>OX451217.1:44925978-45419978 GCA_949628195.1 Phasia obesa
ATCGCAACATAATAAAAACAGCGTCACGCTCATGTACTTGGGCTTTTATAGACATCAACATTGAATAAAATGGATGCGCACAAGAAGGTGACATAACCAGTATCCGCTAAATGCCTGCAGCCGTTTGCCCGATGTCATATAGCACATAAAAAAGATACGTAGCATGAATACATACTGAAAGCTCGTCCTAGTTCTGCAGCTCTAAAACTTTACTATTAGATCATTTGCAGTTTTATGAAATTTCTAGTCATCAAATCGTCCTTTTTGCAATACCCTTTAAAATAATTAAAAATCAACTAATCATGTATGGCCAAGCATTAAAAATACTACACAATTTTTAACATTTTTTTAAGTTTTTTTTTTCTTATTTAAATATTTATATGTTTTTTAAAAAAAAAGTTTCAGAAAGTTTGGTCATGTTTCAAATTTTAATTTGTATTGACTGCAATTATCATTTGCTAATTTTGTTATGTTTTCGCCAAATGAATATGTATTTAAATTTATTTGATTACATCAAATTTCTTTTTTTTATAAACAATTTTCGATGGTAAAAAAACAAATTTTTTTTCTTAAATATTTTTTATCGCTCAGATGAAATTTGAAGTCGATCTTAAGTTCGTTTTATTCTCTCTAAGAAAGAATAATTTTAATTACAAACTTCAAATATTCAAATATTCAAATATTCAATATTTTTTTATATCATAATAATAATCAAAGCAATATTTTATATAAGTAGAAACTTTTGTTTTATTCGTTAGTTTATTTGATTTGTTATTTAGCACTTCACTTCAAATAATTTTTTTTTGCAATTGTGTAAGGAAATATTTAAATTTTTTTACATAATTTTTATTAGCGTGTTAATCTTTTTTAGTATTTGAATAACTTCAAAAGCCTCAAATATATAAGTAATATATTATTAATAATACCGCAATAACACACGTGCACAATACTTAAAATTTTAAACTGAATTGAAAAAATCATCACCAGAACTAAAAGCACCAGACAAATTTTTATTAATAAAAACCACAAAAGAACATTTTTCAGCGTCTAAACAAAAAAGAGAGGGAGAGATAACGATCGTTTTGATTACATTTAATGCGTTTAAATTACACAAGTTAAATGACACTTGATTATGAAAAATTATTATTTTTGATATTTTTTATCTGGTTGCTGCTGATTCTAATTTAAGTGGTCGAATTAAAATCAACGAACTGCAGTTTAGGAGAGACAAATTAATATTTTTTCACTTTTCTTTGCTTTCACAGGAGAAGATTCAACCGCACGATCGAACTGCAAACTTTAAACTGATAAGCTTTTTTAAATTCTGGTTTTACTGACCCAAACATCCGTTTGATCAGCTGTAGCATCTAATCAACAGACGAAGAAGACCGAAACAATGAACATATGTGTAATTGCAAATATCATGTTCAAATTTTAAGTGCAAATATTTAGAACAAAAAAGAACACACACACACACGCATAAATATTTTTTGTAGCATGCTACACAAAAGAAATGTAGAAAAAAATACAAAATAGCTTATTTTGCTACGACTTGTTTTATAAGCCTTTAAGGGTGTATGTTTAGTATACTCGTCATAATGAAACACAAATTTTTCGAACTTTCGTGTTACTCATCATAAAGACAAAAAATTCTTATTTATATTAAACGAATCAATTGTAATGTTTTTATCTTAAAGAAGTTCAAATGAAGATTTTAGAATATTCGTTAGTCTCTATTTATGTATTTATTTGAATAAAATTATAAATTAATAATTTGTATTTATTATTATTATTATTATTATTATTATTATTATTATTATTATTAACAACAACCAACACGCATGCTATACTTTTTTGTATTATTTCCTTCATTTTCGAGGCTGATTTTGTTTAATCCAGAGTTCAGAATTTTCGTTTATGAGCGTTGAAATTTCAACATTTATGATATTTCTCATAAATCAGATTTCTAAAATTTTACGGTCATAAATGAATGAGTGTAACTGATTGTTTTTTAGCATACATTCATGAACGGTCATTATGAGAATATCCGTATTATTCATATGTGATAAGTAATGAATTAGCTCATTCTTATTAATGCCCTTGAACATAAATCTTGGTATTTTTTTTCATTTTCATTTCATAAATGAAATTTTAAAACACTTTGTTACTGCATACGCTGGCACATTACAAAATATGTGCATACACATACACACATTTATGCTAATGCGTGATGCTCACATTTTTCTACCATCTTTTCATTTATGAAAAATTTACAAAATTGTAAAAAAATTTTTTTCTTTTATTCACTTTTGAATAGAAAGGAAAAAAAATCATCTCACTCATAAACGAACAAACACAAACTATTTTCTAGTCTCTCAAAAATGTATGAAAAGAAGCAAAAAAACTAAAATGCACATACTCACACATGATTGAGCAGTGAATGAGCAGTTCGGTGCTCTGGTATAAACTTGTCTTTGCTTAAAATTAGTAAAAGAAAAGAATTGAGTAGTTAGGCCGATATAAATACTGTTATGTAAATGAGTACACAGAAAACAATTATTGAATCAATTAAAGTTTTTCATTAGTTTCAGATACAAATTTAATTAAATGTTAATTTTATTAAATCAATTATTTAATTAGTGCTTTTTTATACCCTTCACCACAGAAGGAAAAGGTGTATATAAGTTTGTCATTCCATCTGTAATTTCTACAATATTTATTTCCGATCCCTTTAAGTATATATACTCTGGATCCTTATACATGAACAGTTGATTAAGCGATATCCGTCCGTCCGTCTATCTATCTGTCTGTCCGTATTGATGTTTAAATGTCGTTTTGATGTTGAAATGTCGTGTTGAAATGTCATTTGCGCCAGACGAGGTACAGAAGATTTAAGACCCCCAATCTACCAGGCATAGTTTCGAAAGTTTTAGGATTGCAATTCAGCAATCTCAGACGATTCTATTCGAGGCTGCTGGCAAAAAACCATGCCCACCTATATTTTTTTGCCTTTTTTATTTATTATTTCTTTTGGTTTTAATGATTCTCTTTTGCATTTTTTATTGAAATACACATTAGACCACGATGCGTAGATCGCAAGAAGTGCATACAGATCTGGGGGTATTAATAAACCCTGCGAGGGCCGATTCTGTGTTTTTTTGTGTTGGAAAGGTTTTTCTGCTTTAATTTGTATTCAAGTTCTTTATAGAAAGCAATACATACAGATATAGCCAATAGATCCACAGAGTGCCCACTGGTAACCAGGTGCAGTAAATATTTATTTTTATTTTTAAGGATTTTTTATTTAAGTCTGATTATTCTAACGCAATGTAGATTGTAGTTTGGTCCTTCGAAATTTTTACGAAAAATTCTCTAAAAAAATTTTACAAGAAGAATTTGCCAAAAATTTTTACATAAAAATTTTACTAAAAATTAAAAATTTTCAAAAATATTTTTACGAAAATTTTCAAAAAATTAAAAAAAAATTGAAAAATTATAAAAAATTTTAAATAATATTTTTACAAAAAAATAGAAAATACATAACAATTCCTAAAAAAATTCCTGACCATTCTAACGCAATGTAGACTGTAGTTAGGTCCTAATTCAAAAAAAAAAAAATCCAAAAAATATTTACATGAAATTTTACTAAAAATTTTACTAAAAATTTTCAAAAATATTTTTACGAAAATTAAAAAAAAAATACAAAAAAATTTTAAATAATATTTTTACAAAAAAAATATATGAAAATTCCTAAAAATTTACAAAAAAATTTTAAACAAACATAAGAGAACACTCTTACTTGTTTTGTTCTTTTCTAATTAAGTATACAATTGAATCAATTAAAAAATTAATTAAATTTGTACCTGCATCTAACTCAAACCTTTAATTGATGCATAAAATTTTCTGTGAAGAAACACCTCAACTGTATTTACACAAAATTACCTTATTTTAAATTTGCATAATTACAAAAAATATTATGAAAATCAAATGATGATGATTGTTAACTTTTAAATAAACTTTACTATACAATTGTTAAAACCCTTTTTTGGAGTGAAAATAAGGTGAATAAATATCAAAATTTACGAAAGAAAAAATCTACGCAAAAATAAAAAATTTTCAAATATTTAAAATAAAAAATATAATAAATAAAGAAAATAAAAAAATAAATAAACAAATTAAAAAAAATTACAAAAACTTCAAAAATCATCACAGAAAAAACCGAGAGTTCTTGAGAAATCATATGGACAAATATAAAAAAATATAAAAAAAATTAAAAAGTCACCAAAATTGAAAAAAATCGAAACTTATCCAAAAAAAAAAATTATACCAAATATCGGATTGTCAGAAGAGGAACGAGCCATTGTGATGGCCCGGTTTGGATCTCCCTGAAAGGATAAAACCCTTGCGTTCGGTAGAAGAAAATTAAAAAAAAACTCTAACGAATTTTAGAGTTATTCGATTACGGGATTTTTATTTGCATATTAGGTTTCTAAAAGTACCAAAAACCTTATCTTGGTATCGTTTTCTAATTTCGCTCAAATAAGCAATAAAAGCTCACCATTGAAGCAACTATACCCATAAACATATAATAATATTTTTCTGGTGTAGGGTTTTTCAAATTTTTTTTTGTTTTTAATAAAATGCTATACCTTTTCTGAACTTAAACCTGTCATCATATTACAGTCTTTTTAACTAGTGTAAGTGTGTACATGGAAGTGGAAAGGTTTGAAATTTTATGTGCATGTAGGAGAGAAAAATTACGTTTGTGTGTATGCGTCTATGGTTTAATTTCAAACATTTATTTTTACCAATCCGAACTGATACGTCATAATTATGACAAAAAATGACCTAAGTTCTGTACATATACATATAACAACTATTTATATATTTATAATAATATTACATTGTGTTTAATTAAAATAAAAAAGTCATAAAATATATATTTTTTTAAATTTTTTTATCAAATTTTGTCGCTAATATTTACTTTTTTCCATCATTTTTCAACCATTAATTATAAAACTTCAATAATTTTAATGAAAGTAGTTATTCGATTAATTATTGTAATGAAGTATGAAATTTAATTAAAGTTAATAAAATATACGACTTCGGTTCCAAAATTATTAAAAAAAATATATGGTGGATATAGTGGCTTTAAAAAAAATTGAAAATGGTCTCTCTTTGTAACTTAACAGCTGAACCAAAGAGCACAGCTGTACGAAAGTTATAAGTAGTGAAATTTTTTGTTCAATCCAGATGGTCCAATTTAGTTTTTGTTAAGTTATCTGTTATTTAAAAAACCATATTTTCCCTAAATATTCTGAAAGTATAACAAATCTGTAGACATCTTAATAAACTTTCACAGAGGTTAAGCCCTCTGCTTTCTAAAAGTGCTTTTACACGGCGTGTATTTGTCATATGACTTGTCACTTTTCCATGTGTAAATTCTAAACATATCATGTAAACCTTTTGAAACATAACATGTGTGTTTTCCATGTGTACAATACATATGATATTTTTCATTTAGAACGTGTTCTATTTTGATGTGACAAAGCATCTGACATCCTGTAATGCCAACTTGATATTTTGCTATTTTAGGTTTTTTGTGGTACCAAAAGCACTAAAAGCGTGGCAAAAGCACTACGTTTCCATCTTTGCATCAGCTGTGGTTGGCAATACAAAACTGTGTGGCGGAAAAAATATATATTGTAGGTTATGTCAGATGTAATTACACATGTACGTTTGAAAGCAAAAATTATAAACCGTATGTAAAATTTCTATTTTGACAAACGCATGAAATTACATATGGGTTATCAAACTGACAAGTCATATGACAAACACAAGCCGTGTAAAACCATTTTAAGTAGAGCTGCGAACTGTCGCATATAGGGGTATTTTACCAATATAACCGCACATTATTTTTTTTAGTTTATATTGACTCTAAAAATTTGCTGAGTGCTCATAGATTAATGAAACTTGGTAGAAAAACCTATTATGATCATAGGCTATAAAATAAATAAAATAGGACCAAGGAGAAACAAGTTTCCCTTAGAAGAACTAATCCTACGTCTGAAAAATTAATTTTTTTTTTAAGTTTTCCGATACTTTTGCTTAACAAATGGAAATTTTATAGTCAGCGAATGTTCAAAAACCTTAACTTGGATCCTGAAAATTCTAAAATGGCATTTTTAACCCCGCCCTCTTTTGTGGGCAGTGACATAAAATATTATTTGCAAAAATATTGTAATTAAAAAAAGAAATTGATTACATACGCCTTAATACCATAAAAGTAAAAGTTTTTATGGGCAGGGCGAGGTTTCCCTTTAAGCACACCCCCGAAACTTCCATATGAATTAAAAAAAATTTTTTTTTTGCTAAGAGTAGAATATTTATAAAAGTAATTTTTGTAATTTATTACTTAATAGTATTTAATTTAGCTGAGAATAATTAATTTATTCATAGCTTTGAAAGTATTCCACTGTAAGACTCTTACTTTTATAGTGCTTCAGATGTGGTTTATGTAATTACTTTATATAAAGGTATCTATCTCTGGGTAATTACTCAGAAACATTATATTTATATAAAAATCGAAAATTTTTATAAAATTCCAAAATTATTGCATAGAACTGTAAATAGAGTCTTAAATTACCCGCTGCCAAAAATAAAAGTTGCTGCTAAGTTTGCAGTAGCAATGAATCGGTACACTACTTGTTCTCTCTGTTTTTTGGTAATCAAATCTTTTTATGGGAAAGAAATATCACATATTTGAACCATGATACTACAGTATCTCTCCATAAAATTTTATTATAATTGATGCAGTAGTTTTTACGTGATGTGAACTCAAACAGACAGACAGGCAGAAACAGACAGTTTTATTATATGTATAGATAATAAATAATTTACACTAGTAAGAATAAATATTATTTTAAATAATAACAAATAATTCATTTAAAACAACTTAGAAACCAAAAACATTGTATGACCGACAAAAATGTTTCTTACTCGTATCTTCCCACGCGAAAAGAAAAAACATGTTTGAGGAAAACATAATCTAGGAGCAACATGTTGAGGTTGAATTTTATAGTTTTTATCAAACCATATTATTTTAAACCATAATAATAATATTGTTGCCATTGGAACAGATTATGGTCTTTTACATAAAAATAATATTGTGAAATACAACATAATTATGTTTATAATATAAACATACTATAATATAATGTGAAACATGTAACTGGTTATATGTGACAACGTTTGAATATATTTATAAATAACAAAAAACAAATACACGAATATTTCCATTTAGACTTGCATACATATTTTGAAATTTTCTGCTTACCTTTTTATATTGATTTGATATTTTTAATTTAAATCTATCATTTATAATTAAAAACAAATTTATTTGTTTAATGTTTTTACGGTTTTAGATGAACCGATAGCTTACACACATATTACTGAAATGAAAAAAAGCCAAAGCCAAAATATGTATTTTTAAAACCAAACATTATTGGTTTATTTTAAGTCATACTTAACAAACTATGTTTAATAATAATATATTATGGTTATAAATATAATTTTATTTTTAAATATTAATAAAAATTTTGTTGTCGTTTGAAATTTGATATGTCTCAAATCAACCATGTTGCTTTTTTGGTGCGTAGAACCATTTTGTGATTAACTGTTAACAAAAACTTGTTTATCTTGTCCAAAGTATTGTTTAAAATACCTATAATTTGTTCACAGCAAACATGTATTGTGACAGAGAACATAGTGTGCTTGCCATGACCATACAATAATAATTTTTTTCTTTGCGTGCATGCAAGAGGAGCAAGAACAGAAAAAAAATGAAATTTTGAAAAAAATAACCAAAAAAATGGCGCAAAAAAGCGCAACGTTCTTTCTACAGTATAAAAGTAGAGATCGTAGATTTTATAGTGATGATATATAGTACTTTTACTACTTAAATTTTTACATTTCTTAAAATTAATTTTTGGTCTAATGTCCGGCTAGATTGCCAAAATACCCCTCTGTGTGAAAAATGTAACTGTGTTTTTTTGCACACTTTTCTTTTCAACATATAAAATGAGAAAAAAATCATGAAGGGGCGAGGTTTAGGAAGCACCCATAGATTTAATATATGTTCGATATATATTTGTTTATTTATATTTAGCTCAAAAACTAAAAAAACAAGTTAAGGGGGTTTTTGGAGAAATAAAATATAGAATTTGAATTGTTATAAAATCTAAACGAATCGAGATATTCTTATAAAATTTTAAAATTATGTATATATATACATATATATATATATATATATAAAAGAGCTCTTAATTAAATGGTGAAATAAACTTTGAAATTTTTTTATTTTAACATATAAATTCCCGGAAGGGCGAAAAAATGTTCCAAAAATTGGTTTTTTTTACAAAAGTGGCTATTCCCTCTTTATTAAAAACGCGACTGTTAAATCCTTTTTGGGGTATGTAGCCAATATTTGAGGCTTTAAAAATCCGTTTATGTTTTTTTTTATTCGGTGCTTTGCACTCTGAGGAATTTAACAATAATTTATAAATTTTGTTTCAAAATTGACTATGTTTGTATTGGGCTGGAAGGAGAAACGTTATAATTTGTGACCTAGTTTTACGTTTATTCGCATTTGCTATGGTTTTTAAAAATTTACTAGCAACGAAATAAATTACATAAGCAAAGACAAAATACCACCTTTTAGGGGAAAACTCTAAAAACTGTGGTTTTACGTTTTTCCAATTCAGAGGCTTATGACTTTTTATTGAAAAGCTCTATAGAACTAATTTATTCTAAATTTTAACAAGAATACATCCAATGTCTTAAAATAATAGTCATCATTAATAAGTACACCACGCCAAAAATACTAAGTTAAGGTTGGCCAAAATTAAAAAAATAAAAAAAATTGTAAGCGTAAAAAAGTAAGAGATAACCTACACATGTAAGCAAATTTTGTTATAGATATTTTCAGGCTCTACTTAAATTTAAAAATCTTAAAATTTGATTTAAAAATAAACTTTTTTTGACATTTCCAAAAAATTATATGCCCGAGGTACCCAATTTCGGGGGTTTATCCAGAAGCCCCCTTTACCCTAGGCGGTTCATGAGATACCGAGTTATGTGCAAAATAAATCGTTTTCAAACCGCTGTGTGCTGTTATTTATTCTATTCAAACTTTAAACAAATCGTTCATTAGTTGATTTGTATTCAAAAAGAGCTTAAAGCAGCAGTTGAAGCTACAAATTATTAGAAAGATCTTTTTACTCACATTCAGTTTTTTTTTTTTTGTTTTCTATATCGAGGACTTCTAGAATTGCTAACCTATATAGGAAATTTACATTATTATCATTTGAATATGAATACCCCTGTTCTGTTTTTTTATACTGAATTAATTGCACAACAATTGTTGCAATAATTCATTCAGCGCTGGGTGTTGAATTGTTTTTTGTCATTGACAGCAAGCGGCTGCTATAAATTTATTTTATTGTGTAATTTTGTTATATTGTTTTTTTTTATATTTAATTCAAATAACTTATAAAGCTAAATATAAATACAGAAATTATTGGAAGCTCATTTACATTTGAGTTGACAAATCTAATTATTACTATAAAAATTGTATTATGTTCATTGGTAATAGCATTAATTGCGAAAAGTAGAGTAAGTTTTTCAAGGAGACAATTTTGTGAAGTGTGTTAATATAATCCACACAAAAACATAAATGTGCAACTATTTAAAAGGGCCTGTCCGAAAATCTTATATGTATTGTAGTGGTTGCCATCCTAAATAAATATTTTTATTTTCTGGTTATTTAATCAACGATACCTGGTTCCATACCAAATTTTTGTTCGCTAGCTATAGTGTAAGGCTCAACTCTAAAGCTATGATATGTTGCCCTACCCTAGATATAAATAGCTTGTTTTAAAAATTTTCTCGTTGGTTACACAACGAGAATGAAACCGTCAAAAATATGCAATTTTTACACCCTCAGTGTAAATCATTCAAACTTCACCAAAATCACACACAGAAATACCATGGTATGTGGTTTTTAACATTACTTTTGTCACCATAAGCAAATTTTGCTTAAGATTTCATTATTAAATCGTTACTACGCCCAAAAATTAAATATAGTTAGTTTTAACTGTACAATTTTTGCTAAACATCAAACCATAAGCAAGGTTTTATAAATATTCCAAAATAATATATTATTTTTAACCATAATATATTAAATATGGTTGATTACCTCAACCATATTTATTCTTCGCGTGTAGGGTTATGATAAAGGAAAAGAAATGTATCGGGGAAATTTATCGGGGCCAATTGGTTCATGTAATGTACACACTGTGTGCATAGGCCAGAATTTGGCCTTGGTCACTATCGTGCGTCTACATATAACCTTACATTTTCCAATTTAAAAATTTTATGCTTAAAAAATAACTGCTTAAGCCTGGTACTCTGTTCAGTTTTTCGTGCGGAATGTTGTCGAACTACATACATAAAAAATTTCTATTAAAAAGTCAGGAAAAAATGTTGCAGAAGTAGTAAATTGTTTTTACTGTGGATAAACATTGAAATGTTTCTGGCAACATTTTATCAAAGCTGAGAATAGTGTTTTTAGTTGTTGGATGTAATATTTTAAATAGTGCTCTTAGCGTCTGCCAACAACAAAATGAATGTGGGTGTCTTTTGGTGTTGTATTTGTTGTTGCGGCGATGCCACCTTATTGAATTCGCTTGTTACTACTGTAGTTTGACAGCATTCCGCATGAAAAACTAAACAGAGTTTATAAGTATATATACAAAAATACATATATTTTGGCAATTTTTTTCTATATTTGGCGAATTTAAGCTAATAGTGGCCCCAAGCAGTGCTCACGTAGTGACAAAAACTAGATTGCAGGGAATTGAATTAAGACCATAAACATACATACTTGCCAGCACAAAGTCGTGAATTAAATCCTACAGATAATTAATACGGAATTATAAAAAGGGCAGTAGCTTAAAGAAAACAAAGAAAAGAAAACAAAAAAGCAAACCCATTTTAAGGAAAAAGATGCAGGTAAAATGGGAGCAACTAAGTCTAGCCCAATGTGCTGTATTGGTCCAAAATATGTGCTAAAGTGCTATAACCTCTTTTACCTTTGGACAGAAAATGGGCAGACAGACGAGATTTGTGGGCAATGGGATGAAGAGGTACAGTGTGTATTGCATTACTTTCTGTACAAATCTCGTCTGTCTGCCCATTTTTAAACTTAATATTATTTTAATACAGATAAGGTGAAAAAGATTCTATCGGGTATGTTCTGTAATTCGAAACCGAGTGAAATTGAATCCGAATGAAATTTTAAATTGTCATAACTTTTAAATCTTACAGCATTTTGATATTATTTTTTATACATTTGATTAAAGAACATTCACATAACTTTCTTGATTGCTAATGTTTTAAAATAGTAGGCGCAACTAAGATATATTTTTCTTTAAAAATTATTTATTATTTATGTGATAACTATTTTTTTTTTTCAGATGACCTAATTATATGAACACAAAATAGGCAAATAAAAATGAAAAAATACAATATTTTTAATCTAAAAGAAAAAAAGATGCTAGTTTTGAAATGAATTGAAATTTATTTAATATTGAGTTAATTTTTTTTTTTAAATCGTGTAAAATATGTTCATTATAAACAATCTTTGATACAACCACGTGATTGACTTAATTATATAAGCATAAGTGTCAGTAGATTTTTTAATTCTACAATGGTTTGGATCATAAAAGATTTTATATCGTAGTTCTTTATCGAATCTTATGAAATTTTTTAGAAACATTCACTTTCTGTATGCCAAACCATATTATGACTAAAAAATTGGGTTGTGCCACGCCTATTTAAAGTAAAGTTTTTTAACTACTTTTACTTATCCTTAATATTATGGAAGTTTAGGCGAAATTAAAGCTCCATTGAAATTATAAGTACAACTCTATGGTTATGAGATTTTTCTCACACATTAAACTCCATTTAAAATGCCCGTTTAGAATAAATATAATTTACGAGTTATTATATGGAGTAAGTTGTGCATAAGACCAAATATGTTCAATGCAGAGCAATAGAAATACATACACGATATTTCATAGATTACACGAGATTTCATAAATTTTTTCTTTAGTGAGGAGTAGTTTATCATTTTTCCTCGCATCTGGTTTTGGGCCTGATTATTATATATTAGCAAAATTCCTCCGGTTTATAGTTAAACTGCAAATTAGTGTTAATAATAATTCTTGCAAAAAAAAACCGACTTCAAAACAGATAGAAGGGCACCAATTCTAAACTAAAAATGTAAGAAGTAATCTGTAAGAACTATATATAAACCAAATAAAAGATGCGCCAAAATTAGAGGGAAAAAATAAAGACTATTGAATGTCAAGCCTCTCCCTATTACTGTTTAAAAGTTAAGTTATTTTCACCAGCATCCGTCTTGTATGGGGACACCATTCAAGCCTCTGTCTATAACGGTTTCAAAGATAGGGGCACACAGATCGAATAACATCACCTATTCGGACACCCTTTAATTTACAATGTTAAATTAAAGACCTGTTGTTATAGAGGACTTGGTCACAAAGATTCTTTGTAAATTTCAACTATCTGTCTATAACGGTTAAAAAGTTTAACCATATATATCAAATTACATGAACTATTGGGACACCCTTTACATTATAATTCCAAATATTTATATTTGTTATCATACCAGAGAAAGTAGTGGACATTCTGCCTAATTTTCAAGTGTTTGTGTTTAACGGTTCAAAAGATAGCGTCATATAGATCAAATTACGTAATTTATGGGGACACCCTTTAATTTCTAACTTCAAATTGTATACTTGCTATAGTGGACTTTGCAATACAGGCTCCTTGTAAATTTCAGCTGTCTGTCTCTAACAGTTCAAAAGTTTGGCCACATACATAGAATTACATTAACTATTGGGACACCCTTTAAGTTCTAAATTCAAAATTTTATACTTTTTGTTATAGCTGACTTAGCACTACAGGTTCTTTGTAAATTTCAGCGGTCTGTGAAAAACTATTCAAAAGTATGGCCATATACATCAAATTAAATGAACTATTGGAGCACCCTTTAATTTAAAATTTTGAGTATTTATACATTTTATTATAACGGTCATAGTAGTCGACATTCTGTCAAATTTTCAAGGTTTAGTCTATAACGGTTCAAATAATAGACCCAAATAGGTCATATTATGTCACCTATGGGGACACCCTTTAAATTTTAAATTTATTTTTTTATTAATTTCTGCTGTTGGGAGCTATAGCGGCACGCAGTTTTTTTAAATTTTAATTTGCTGCCCTTTACGGTTCTTAATACACGTAAAAAACATGTATGTTGTATGGGGACACCCTTTAATTTTTAATATAATAAACTGTTTTTAAAATGGGACCAACCTTGAAGCATAACCTTTCAAATAAAGCAAAAAATTTTAAAATCGGTTCAGAAATGGCTGAGTTCTGCGGTTACATACATAAAAAAAAAAACAACATTCAGACGAATAGATAACCTCCTTCTTTTTTGAAGTCGGTTAAAAATAAAATAAACTTTCAAAATTACATTAAATACACAAATTTTACTAATATAATTAAATTAATTCAAATTAAAGTCCTTATTATTTTAACAAAATATTGGTCAGCAACACAAAAAAAAAGAACAACAGTTCACAACACAACTTTGAATAATTTTTAGTGAATTTTCACTAACATCGTAGAACGAAGGAAGATGTATATAAATGAAATAAAAAACGCACTTTTACTAAAGCAGTGCAAAGATAATATTTTATTAAAATACCAAACAATTAAAATTAAAAGTGTGTATCACCCTTTATGCCCATAACATATTTATAATATAAATTATTTAATTGTTCGAGAAAAACAAACGTCAGTATTGTACGCGGTGTCATTCGAAAGAAATAGAGAGTAAAACCTCTCCATAACGAAACGACGCCATTGCTTCCTATTATTTTCATTAATACATCGGTGGTTCCCGAATATATAGGCCTAGTTCCTGGAGCATTGGTCATAGTTTGTATTAAAGTCTTAGCAGTATCCAAGGGCAAAGAAGCTACCGAAGATATAAAACCCGAAAAAATACTCGCCGTTATATGTACTTTATAGTCCTCTTCCATGTGAAAAGGTTTTTCACGTAAATAATTTTTTGCATGACTATAAGAAGCCAATTGAGTCATATTTACAACCATGGCTCTTCCTACCGTAGCTCGACAGCCACTCCATAAACCAGCTGTGCCTTCTTCCTTAGTTATGCGCCATAAAGCATCAACGACATGTCTATAGTTTCTTTTTTCAGCCTGTGGCAATTTACCATCAGAGAGCATACGTGTTAAGGCCACCTCCGCTGGGTTGCCTACAAGAGCTCCTGCAGTTCCTGCCACAATACCGAAGAACATACTGGCGGGTAAACTGGGTGTAGTGTTTGTGTTATTTTTATATGCATCCATTAGAACTTGGTAGACTCCCATTCTTCCAGCTGTATAGGTGGCTTGTCTTAAAAGCCCTGCATCCAAAGCCTGCCAGCACCTTAATATTCCCTCTTTTTGCACCACTTTAATAAAGCAATCATAAGAGCTCTTATACTCCTTCTTCTTGCCACTCATGTTGGCTATTTGCATGCGTGTCTTGATCAAATCTAGGGGTTGTATAAAAAATGTAGCTGCTATGCCTGCCAATCCGCTAAGGACAAATTTCATGTAACCGGGCATCTGTTGATCATCGTTCATGATTAAAATATTTTGAGTTTGCGTGCTGTCGGGAAAGTAGTAAAATGATATAATAAAGAAAAAACTAATATCAAACGTTTAGAAACATTTCGTTTTATAAATCAAGAACTTTAAAATAATATAAATATTGTTTAACAAAATTAGTCATTAATTCGATTTATTTAGTGTTGGAAATAGGTATTTTTTTAAATTTCAGGGATCAGAACAAGATAGACCTACATTACCAAATTATTGTTTTTTTCTTAAATTTATTACGCCTGGTATTTTGTTCAGTTTTTCATGCGAAATGTTTTCCAACTACATATGTACATAAAAAATGTGAATGAAAAATAATGCAAAAGTAATACCAAGGCGAATTTAAATGGATTCGCCTTAAGCTTTAGAATTGTAGAATAAACTTACTGAAACCAAGGCCAGTGAATTAAATAAAGAATTTTTTACAACTAAAGATACACTTTCCACATTCACATTCAGAAATCTAAGGAAAAAACGTTATGGTAATATTCCCAACATTATCTTAAAAAATATTCCCAGGATATCGTTTTTGAATATGTCACTCTTGAATATGTCACTCTTAGCTTACTCCCAAATATTAGCAAAGTTTTTGAAACATGCATTAACAACAATTTAATAGAAATGGAAGTTGAACTATCAAACTTGATATAATAAAAACTTAAAAATGTTCGCCTTAATATTTCCCCTTCGTAGTGAGGTTACCTGATGAGTGTGGCTTGATATATAAGATATTAAATTTCAAATTTCCCAAGGCACATTCATCAGGTAACCTCATTACGAAGGGGAAATATTAAGGCAAACATTTTAAAATTTTTTTTTTATATGGAGTTTGATAGTTCAATTTCAATTTAAAGGGAAAAATTGTAAGTTGAACTGTCAAAATCCATATAAAAAAAAATTGATAATTTTCGCCTTAATATTTTCCCCTCCGTAGTGAGGCTACCTGATTAATATGTCTTGTTGTAAGTTTAACAGTCAAAATTGGTATAAAAAATTAATTATTTTCGCCTTGATATTTTCCCTCCGTAGTGAATAATTTGCCTTGGATGCAGTTTTAATTTTTCTACAATTGTTTGGAAGCCTCTTGCAAGGAAAGAATATCTTTCCATTTCTTGCACTAATTTTCCGAATTTTTTTCTTCAAATCGATTATGAAAACCAAGACGACAAAATCGTCGTCGACACAACATAATTTCGACGTCACATTTTCTTACAATGTACCAAATAAAAATAAACAGTCATCAATAAATGTTGATGTCGATAAAGAGAATATCCAATTAAGCCGGTCGAGATAAAACGTCATCGTATTGTGTAGACGACGCCTAATAGAATAGGCGTGAATATCCCAACATACCAAATGACATGAGAAAAATTTTGGGCCAACCTTATTATTGTGCGGCAATTTAACACAGTAAAAATGGGCCAAATTGGTGCATCGCGGCAATCGTGTGATTCTTAAAGTCTGGTACTCTGTTCAATTTTTCATGCGGAATGCTGTCAATCTACATACATAAAAAATTTGTATGAAAATGTCATGAAAAAATGTTGAAGAAGTAGAACTCTGTTTTTGCTGTGGAAAAACATTAAATGTTCCTGGAAACATTTTGTTACAGCTGTAAAATAAAGCAAATGAGCATTATTTCAATTTTTTGTAAAATTTTTTGTGGAAAATTTTGTAAAACAATGTGATATATTTAAAAGCAATGAAATTGTAAAATTATTCCAAATCGCGAGATAGATACCACATTTTAAATGTCAAATTTTCCGTGTGAAATAATAAATTTTGCTCAACATTTTTCACAAATTCGAACAGAGAACTAGGCTTCAGAGACCACAATTATTATTATTATTAAGAGACCACAATTATTTCAACGCAAAACTGGTCACTTCCATTGTGTTCACAAGAAATCAATCACTAAACAATTGTTTATTACATTTTATTGTTTTATTAATATTTTTATTTGACTTTAATCCGTTTGGATTACTACATATATTTTTTGAAAATAAATGTTTTATGATTTGTTCATAAAATATTTATTTCATAAATTTTTACAAAACGGAATTATGCGTTCTTGAGAAATAAATATTTTATTAAATGTTGTTCCAACTAAAAATTTTAAGCTTAAATAAGAAAAAGAAATTACAAACTGGAACCACCCTCGTCACCCATTACATATTTGCGATACATTCTGTTGTATTGCTCCAGGAAAACAAACATCAGTATTGTATGTGGTGTTACACGAGCGAAATATGGCGTAAAGCCTTTCCAAAGGGAAAACACACCTTCATGCCTTATAATACTTACTACCACATTAATGGTTCCCGAATATTGAGGTTTTGCTCCTGGTGCAGTTTTCATATTTTGTATACGAGTTTTGGCAATATCCAAGGGCATTGAGGCCAGCGAAGTTAAAAGGCCTGAAAAGGTACTTGCCGCCACATGTAAACCAAAACCTTGCTGCAGTTTGAAGTATCCTGTGTGAAGAAAATTTTTAACTTGACTATAGGAAGCCAATTGACACATATTAACAACCATGGCTCTGCCCACCGTAGGAAAGCTGCCCTTCCATAAACCGGTAATACCCTCTTCCTTGAGTATACGCACTAAAGCATCTCCAATATGCTTATAATTTCTTCTATCAGCCGGTGGCAATTTACCATCAACTAGCATTCGTACTAAGGCCACCTCAGCGGGATTGCCTACAAAAGCTCCAATAGCTCCAGACGTAATACCCATGCACATACTAGCTACAACTGAAGGCACCCCATTTGTCTTACTCCTGTACAGATCATTTAACATTTGGTATACACCCATTCTTGCAGTTGTGTAGGTGGCCTGTCTTAAAGCGCCTGCACTTAAACCCCGCCAGCACTTCAATATTCCCTCATTTTTTATCACTTTCAAGAGGCAATCTAATGAGTTTTTATACTCCCTTTTCCTATCGCCTATACCAGCCATTTGCATGCGCGTCTTGACCAAATCCATTGGTTGAACAAAACAGGTTGCTGTTATGCCAGCCGCACCGCCAGTAATAAATTTCATGTAATTGGGCATTTTTTTAGGTTCGGCCATGTTTGAATTTGAGAGGATTAAAACAAAACTAAAAGTGTAAAAGACAATTAAATTTGGAAGAGTTTTATTTATTGAAATAAAAATTTGATTATAAAATTTGAAGGAAGGTATTTTGAATTTGTCAAATTGTTTCTATTGATCAATAGTCCAGGGATCGAAACCATCTGTAAAATGAAACTTGAAGTTTATCAAGGCATATGTATTATCTTCAAAAGAGCCTGATTTTCCCTTTCTTAGTTTAGTATTGTGATGAAAAAAAAAACAATAAACCATAAGCCATACAGGTCGTATCCTAACACTTAATCATTACGACCGATTTGTATCGATTTTTAAGCCTGGTACTCTGTTCAGTTTTTCATGCGGAATGCTATCAAACTACATATGTATGTATGTATGTATGTATGTATGTATGTATGTATGTATGTATGTATGTATGTATGTATGTATGTATGTATGTATGTATGTATGTATGTATGTATGTATGTATGTATGTATGTATGTATGTATGTATGTATGTATGTATGTATGTATGTATGTATGTATGTATGTATGTATGTATGTATGTATGTATGTATGTATGTATGTATGTATGTATGTATGTATGTATGTATGTATGTATGTATGTATGTATGTATGTATGTATGTATGTATGTATGTATGTATGTATGTATGTATGTACATAAAAAATTTGTATGATAAGGCCATGCAAAAATGTTGCAGTAGTATTACTCTGTTTTTACTGTGGATAAACACTGAAATGTTTCTGTCAACATTTTATCAAAGCTGTGAAATAAAGCAAATTGACATTATTGTGGAATTTTTTGTAAAATATTTTGTGGAAATTTTTTTTAAAACAGTGTGCTATATTTAAAAGCAATAAAATCGTAAAATTCTTTCAAATCTCGAGATAAGCCTATTACTCTGTTCAGTCTCCCATGCGGAATGATGTCAAACTACAAAACTACATACATAAAAAAAATTGTATGAAAAAGTCATGAAAAAATGTTGCAAAAGTATTACTCTGTTTTTACCATGATATAATAATACAAGGTAGTTCCATTTCAAAAATGTTTGAAGTTTGCCGGAATTATTGAAGTATGTTTTTATGTAAACAGCAAAAAAAGTGTTGCCACAAGTAGAAACGAAAAAAAAAATTTTTTGGAAATTATTTTAAAAAAGTGTGTAATTTACATAAAAAACATAAAATAAAAACGTACTTTGGTTTAATAATGAAACTTATTAGGAATAAATCTTGTTGTAGATTATGATTTCCTTCATCTTTTATAGGTACACTTTTATATTGAGAAAAAAAAATATATTACAATCTTGTTTAAGCTGCATGTTAATTGACCTTATGAAAAACCGACACAAAACAAAAATTAAAAATCGCCAAATGAATAATTACCGTAAACAAATTGGAAAAAATGGAAATTTGGCGAAAAAAAATTATAAAAAGTTCAATACTGGCGGTAAGTGCATTGATATTTTTTTAATTCTAATAAATCTTTAATGTTACTTACTACTACTAATTAGCTAGTTTTAAGAACATTAAACGTTGTATTTACACTCATTTATGAATTTCTTGGTAATCACTCCTATTACATTTGGCGTTGTGGACATAATACGACGACCTTTCACTAAATTTTTTTAAAAGAATATTTTTTTTACAGAACAGTGTTATCGACAAGCAGTCGACGTCGTCAAAAGAGCATTGGAAATACAAAATTATAATCAAATTGAAATTGACATCAATATAAAATGATGTCCGGTCAAAAGTGACGACGATGTCGCCAAGTAGAATAAGGGTCAATATAAAACCGGTCAAATATGGTATCACCATATTTCATTAAAACGTTTTTGATAATTGTCCATTTGAAAAATTTTAAAAAATACGAAAAGCATTCAATATTTTGGGGTTACTTTTTATATAAAATTCTGCATGCGGATTTCTTGGGTTATTTTTTGATTTTGCTTTTAAGCAATTTTGCATAGAGTTATTTTACATGCAGCCCCCTCATTCAAAATAAATGTTTCTATGATATTGAAATTGTTAATTTTTCTTGATACTCCTGACAGATTAGCTTCCCATCTAAGTTAAAAAAATATATTTTCTTTAATGAACAAACCAGGGGTGCCTTTGGTAAGTTGTACTTAATAAGAAAACGGAAACTTAGACACTTTTGCCAGATATAAGGAAATTAAAAAATCTTATTTGTGAATTTTTGCAAAAGTTTATTACTACCGTATGGAAAACAATTTTCGTTTGTTTATTTAGACACGTAAACTTAAGGCTTGTTTCTTGGGTTAATTATTTAAAGTTTCAAATACAGGAAAACGCAAACGGGATTTCACAAAGT
Source organism: Phasia obesa (assembly GCA_949628195.1). Taxonomy (NCBI): domain Eukaryota; kingdom Metazoa; phylum Arthropoda; class Insecta; order Diptera; family Tachinidae; genus Phasia; species Phasia obesa. The sequence goes on from OX451217.1 coordinate 44,946,224, forward strand.
ATGTGATATGGTAGCACAAATTGAAATAATTCCCGCAAACGTCAGAACGTTAATATGGCGACGAAAAGAGAGAATGGAGTTACCTTCTATTATTATATCATGGTTTTTACTATGAAAAACATTGAAATGTTTCTGGCAACATTTTATTAAAGCTGTGAAAGAAAGCAAATGGGCTTATTGTAATGTCTTGTGGAATTTTTTTTTTTTTGGAAAATGTTGTAAAACAATGTGGTACCTATATTTAAAAGCAATAAAATCGTAAAATTTTTTAAAATCGCGAGATAGACACCACATTTTAAATGTAAAATTTTCCTTGTTGATCAACATTTATCACAATACGACTATAAATGTCTTTAGTACTCAGCTACTTAAATATGATGAAGACGGCAGCTACATTGTAAACTCTGCCATTGTTGTAGAAATTCATATATATTTTACTTTTATAAAACTTTTTAAAAAAATGTCCTGAATGAGAATAAAATAATAATTTTTAATTTTATTATATTCCCTTCTGTTGAATAAAAAAAATTGTCGCATACAAAAAAGGAAGTTGACTACAGTCCCAACAGTGGTCGTGTAGCCATTTTAATGCTAAAATAATCGTCTTCATATAAACGTGATTATTTTAGTTTTGACAGCTTGTACTCGGTAGATTGCTGTCACCCATGTGTTTAATGCAATATGGACCCGATTTATAGCTAAAAATAAATTAACAATTTGCTATTCGAGAAATTAAAAACAAAACAGTAATTACCAGCTGATTCAGAAGTAATACAAACCAGATTGTTCTTACTGTAGAAGTGTGCACCTTACAAAGAGCCCAAAATCGTCTTTAAAAATATTCATGGAAATCTGTCTGCTGATCTGATTTAAAAGACAAGAACCTTGGACATTAAGTCAAAATAAAAATATTGTTAACGTTTACATAAAGACACAAAATGACTTTAGAACAGTGGTGCACATTTTCTGATTTCCAATAGTCGCGAGAATTGGTAAAAAAAAATGCTGCTAGTACAACGACGACACACAAACACGTGCAGTGTGTGTGTTGATTTGTTTGTCATGTTTTATTTTTTTTTCCAAAACAAAATCAGGCCTATAATGTGATCGCTACAGTTGCATACTTTGCCTTTAAAGATCTTCAACACAAGTCACTTGAATTTCAGTATTTCGAATTAAATACGATTTAAACTTTAAATATTATTTCGCACATTTGAAACTAGAACGAATGGATATCCATTCGTTCTAGAATTTATATAAATTCTTACACCTGAAAGTATGTAAGTATGCATGTACTCGTATGTATGTATTTTAATATTTGTAGATTTGTAACACATTAATTTAATTCCAAAGTAGTGCAAATAGTTTTGCATTGAAATGCACTTACATACACCGAAATAGTAAATATATTATAATGCTCGTATCAGCTTGTAAGTTGTATGATTTAGCGAATAAATATATGTATGTATGCTTGTGTTAACTTGTGATTGCAACGAAAATCTTTAGCGTTTAATTAACGCAACCATATAATTTTCAACATAAAGGTTTAAATGAGTTAATTTGAGATGCATGCTAAATGGCCTCGTCTTATTTATTTGCAACAATAGCAAAAACAATTCAATATGTATCGACAATGTAGCAAAACAACTTGCAATAACCCTTGCAATAAATTTGTTAAACTTTCATAATAATTCCATTAATAATCCCCTCAGTATTATTAACCAATAATTTATTGTTTTTGAACAATTAAACATTTAATCCTTAAATGACATACACGCAAGCATGCCTAAGAAGTCAAATCAGCGTTTAATGATATATTGTTTACGTACATATAAATAATTGCAAATACCAGTGGGAAGCTGGTAAATAGTACTTGTAACTATTAACCAAGGCATTAATATGTATACATACATACATACATACATACATACATACATACATACATACATACATACATACATACATACATACATACATACATACATACATACATACATACATACATACATACATACTACATACATACATACATACATACATACATACATACATACATACATACATACATACATACATACATACATACATACATACATACATACATACATACATACATACATACATACATACATACATACATACATACATACATACATACATACATACATACATACATACATCTACAGTGACTGCAACGACTGTTTATAAAAATATTAAACTCAAGAACTGTTGTTCTTTGAAATTTAAAAAGAATACATACCTGTATAATAAAACTGTAACAGGACCGTTTCTGTACATGAAATATTTTTTGAAAATTACTTTGCTGGTGCAGATATTAACCGCTATGGAATATAAAACACCAATTTTTGGAATTTTTGTCTGGCTGTCTCTTTATGTTCTCATCACGTAAAAAGTGCTCAATGAATTTAAATAAAATTTTTGAGAAGGTATCTTATTACCTCGGTTCAAATATAGGATACTTCTTTTCCCTTAAAAATGTATAATCAAATTAAAAAATTTACCGATTTAATAGTACCGAAAAATTGTCAGCACAAAATTTTCGAATTGTTTACAGAACTCAATAATAATTTTATATATCAATTTTAGAATTTTGTATTAAGCCTATGTTGCAACATCTTGCGTGATTAACCAGGGATGGGTACCTCTATATAAAGTAAATTCATAAACCATATATGCAACGCTATAAAAGAAAGAGTCTTAAAACTTCGTGGAACAAAATCTTGTCAGGTCGCTGACGACGTGTTAATTTTTTTTTATATGTTTACAAAATGAATAAGTTTTTTATGAACTCTTGTGTAACCGTTGTAAGATTTCATTTTATTTTGGTCTTCTTACACCACTGTATTTGAACCCTTAATGTGACCATCTTTCGTTTTTATTATTAGAATAAGTTTTTGTCATTACTGCCATATAGATTTATTGAAACAGATTTGAATATCTTATAAATTTTTTTACAACATTGCTCCCAAATCTCTTCAAGATTTTGAGGAATCGAACGTTTTATTATAATATTATTCATTTCTAGACATCTCATAGTTTTATCACCTTGTGTTTTGAATCGTTGTCCTGTTGTAAAGAGACAGAATACTACTTCTGCAACATTTTTTCAGAACTTTTTCATACAAATTTTTTATGTATGTAGTTTGACTGCAATCTGAATGAAAAACTGAATAGACTACAAGGCTTTAGGGAGAAAATAACGAACTTAAGCCTAACTTCAAAAATGTATTTGTATATAAATTTAAATATTCAATGTTAAAATTCGCAGGGTACCGCACATACATGTTTACCACTGGTAGAATAATACTGGTAAAACTGTTAGAACAGCTGTTTAAATTTGCTTATCTGGAAATGTCAAATCATGTATAGAAGTCTGTTCGCGCACTTTAAATAATAATGTAATAAAGGCTGTTTTTTATAGAGGTATAGAACTTTAAGTTGCAATACAACAACGATGGATTATTCGATTGACATGAATTTTATTTATCCGAAAGATAATCTTGTGGCATTACATTTTAAATATGATTTCTGGCATATGAGCGCCACGGCTGGCGCGGATGTAGTCCAATCTGGACGTCCAATTTTCGATAATCTTTTCCAACATTTTTGGCCCTATATCGGCAATAACACGGCGAATGTTGTCTTCCAAATGGTCAAGCATTTGTGGCTTATCCTCATAGACCAATGACTTTACATAGCCCCACAGAAAGTAGTCTAGCGGTGTTAAATCACAAGATCTTGGAGGCCAATTCACAGGTCCAAAACGTGAAATTAGGCGGTCACTAAACGTGTCTTTCAATAAATCTATTGTGGCACGAGCTGTGTGACATGTTGCGCCGTCTTGTTGAAACCACATCTCCTGCACATCATCGTTATTCAATTCAGGAATGAAAAAGTTATCATGGCTCTATACCGATCACCATTGACTGTAACGTCTGGCCACCATCGTTTTTGAAAAAGTTTGGACCAATGATTCCACCAGCCCATAAAGGATACCAAGCAGTCAGTTTTACTGGATGTATCGGTGTTTCGACATACACTTGAGGATTACCTTCACTCCAAATGCGGCAGTTTTGCTTGTTGACGTAGCCATTCAACCAGAAGTGCGCTTCATCGCTAAACAAAATTCACTTATGAAAATCGGGAACAACAGTAATCTCGTTTTGTGCCCAAATTGCACTATTTGCAAGCGTTGTTAAGGCGTGAGTCTATTCATGATGAATTGCCAAACCAAACTGAGAATAAATCACTTGACAGCTGTTAAATCGGTCGCCATCTTGAAAAGTAATGCCAAATTAAACTTATATACCTCTATAAAAAACCCCCTCTATAATTTAAAAACAAATACAGTTTTTTATATCAATCAGTGCATTGTGAACCAATTGCTGTATTTTATTCAATCCTTTATATAACTTGCAATGTTTACTTAAAGAAAAGAAAATTCCTATATTTTTTTGGCAAATCTTTGCAACTAAATTTAAATCAGTTCTCGTAGGCGTAAATATTCGGCAAAACCTGATAACAATAAAATAACATAGTAACCTGCTGGTATTCCATTAATAAAGGCAAAACGTACTCAGCAGTCGTATATTGAAACCCACAATTTGTTATACAATATATTATGGCTTATATAGGTGACCAACTGGAATAATTTTGAAAACTGAACTTAAGCAATTTTAATCTTGATAAAATTGAATTATTGGAAATTGATATTTATTACTCGATGTTGTAGCGAAATATTGCCAACAACGAATTAGTCTTACACTACAATTTGACCTCGAGTTCAATGAGTAGTTTTTCTTACTTATAATATAACCCAAAAAGGTCGAATAAATTCTTGATATATATTAGTGCCCTTTTACAAAAGAAATAAAATCTACTTCAAGTCCACTTTATTTCAAATATTATATGAAAATTTTGCCTTAAAGCACACTTCAAGTAGACTATTTCTTTTGCATAAGGGCATAGATCAAGGCGAATTGAATACTAGGTAATCGCAATGAAGCAAAAAAAAAAAACAACCAGAGTCAATTTTGTTTGTGTAAAAACACTCACAATTGTCAAAAACCCAAAGAATAATTCAAAAGATAATAAAAAAAGTTTTGTTAGTTTTTGCAAAATATATTATAATAATTTGAGTAAAAAGTGAAAAAACGTGAAAAATAAAAATAAAAGAACATAATCTTGGAGTGCAATAAATTTTTACCTTTTTAGTTCTATTTTTTTTAGTAAAAATAAACAAAACACATTAGGTTTGTTCTTTAATAAAAAATAGTTAATAAATTTATTTTTTGTTGTTTGCTAGTCATGCAGCCAGCAGCTCTAGAAACATTGTAGGTCGTTTTAATATCTTTCAGGGATCTTTACACATAAGATTAATAAACTCTTAAATTATTATTGTGTAAAAGAGTAATTCAGTTCAATATAAAAAGTTCTATACAATTTACTAAAACAATCGAAAAAATGTGTAAGTATAAGTTTAACAACTATGAAATAGAAAGAAAAAGTAGTTAAGGCCAGAATTCAATATCATACACAATGGCGTTGTATATTCCACACTAACATACAAAAAAAGATTTTGCAACTCTGATCGCATGGAAATATAATATGTTATGAATTTTTTCAAAAGATTATTAAATCGTACAGACCTGTCGAAAAGTCTGTCACACACATACATTTCTAATCCACACTATCATACTTTTTTAGCACACATGACATATTGTATGACTGACTATGATAGTGAATCATGGCCTTTAATGATATTATGAAAGCAAGGCAAACGAATTTGTGAAGTTGACAAAATAAAGGATTCAAGTAAATTTTGTTAGGTTTTTGGTAGATTTTAGGTATGACTTTGGAGGGAAAATATTTTTATTTGTGGTAACGCTACTAGCGATCCAGAATATGCATTACATTCTTACATTATCACCTCGTTTGTAATTAATATTCCTTCAACTTAAAGAGAATATCAAGAACCTAAGCTTAACTTCAATAATTTATTTGTATCTTTTATTTGTTTTAGGTCATCACTTTTGATCAGACAATCCCAGACTTTAAAATTTCACCATATCGGTGGCCGTAGGAAATTATTCTTAAATAGATTTGATTCAGCTCTCAGATTTGGTTAAAATTAATTTATTTTAACGAACTATTGTGTATTAATGTCGTTATTTAAATAAATATATAAATAAATATTTAATAATCATTGAAATTTTTGATGTCAGTTTTGTTTAGTAGTTCGCTAAGTCTGCTTACAAGTTCTAGACGACCTGGTACAGCTGCCGTTGAACTGCCTGAATGATTGATTCGAAATTTTAGAAAGTGATTGACATTTGCAAATCAGATTTTTGATAGAGCACGAATTTTGATTATAAAATTGAGATTTCTAACTTTCTAGATGCAGGGTAATTAAACGTTTGAGTACATTTGGCTTTGGATAAATATAAGTGACAGTGTGTTTATTTGTTGTAGATTTTGTTTATAAATTGCAATGAAATCCTAATTAAAAATTCACGAATTTTTTGATGATAATGAATAAGGCTGGTGGTTATGACTATGATTAGAACGGATTAGAATGGTTAGTTTTTCAAGTTATTGTTGTTGTAAATAAAAGAGAAATCAAAATTTATATCGAATAAATATCTTAAAAACGCACATACACAAATATTTCAAAACGAAAAACAGACATAAAAGAATGCAAAAAAGTAAAGATTATTATTTCATTAAAAACATGACGTATGAAAATTCTTATCAAATAATTATTAACATTGCTTTACACAAATGCATAAACAAATGCATAAACAAAGGACGACAGCGACTACACCGCTACACTTCAACAAATTGACGTTGGCTTTAATCGTCATCGTGTAGTCAGATACTGAATTATTTTGAAGACGACAGCTACACACATCAAAACTATGCAAATATTGCAGAATTACATAATTTTCTAAAAAAATAAACTTTTTCTAAAAATACTTTTATCATATCGAAACAAATAAATATGGGCCAGTTTTTATAAAATGAAATATTATGTTCTAAAAAAAGCTTAAAAAAAGCGAAAGAAAAAACATTTACGTTTTAGTACTTTTCATGTGAGTGACAAAAAAGAGCTTTACATTTTTTAAATTAAAAAATATTTTTACAATTACTTATTGAAGTTTATCAAAAAAGTATTTCGTGAAATTATTTCTAAATAAATAAACATTAAAAATGACGAGAAAAAAATATTTAACTGTTTTTAACGTTTATTTTTAAACCGATTTATTATTATTTTATTATAACTTGAAATATATCTAACTGAAAATAAAGGAAATTTAGAAAAAACGACAGAAATTTCTTTGATTTTAATGGTATTTGTTGTTACATTTATTAGACTGACATTTAAAAAAAACAGCAAAATCAGTGATTCCAATGGAACGTGTAGTTTACTTTTTTTGCAAGTTTAAATTAAAGAATAAATATTTGTTTTACGGATTTTATTCGGTTGGTTGTTTAACATTTAAAAATATAAAAATTATTCTGGTTTAACTGAATTTTAAATGATATTATTTTTTTAGTTGATTTAACGCACATCATTTTTTGAGTGTAAAAAGCTTTATATACGTCAGAATGAATAAAAAACAAAAATGTTTCAAATGTTTTATAAACACCAAATTTAAAGCTTAATCGTTTGAAAACGAAATCTACATGTGAGAAGGTTTTGTTTTATAAAAACAGGCCCTATATGTGCTCAAAGCCAAGGCACATTTATCAGGTGGCCTCACTAAGAAGGGGAAATATTAAGCCGAAATTTTTAAATTTTTTTATATGGATTTTGATATTTAAACTTACAATTTTTCACTTTAAATGGAAGCATAACTATTAAACTCCAGGCACATTCATCAGGTAGCCTCACTGCTACTATTAAGGCGAAAATTATCAATTTTTTCACACGGATTAAACTTACAAATTTTCCCCTTAAATGGAAGTTGAACTATCAAACTTCATATAAACAAAATTTCGAAATTATCGCCTTAATATTTCTCCTCCGAAGTGAGGATACCTGATTAATAGTTTTTGGATTGCAAATAAATTTGTATTTTTAATTTTGTGACATTTTCTTTTGTTGAATAAAAAAAATTCCAAACAAAAGAAGAAATTAGCCTAAGTTGGCTCCAGCCACAACGGTGGTCGTGTGTGTGTGTAGCCATGTATGTAGTCGTCAAAGTCATCGTTTTCCTATTTTTTTTCATAATTTATTTATTGTATCTTCAATATTTTTGAACTAACAATAATTACTCGTATCTTAAGTCTAAAATAAAATATTCTTTTTAAGTCCAGCCAGTGCTAGAAAAAAATAATGTTTGTTTTCCGGATTTTGAAATCATTTGCGGGTCATCCCTCTAATGTACAGCCAAGAAAAGCAGTATCTCTTCTTTTTAGTCGAATGTAACCAGGTTTATTCAGTATGTTACGCGCCAAAGGGTTTGGATGAGATTCAAGCCTCTTTAGATATGTAACTGCATGTTTCGCTATTTCTGCTTTAACTGATAGCATGTTTAGGTCTTTGTGGATGTTCGAATTTTTTATATACCATGGAGCAGATGTAATAATACGTAAAATCTTATTTTGGCGCCTTTGAATTTTTTCTACATTGCTAGCTGAGGCAGTGCCCCATAACTGAATCCTATAACACCAAATTGGTTTGAGGACCGACTTGTACAGTAGAAGTTTACAATCTAAGCTCAGGGTGGAGTTTCTGCCAATAAGCCAATTTAGTTGTACTGTTTGTACTATTTGTTGTTAAATGAGTCTCTGAAACCATCATGACATCAATTTGTTGGTTCTTCAAAAAGTACTCGAGTTCATTTTTGTGTTGGCGTAAGCCGTTTGCGTTCCAGAAACATATTTTTAAACAGTTCATGGTTTGTTTAGTACCGCCTGCAACATCATAGATTGCATGCGAACCATTTTTTGCATCATGCTGCTCATAGAGCTCATAAAACTGTTTAACGAATGCACTAATGTCTCGATACTTGCTTCGAGACGATTGTAGTTACCAAATGGCGTTTGTTCTTTAGCTTCTGGATGCATATTTGGGGTAGAATTGGTTGTAGGTGTCGCTTTGTGTGCTGAAACATGATTTGATTTTGACATATCCGCGTATGAAACATGTTTGGTTGTGGGTTGAGCTTACTGAGGGTAATGAGCATTTGCTTGGTATTGTGGCTGCCTAGCAGGAGTATTTAATTACTGAGTTGACTTCCTTACCATAGAAAAAACTGGACAGCCTCTGTAGTTAGCAGTGTGATTTCTACCGCAATTGCTACATTTTTTAACCTTCGAGTCATCCTTTGGTTTGTCGCATTGGGCGGAACAATGAAGCTCTCCACACACAACGCAAACCGGAGGCAACTTGCAGTAAGCCCTTGTATGGCCGTATTCTTGGCAATTTAAACACTGAACGGGTCCTGACCGTTTATGTGGTTCCTCTACACTTATCCTGCGGTGTAACAGATATTTTAGATTATAAATGGGATGCGTTTCGTTCTTCTTCAATCTAATATCCCCAGGTTCCCGTTCAACGCGAAATAGAGGTTGAGGGACACGCTCTCGATTTCTGAGATTGTCAACGCTTTTAACCTTAAATCCTGCTTTTTGGAGTCCAGCTTTTATTTCCACTGGATTAACATATGAGTCTACACCTTTGATGACTACCTGTAAGCCTTTGCTACTCTTCAGCTGATAGATCGTTTTCCTATTAACGTTTGTATTTTAATTTTAACAGTTTGTAGCCGGTAGCCTAATGTTGTCTATGTGTTTAATGCATTACTTTAGACGTGTGTCTCATTATAAATAATAATTTAACACCTCATTTCTAGGCCCTCTTTTGCACTCAAACTAATTTCCGTTTCATATCAGTGAGAAAGTAGGTGGTTTTGTTGGTCACGTGGTTCGATGATTGCCTGTGTTCTCTCTCTGTCCAAAAACTTTTGTACTTAAAAATGCCGACAAAAATCACAAATACTGTACAAATTTGACAATCAATAATTAGTTTTCCACTTCAAATCCATTTTTCGTTATCTGCTTGTGGTTGCCATCCTCTTTACTGAAATAATATTCGTTAGTTTAAAATTGCAAAATTTTGTTTTTGCAGTTGTTATTGTTGCGTTCTTGTATTTAAGCATAACAGCCAGAAGCTGTTACAAATCCAAAAACCCAATTGTGGTTATTTTGTGTTATTGGAAAATTGTTGAATATTTTCCTTGAATGCTATTTTCGGAAATTTATGTCATTTCCCAAACATTCATTTAATTAGAATTAAAAACTTGAAATGAAATCCGAATGTACTTACTATGGCATTAAATTTATTTCAAGTTGACATGACTAAAAAGCTTTTTGATTGCTTTCATTTAAAAAATGCTGCATAAAATAAGGCGTTTGGATTTGTCTCTTTCAAATAAATACGTTTTACAGTGGCGTGTATTCGAAAAAAGTTAAATTTTCTATTTTTATTAATAAAATCGTAAATTTAAAGTTATACAATTTAATATTTGAAAATTGGAAATTCCTAACCGTGAACGTAGTTTTTAGTGGTTTCTTATTTAGAAGCATTTTCGTTGTAAGTCTTCGCACATTAGGTAGACGAAAAATAAATATATAAAAAATTAGCTTCAATGTTGTTACGTTTGTACTTGGATGAAGAATAAAGACATTCAATTAAAAATGCTTTTTTTATATAATTTGTGTGTATAAAGTTTTCCCATACTGATTTGTTGTGTGAATGTGTTTTATCTTTTCTAATTTCTTAGCGCATATTTTTTATGTTTGTTAGAGCCAGTTTTTGACTTCGTATTTAAATGCGAATTTAGTTAATTTTCATTTAATTTAAAGTTGTATTTAAATACAGTTGCAGTTTTTCAGTCTTATTGAAATGTTCTTTCTTAATTGTGGTAAAAATATGGTAGCACCACAACATATCAAAACAATTGCAGATCATTTTGCAGAAAACAGACGTTTAACAAGAAAAGTTCATTGTTTTTGCAAACAAAAACTACAAACAACATAAAAATATACTTAGAATATACTTCGAAACAGCAATGTTGTTGAAATACAGGGTGGGCCAAAAGAAACCAAGGGCTCTCCAAAAATTTGTCTTAAAAGTGCCATTGTGTCTCGGGCAGTATGGGCAGTGGCTCCGTCCTGCTGAAACCACATACCAGGTCTGTTTTCAAGAGCAGGACGTAAAAAATTTTCTATCATAAACCGATACCGCTCTCCATTTACGGTTACAGCACTTCCATCTTCATTCTCGAAGAAGTAGGGCCCAATGACATTTTCAGATGTGATCCCACACCATACTGTACACCTGATGGGGTGCAATTGGCGTTGATGAATGGCTCTTGGATTTTCAGAACCCCAGAACCTACAGTTCTGCTTATTAACAAAGCCATTCAAATGAAAATGAGCTTCATCACTCATAATCAAATTTTCAATAATGTCGGCGATATGCTCTTTGCGTTAAAATAATTGATCTCTGGTTTAAATAATACAATTCTAAGTGTTGTCTATATAATCTGAAAGAAAAAATAAAAAAAAGTTAATAAACAAAAAAGTTATTAAACTTTTACACCCCTTGGTTTCTTTTGGCCCACCCTGTACATGTAATATTAATATTTTTATAGAAAGGAATCAATATATTTTAATTAATTTATGTAAAATAATAAAAATTCTGTCAATGGCCACACATTTTTTCATTCATGGACAAAAGCTGATAAAGACATATGGTTATGTGTAAAACTTAAATAGACTTTAAATGCATAAGACTGGTCATTTAGGTTTCATTTAAGTGCGTGGTGCAAAACTAATTTTCATATTTAAATACAACTTAAAGATAAATACGAAGTTAAAAATTGGCCTTATAAAACGATTAAAGTAGAGTAACCGGAGAAAAACTTAAGATCTGTTCATGTCTAAGCTAACATAAGTTTCCGTACTAAGATGTGTTTTTAGCATAGGCACATACCAATCTATTTACTAAAATTAGTCACCTGTATTGTGGTTGTCGAGTTGAATGTGTATACCTATAGCTCTCAAACTTAACGTTATTTGTCAATATTTTGCTTTGAAAGTATTCCACACCAATTGTAAGACTCTCACTTTTATACTGCTTCAGTTATGGTTTATGTATTAAAAAAAATTTAATAGCAATAAAAAAAATATTTTAATAACAATTTAACTCCACAAAGTAAAAATACAAATCAAATACCTTCAAATTTTACTCAATTTGCGGCTAATGTTTTTAAAATATCCCTTTTTCAAAAATTAAAAGGTGTGTTGAATATAAAACCGTGTTGAATAAATTACAGTTTTAAACCGAAAATTTAAGTACCCTTAAACCGGAAATTGAGTTTTCCACTGTTTTTTCTCAACTTTCTCTTGGAAATGAGAGACTTTTGCCTGAAAATTGGAATAAGAATGCTGGTACCTCCTCACGAAATTTTGTTAAAATCCATCCAGTAGTTTTTACGTGATGCGAACGCAAATGAAAAGTAGACAGACAGAAATGAGTTACTATTTTATTAAATGTATAGATATGTATATAGACATAAAAAAATAAACTTGTTAAGGGTGCTTTTTATAGAGGTATACTTCATTAAGTTGGCATTACTTTTCAAGATGGCGACCGATTTAACAGGTGTCAAGTGATTTATTCTTAGTTTGGTTTGCCAATTCATCATGAATAGACTCAGGCCTTAACAACGCTTGCAAATAGTGCAATTTTATTTCGAAAATAATGGTTCTGTGCGGAAAACGTATCACGCATATCATAAGTGAATTTTGTTTAGCGATGAAGCGCACTTCTGGTTGAATGGCTACGTCAACAAGCAAAACTGCCGCATTTGGAGTGAAGGTAATCCTTAAGTGTATGTCGAAACACCGTTACATCCAGAAAAACTGACTGTTTAGTGCGCTTTATGGGCTGGTGGAATCATTGGTGCGTACTTTTTCAAAAACGATGGTGGCCAGAACGTTACAGTCAATGGTAATCGGTATAGAGCCATGATTACTAACTTTTTCATTCCTGAATTGAATAACCACGATGTCCAGGATATGTGGTTTCAACAAGACGGCGCAACATGTCACACAGCTCCTGCCACAATAGATTTATTGAAAGACACGTTTAGTTACCGCCTAATTTCACGTTTTGGACCTGTGAATTGGCCTCAAAAATCTTGTGATTTAACACCGTTAGACTACTTTCTGTGGGGCTATGTAAAGTCATTGGTCTATGCGGATAAGCCACAAATGCTTGACCATTTGGAAGACAACATTCGCCGTGTTATTGCCGATATAGGGACACAAATGTTGGAAAAAGTCATCGAAAATTGGACGTCCAGATTGGACTACATCCGCGCCAGCCGTGACGGTCATATGCCAGAAATCCTATTTAAAATGTAATGCCTCAAGATTATCTTTCGGATAAATAAAATTCATGTCAATCGAATAATCCATCGTTGTTTTATTGCAACTTAAAGTTCTATACCTCTATAAAAAACACCCTTTATTTTTTAAAGTTGAACTGAACATAGTACGGAACCCAACGTGTGTGAGTTTGACTCGCAATTGACTGATTCTTTTCATTTGAACGTATCAAATATGTATTTAGATATTAAGAGTGCATATTATGAGTAACTTTAGATCTTCGAATGTAGTCAAAAGAGCTGATCATTTGGTATTATGGCGCACATTCGATGAAAATAATGCCACTGTGAATTTTACTCAATCGGATTATTCACAATAGTACATATTTATCAGCTGGCACTATAAATAAATATTGTTTTATTAAGTTATAAACGAAAAATTGAACGAATTATTAATAAAAATGACTACGACGGTACTTACAACCTTAGAACTGCATGAAATTAAAATAATTTATATAAAAATTCACAAATACCTACATTTTCAATAAGTTTTACAAACTGACACAAACCATCGAAAGCAAAATTGTGTTCGATTGAAAATTCGTTGTACAACGAAATTTTCGGCAGTGCTACCAACTTATAATATGAATTTGAAATTCGATTTTTGATGTTAGTTAGCCAGTGAAGATCAAAAATCGAATGCAATTCATAACAAGAGCCAAAGCAAAATAATTTAAAGAAAGTAAAATATAAATATTCAATATTTCAAAAAACAACTATATTGAAATAGCTAAATTACTGTCTTTTTTATGAGATTGCGGTTATCTATTCGGGCTGTCATGATCAGTTATTTGTTTCCAAATATTGGTTGTTTCCAAATGTTGTTTATTTACTCAAACCAAAAACCAAATACAAATTTTAGTTTTTGAACAAAAAACTATAAAATACTTAACTATTCCATATCTCCTAAAAGGCAGTGTTAAAAATGGGAAACCAATTTTTTTAAGATTCATTCCTTATTGATCGCTAGAACTTAAAAGAGCTAAATTAAAATCAAAGCACAATAATATGTGCTAAATGTTTTCAATATTTTGAATGTGTAAAGAAGCTAAGTAAGTATTAAGAAGGGAATAGTATTATTCAGAATAATAAAACACACAAGCCACTCGTTGACACTCAACTCGGAACTCATTTTAATTCTTACAATATCAATTAAAGCTAACTTCTATATATACATTTAACAGGATAGGAATATGAATGAACAAAAAATCAATAATCAACAATCGTTATCTACTAAATAGTGGTAGTGGACACTTACAGTTTTAATTATTTTTTGTTTTTTTTTTCAAAGAATTTCTGTAAAAAATATAACTTATTCAATGACTATGAAATCTTTTGGCGGTTTATATTTTTTGTATAAATTTGACGATTTTTTGTCAGAATATGTCATAAATTGTATATGGTAACAGCACGGGAATTGGCTTTGTTTTAAGCGTATTTTAGAAAGCATACTTTTAGGGTTTATTAAAATATATGTAAAACACATATACCTTGTCTTTAATATTTGTTGTTGCAGCGACAGTAGTAAACCACTTTTTGTAGTACTATCAGTAGCGTCGACAGACGAACGAACATCAGAGCTATACTAATACGATCTCTTTACTTTGCAAACGGAACCCTAAAAACAGAAATTTAAATAGTAAATTACCTCTTATTAAGTTAACAAGATGTGTCAAGTAAATAAGATATTAGCGTTAAGTAAATAAGATATATGCGTTTGTTGCCACATCGTCAACCCTAAAAGTAGAGTTCAAATTGATTTATTTCTTGTTTTAAATGTTTTTAAACATATGGAAATTTTGTAATCTATATACATATATAAAAATGAATGTTTGTCTGTATGTTTGTATGTCCTTTATAGAATCGTAAACTATGCATCTGATCATGTTATGATCTTAAGCAAAGTTGTTGCCCATGAGGCGGCGAAGGTTTCTAAGTTGGTTCGATTAACTTCCGACAGGTGGCGCCACGGAAAATTACTCAAAATTAATTAAATCGTAAGCTGTGCATTTGATGAAGGTTGATCTTTAGCAAAGTTGTTGCGCATGAACCGACGGAGGTTCCTAAGTTGGTGGGATTAATTTCCGACAGGTGGCGCCACAGAAAATTACTCAAAACGAATTAAATCGTAAACTGTGCAATTGATCATGCTATTTTCTTTAGCAAAGTTGTTGCGAATGAGCCGATGAAGGATTGTAAATTGATTCGATTAACTTCCGACAGGTGGCGCCACGGAAAATTATTCAAAATTAATTAAATCGTAAGCTGTGCATTTGATGCGACACAGTAACGGATGAAGAACAACATTGACGTTTGGAACCACCCGGAATGTCACCGCATGTACTAACATTAAAGGTTGGATCACCGGTAATTCTTATTCGCAACTTAAACGCACCATAGTTATGCAACGGAACCAGATTGACCATCAAAAATTGTTCACCAAATTTAATCGAGGCAACAATCATCGGTGGCAGATTTAAAGGCGAAGACGTACTTATTCCACGAATTCCGATGATTTCCAACGATTTACCATTCCAATTCTATTTGCGTCTTGCCTTTGTTACTACCATAAACAAGGCACAAGGCCAATCATTGACTATTGCTGGCTTAATTTTGAAAAATGCATGTTTTTCACACGGCCAGTGGTATGTGGCTTGCTCCCGAGTTGGCACGCAAAAAAATTTATATATTTTTACACCAAATAAAAAAAACATTGTCTATCCGCTGGCCTTAAGATGAAGTAATAAATAAATATAATTTCCAATTTGCCTTAAATAGATGCGTAAGTTATTCTGTAAAAAAACTTTATGATAGGTATTGCATGGATTTTTATTTTAAGGCCGTAAATTTCGTTAAAAGCTCAATTTAAATCGTGTGGTAATACAACACTTATGTTTGCTTAGGGCCAGCAATGCGGAGCGGGTCTGCTAGTTTAATATAAAAACATTATACATATGCCGGCGATTAAAAAAATAATATTTTTATTATTTTCATAAAAACTCGATTTTTAAAATGCAATATTCTGCATATATTTTTTGTATTACCTTTTCATTTCTAATTGATTACCTTTTCCCGCTGGGATGTGAAACAACGAATCTTTTATTTACAAAATAACGAGTGATTTTTTAAGAGCTTGAGAACTTTTTAAAAAAAAAAAACGCATAAAATTTGCAAAATCTCATCGGTTCTTTATTTGAAACGTTAGATTGGTCCATGACATTTACTTTTTGAAGATAATTTCATTTAAATGTTGACCGCGGCTGCGTCTTAGGTGGTCCATTCGGAAAGTCCAATTTTGGGCAACTTTTTCGAGCATTTCGGCCGGAATAGCCCGAATTTCTTCGGAAATGTTGTCTTCCAAAGCTGGAATAGTTGCTGGCTTATTTCTGTAGACTTTAGACTTGACGTAGCCCCACAAAAAATAGTCTAAAGGCGTCAAATCGCATGATCTTGGTGGCCAACTTACCGGTCCATTTCTTGAGATGAATTGTTCTCCGAAGTTTTCCCTCAAAATGGCCATAGAATCGCGAGCTGTGTGGCATGTAGCGCCATCTTGTTGAAACCACATGTCAACCAAGTTCAGTTGTTCCATTTTTGGCAACAAAAAGTTTGTTAGCATCGAACGATAGCGATCGCCATTCACCGTAACGTTGCGTCCAACAGCATCTTTGAAAAAATACGGTCCAATGGTTCCACCAGCGTACAAACCACACCAAACAGTGCATTTTTCGGGATGCATGGGCAGTTCTTGAACGGCTTCTGGTTGCTCTTCACTCCAAATGCGGCAATTTTGCTTATTTACGTAGCCATTCAACCAGAAATGAGCCTCATCGCTGAACAAAATTTGTCGATAAAACACATTTCGAACCGAACACTGATTTTGGTAATAAAATTCAATGATTTGCAAGCGTTGCTCGTTAGTAAGTCTATTCATGATGAAATGTCAAAGCATACTGAGCATCTTTCTCTTTGGCACCATGTCTGAAATCTCACGTGATCTGTCAAATACTAATGCATGAAAATCCTAACCTCAAAAAAATCACCCATTATAAGGAAAAAAAACACGAACAATTTTCACACTTAGAAACAGTACATTCCTTCTTCTGAAAATTTTAAAATATGTGTGGTAATCAATGTGCAATGTTTGTGTCATCAAATTAACTTCTTCGCACATTTATCAGGTACTAAAGGAAATATTAGGGTCAACATTTTTTTATATGGATTTTTACAATTTTCCCCCCTAAATGGTAGTTTAAAACTGGATTCACCCATTTTGTCCAAACAAAATTGTGTGTGAGAGAATTTAACAGAAATGATTTTGTTTGGACAACTTTCAGTTTGAATTGGTTCAATTTTTGTCCGGACTAAATATAACTGAGTTGCCACCAAACTTCAGAAGTACTTTGCATGAAAAGTACTTTTTATAAAGCACTTTATATATTATTTTTTACTAGTAGTGCCCACTTCGTAATCCACTCCAAATCTTGCTTTTATAGTGTGGTTTATATATTTACATAATAGAGGGGTTCCTATCTCTGAGTAATTACTAATTCTAAGATTATTGTAGAGTTCGGAAAATAGTGTCTAAAATTTCTCCCGTAAAATTTAAAAGGTAATGCCAAGTTTTTATTACCATTAAATAGGTGAAATACGCAAGTTTACTGTTTTATTTCAATTTTTATTGGAAATAAGTTAGTTTTACAGCGAAAAGGTATCCTATATTTGAATCGAAGTACTATGGTACTTTCGCACAAAATTTTATGTAAATTCATTCAGTAGTTTTTATGTGATTCGAACACAGGCCTACAGACGAACAGGCAAACAGAAAGATTAACAGAAAAAATTCTTTTTTGGCTTTGTTATTTTTAAAATAATTAGTAAAGGGACGGCAAGTAAAATTAATAAACATAATTTTATATCCAAGAATAATAGAACAAGATAATGACCAGGGGTCGATTGAAGGATTGATCGGCGGCGGCGGCTGTGCAAAAAATCAGTCGGCGGCGGCTAACAGCCGGGTGAAGCCGATAATTACAAACATGTTGGCTTTTAATTTCAGTTGGTTAATTTTGTTAAAACGCTTATTAGAGAATCTAATATTGCTATGCTAATATTATAAGTTTGATTTATGTTTTTAATATTTTCTGCCTAAATTCATTATTATTGATAGATAATGCAAAATGAAATACAAGCAGAATGTACTTACATTTTCTGGATCAATTCCTTGTACGACAAAACTATTATAAAGTTAATTTTTATACATGTTTTGTATTTTAAAGATTCTTATTTACTTTATAATTATTGACTTATACATTTTTTGTTCAGGTGCTTTTAACAAAAAGTACCAAGCAAACACTGTATGTCAGATACTAAGGCCCCGATTATCGTTCACAACATTAATTATGTGATTTTAGTGTTGTATATTTGAAATTGCAATTATGATTTACAACACTTACCACATGTGTCACAATTTTAGTTGTCTATGATAATTTACAGCGATTATCGTTTACAACATGTGTTTCTATGTGTTGTTACGCACATCAAAATCTTACAACTGCTTATTGGCTGTTGTCTTATTGTCGCGACAAGTTGAAAAATTACAATGTAGAAGATTTGTAAGTTTTTATTTTTTATTATTTTTGCTAGGCGTTTACAATCACAACTTAAAATATTTCTTAGAAAAATAACAAATTAAGAGCAGATGGAAAAGCTCGTAGAGGTGATGCAATTAAATCCAGATATTGGCTGGGGAAAGCTGAAATTTGGAACTAACAAAATGCAGCAGCTAGTTGCGAAACCCCAATGTTATAATCATTGCCGCTAATTCTTTGAAAGCTTCTATCAAAAAAAAATCTTAGTGCGTTACAGAGTTTTAGAATCGGCGGAATGGCAGAACATCGGATTGATGGTTTTAAGAAATTGTTTAGCAACAAAAACAAAAAGCTATCCTTGTTTATAAGAAAAATTTAATAAATGTAAAAATAGTATGAACATATATATTATGTATATTGTACATATTCGGACTTCATTTCTCAATATTAACGTCCGTGAGCATGAGCATGATTATTATAATTATTAATTATAAATGTTATAATTATTAATATAAATATTAAATTTTCAAACGAAATAAATTTTTTTATTTTCACCTCAACAGTTTGTACTACACAGAGATGTTTTTAAAGTAGAACAAGTACTAACATAAAATAGTTGTGTTGTAGCCGAGACAACTCAACTTTTCTGTGTTGTAAACGATAATCGGGCCCTAAAAGTTGTCACTAATTATTATTGGAAAGTGTTCAGCGATACAGGGAGCTAATGGTTCAGTAGACCCTCTGTAATCACTAGGAGATAAGAATTCTACTTTGCTTAGTTAAAGCCTTAAATGGTCGCAACAGCGTATTTAACTCGTGGGTTTCTAACAAAATATTAGATTGCCACAACACAGGCAGAACACAATTATATACGTTCCATGAAAGCCTTTTGCAACAATTAACTAATAATATAACAAGACCTGATAGCAAAGATTCCTCCAACAATTTCGATCGACATCAAGAACAGCAACAAAATACATCGTCTATAATGAGAACACATGCGTTAGACCATACAAATGTAGTTTTTATGAAAATAGCATAGCACTAAGATGTTTTCCAAAATCTCATCGTATAAAAGTGCACAGTGTACAGTATCAACACACCTATCTAAGATACACATATCTAAGATGAAATAATAATACAGGTTCATTATATTCACTAAAAAAAGCATCTTAAATCGCTGACTTTGTTGAAATTCTGCAATAATAGTCATTTTAAATTTGTGGACTTACAATTTGCCGATAATTTCCATAATTAAACGGAATAACAAAGTTAAAAAACTGCCTTTTAAAAAGAAAATGTCGATGTAATTTAATTATATAAAAACAAATATTTATCATTTCATATACAATTTTTTAGAAGAATTAGTTATCATTTATTATTTAATTATCAAAGAAATTGTAAAATTTTTAAAGATTGTCCACATTTTGTTTTTATATGTATATTCTAATTAGAAGTATTTTGTCGAACAAAATCATTATAAATTTTATGCATGCATGTTAATAGAATAATATTAAAGCTTTAATATTCTGTTATATTATTCTATTAACATCCATACTTCTCATTGTGTTTTGGAGAATTTTATTACTTATAGAGTATTTTTGGCTGCTCTGATATTAGGAAAAAGATTTCCTGATGATCTGGCCTGAGCAAACAGTGAAATACGTATAGGAACTAGTTCTTTTCCCCCAACAAATAAATTTCATTTTTATTATAAAACTTTTTCATTTTTTATTTTTACTTTGTATTTGTATTAAAATTTTTTTAATTTTTAATACAATACAAATACAAAGTAACATACTTTTTCGACAATGTAATGAAAACTTTTTCATTTTTTATTTTTACTTTTTATTTGTATTAAAAATTTTTTTTGACTTAGCTGATTTAGTCGGCTGAAAATTATTAGCCGAAGTCAGCCGGTCATGTCGGCGGCGGCTATAGCATAGGTAAAAACGTCGGTGGCGGCTAAGCCGCAGCTGTCAGCCGAACGGCTTCGATCCCTGATAACGACATCCCGCTTTTAAACCTATAAATCAGTAGTACTTTTTTTTGGATTTCCAGATTTCCTCTTAAGTATAGAGAAAAATTTTGCGATTTGCATTTTATATTTCAACAATAAAAATCAAATCACTTGCTTCTACTGCTTCTTGAAAAAGCAAGCAGTTTAATAGTACATATGTATGTTTTTGGACACCACTGCTTTAAATATAGCGCAAATGATGTCACGCACACTGAGTATTAGTCCCGTTTGTTTACACTTTATTTAGCTTTACACTAACTTTAACAAGCTGTAAACCCCCAAATTTCTTCACAGCAATACTTACAACCTTTTCAAAACTGCTTGACGTTTCAGTTAATTATTCAAACTGAACCATACGGTCTAACCATTTAGCCATCCATCCATCCATTTGTTACTTAAACGTTTTTACTGTTGTCCGTCTGCCAGGTGTATTCGTTTACTAATCCATCTAACTATTCTTGAATCATTCGTGAGTTCTGCCATTCACTCATTCATTCGCTCACTCTTTTATTAACTTATTTATTAGCATATGAATAATACGAACAACTAACTATTGCATGCAACACTAGCAGCTGCCAACGTTTGTTGTTGATTTGGCCATTATTTAGCGGTTGATGATGTCTTCTATCGTATTTTATGCTTCAGCTTTTTACTCGTATTTTCATTTCATTACATATTCTTTTTTTGTTTAAAGTTTTTATTGAATTCCAGCAATTGCTGATGATATTTTTGTATGTGCAACTATTTCAGAGATCATGATGTTAAAGTTCTCTCAAGCATAAATTTTAGTGGCTTTCAATAAACAAATTTTGTTTTATTTTTTTTGTTAAAAAAAATGATCAGAATTGGGTAGCCAGACCAGAATTTTAAAAATGGGAATTATATGCTCATGCTTTAAAGCATATCGACGACAGCGGCTACACCGCTACACGACTACAAATGCCGTTGGCTACATGTGTCGCCGTATAGTTAGCTACTTAATTCTGTTGAAGACGACTCTGACATTGTTGTAGAAATACATATTTTATTTTTATAAAAGTAAAATAACTTTTTCAAAAAAATACTTTGACCACATCAAAACAAATAAATTTATTTGCTTAAAACCTCTGGATTGTAAATGAATTAATATTTTATTTTAAATATGCGTATAATACCCTTAAATACATATTTTAAAAATAAATATACTAGTAACTGGAATAAATTCGGAATATTATAAAATAACTTATTGTAACATTGATATGCATTATTTTTTTGTTGATATTTTTATGCTGATCCCCAGGACTTTCGGCTTCCTGTAATAGCCGATATGCTAGTTTTGGGTATAAATTATATGGAAAAACAACTTGGATCAATTTCATTTAAAAATTTTGTTCATGTTGTCCAAAATTCAAAGCTAAATGGCAGAATAAAGAGTGATGATCAATTAAGCCATTTTTAAGCCACAAAAGGAAACTTTAATTTCTATATTTTCTAGCATGATGATTATGGCCAGAAAGCTACAGTTAACGGAAGAAAATATGCAAACATAATTACTACCACTAGCGTGTCTGAGAGAAGCCCAATGACACATAATTAATATAAGTTGGGATACTTACTATAATAATTAGTTGATATGCCGGTGTCATATGTCTATTTTCAAAATTTCCACCATCAGCTGCGCATCAATAGTAACAAAGATCACCATAGAATGGAAATAAGTAAGAGGAAACGGATTTGGTAGCTCACACCCTCCATAAAGAAGATGATAATATTTCCAAGAAATGCTTAGATTGGAACCCTCAGATAAGCAGAAAAGTCGGGATACCAGCGCATACTTTTCATGAAATAGACCTGTGCTATACGTCGTCTTTTTCAACATACAAGAAAGTTGAAATACAGGTTCTCTAATGAGTTTTGTCACAATTAGTACGTCTCCATCCATCTCCATCCAAGTACGAAAGTTGGGCAACTTTTAACTGTTAACGTACGTTGAGAGCAGTTGAGAGCTATAAATTGGTTTCTCTGTCTCTCAAAATTAAATTTTTGTGTTTAAAAAACACCACAGAATGCAGAATTAGCAGGGCGCTGAAACTGAACGGGTAGCTAAATGGACATTTGTGGAACTTCGAGAACCATAACCAGGTAACCAGGGGCTGTGCATAAGGCAGTGTGTTTTTGCTACTCCTGTCGCCGGAATATAAAGTCTTTTTTGCGTAACTAATACTTGTCCAGGAAGACCTATCTCACTTATGCACATACCACAATTATACATCACACAATTATACATTTTCAAGAGGCTTGCAGATTGGTGTACTTCGATTGGCGGTCGTATTATTAATGGAAATAAAAAAGCTATTGCATATTAAAAATTACCCCTACAATACGGTATATGTATATAACCGATATGTATATAACCGATAACCCCCCGGGGCACTAATTGAAGTTTATGTTCCTAACATGATGCAGTGCTGTTGGGAAAATGGGGACTGCAGACGCCAGGGTTCCTGGAGCCTCAATCCGGAAGAATAGGTCTGTTTTATTATGGGTTCTTTTCGAGGCCCGATTAGTGTCCTAACGAGTGGTACCACGGGAACCGGTAGCCCTACAGAGATCCACCCCCCTCTGTGGCCGGTTTTTGGTGAGGTCCCCTTCTGGGGATCAAGAGGTTAAATTGCTACACATTAGCGTACGTATTCTGCACTGTGCTATAGTGTGCGATAATTGGAAAATGATGTTTAAAGGTGTTGCTATTGTCGCTTCATTGCGCTTGTATTGTGTAGTGTGTGATTTTCACATCAAGCAATGTGGTCTACATGTTAAATTTCAGCCGGTGGTGAGAACACTGTCAGATAAGGGCCAACAGGGCTAGGTGCTGACGTTAATCTTGTTCACGAAATGTATATAACGGACCCTGGTGTTGCACATAAAATTTTATGTCCTTATTCCTTACAGGGACTCCTGAAACAACTCGACCTGTTGCCATGGAGAGATCGATAGACATAATTTTAAATGTGATACGAAAACTGTTATCTTTAGCCCGAATTTTCTAAGATTCATTTTCATGTGCAAATACAAATCTGAGCTAGAGAATAAGAGAAGTCGAAGATTTTTCGTTATTGGCAAGGCGTTTTACTAGTAGGATCATCTACATATCAAAATATGTTTATTGGATCTTGAATGAAAATATCACTAAGCATTAGCACATTTTCTAGTGCGGAAACCCAATGATAATTATTATACTGAAAATTAATATAAAAGTAATTTTTTAAAACTCTTATGACGGCTTCATCAAGTCTGAAGAGAGCAGTTCACTCTGAATGGCATTTTACACCAATGTGGTTAAGCAAACTTAAATAAATAATTTATTTGCCCAATGCCTTCAAAGATAACATTTACATCGACATATCAAACAAAAAATGTTGGTTCAACTTATTTGACAGTGTAGGTGAACTTATTATAAATGGATTCTTCAGATGAGATCTACTTACTGCTTAAGTAACAAAAAGTTTTAAGCGAAATATTTTTAATATTTCATGTTCATTTTCTTGAAATGTAGTCATTTCATTTTTTAACTCAAATGTCTGGCAACCTTTTTTCTACTGTTAATTCGTATAAGAAAACATTACCGACAACAAATTATATCGTTTACCTTTTCTAAAGTTTTCTGTGGTTTTCTATCTGCTGTTGCTGCTGATCATAATGTTGTTATTGTTGTTTTTGTTGTCGATTAGTTTGCTTTCTGATGATGTTGAATGCCTCTTTGTGGCTGCCATTTAACTTAACGTTAATTTAGTTTTATGCAACTGTTTTAGGGCTTTTTACTACCGTCATCGTCTATGGCGTCTTCATCTGCATGTTGTTGTTTCTGTATGAATGTCTATTTGCTCTTTTATACATTTCAGCATTCGATCATTATTACAATACTAAGACACCGTTGTAGTCATTGTAAGGCCGAGATTGTTGCACTTACAATTGTTGTACTAAATATCAACGTTATTTAGTTGTTTGTCGTTGTTTTTGTTGTTGTTGTACTTCTACGGCTCTAAGTAGAAAAATAAGAAGATATCGACAAAGTGGCAGAATATGACGACTATGAAAAACTACGAAGCCATTCAACCTAAATTTGTTTTGTGGTATACAAGAGGACAGAATTGTGAAGGAGTAATTTTTATAAAAGAAAATTTTCCCATAAAATGTTTGTTTTTAACCGACTTAAAAAAGAAGGAGGTTATCTATTCGTCTGAATGTTGCTTTTTTATGTATGTAACCGCAGAACTCAGCCATTTCTGCACCGATTTAAAATTTTTTTCTTTATTTGAAAGGTTATGCTTTCAGGTTGGTCCCATTTTAAAATCAGTTCATTATATTAAAAATTAAAGGGTGTCGCCATATAACATACATGTTTTTTACGTGTATTAAGAACCGTAAGGGGCACCAAATTAAAATTAAAAAAAAAAAATTGCGTGTCGCTATAGCTCCCAACAGCAGAAATTAATAAAAAAATTAATTTAAAATTTAAAGGGCGTCCCCATAGGTGACATAATATGACCTATTTGGGTCTATCTTTTGAACCGTTATAGACTAAACCTTGAAAATTTGACAGAATGTCGACTACTATGACCGTTATAATAAAATGTATAAATACTCAAAATTTTAAATTAAAGGGTGCTCCAATAGTTCATTTAATTTGATGTATATGGCCATACTTTTGAATAGTTGTATACAGACCGCTGAAATTTACAAAGAACCTGTAGTGCTAAGTCAGCTATAACAAAAAGTATAAAATTTGAATTTGGAAATAAAAGGGTGTCCCCATAGTTAATGTAATTTTAAGTATGTGGCCAAACTTTTGAACTGTTATAGACAGACAGCTAAAATTAACAAGGAACCTGTATTGCAAAGTCCACTATAGCAAGTATACAATTTAAATTTAGAAACTAAAGGGTGTCCCCATAAATTATGTAATTTGATCTATATGGCCCTATCTTTTGAACCGTTAAGCACAAACACTTGAAAATTAAGCAGTATATCCACTACTTTCTCTGATATAATAACAAGTATAAATATTTGGAATTATAATGTAAAGGGTGTCCCAATAGTTCATGTAATTTGATATATATGGTTAAACTTTTTAACCGTTATATGCAGATAGTTGAAATTTACAAAGAATCTTTGTGGCCAAGTCCTCTGTAACAACAGGTCTTTAATTTAAAATTGTAAATTAAAGGGTGTCCGAATATGTGATGTTATTTGATCTATGTGATCGTATCTTTGAAACCGTTATAGACAGAGGCTTGAATGGTCTCCCCATAAAAGACGGATGCTGGTGAAAATAGCTTAACTTTTGAACAGTAATAGGGAGATGCTTGACATTCACATAGTCTTTACTTTTTCCGCTAATTTTGGTGCATCTATTATTTGGTTTAAATCTAATTCTTACAGATTACTTCTTACATTTTCAGTTTAGAATTGGTGCCCTTCTATCTATTTTGAAGTCGGTTTTTTTGCAAAAATTATTTAATTTGTTATTTTTAGTAAATTTAAAAAGGGAAAATATTTGTAATGCTATAGCATGGATTTTTAGATTTCCATGATCTTTCTTTTTTTAACTTTTAAATAATATTTTTCTTACCTTTTTATTTTCTTCTCTGTAATAAATTAATAAAATATAAAAAAATACGTTTGTCTTCGCATGGTTAGGTGGTTAATCTAATCTAATCTAATCTAATCTAGGTTCTTATTCAATTCTACTATATTCTTTGGAATGTTGGAGCCTTAAAACTGATCATATGAACAAGCTTGAAAGTACAAAAATGTGGGAATCAAAATCCGTAAAACTTTTAATGTAGTCACGTCATAAGAGAAATATGAACGAAACGTTCATATTGTATTTGTATGTTCACAGAAGTTGTTCAGTTATACCGTGGCTACAATTTTACCTAATATTGTTACTGAAAATTTAGGAGTCCCAGTAAGTAAAAAATTATTTTTGTTTTTTAATTTTAAGAATAAACTATTTTTTTCTTCATAAAATGTTAACAAACCTTGTTCAATGAATCCCTTTCTACATTATCGCCGAACAAAGTTAAGCGCTATCGCCGAGTAAGACAGATATATTACACAAAAACTGATGATGCCTTTTTTGAAGAGCCCACTGATTTTCAGAATCTTTCAAGGCCCTTAAATAAAAATTGGTCACCAATTTCGCTAAACCGAGTATGGGGTTTTACTACTCTTTTGTAGTAAAATCAAACGTATACTGTCAAGTCCCTGTATTTTTTTCACTGTTGCAGAGTGTTTTTAATTAACTTATTTTGGGGTATCACCAGACTCTGTTTGATTACTCTCAGAGTTATTCGTCATTAACTTTTGTGTATCCCACCATTGTAGTTGTGCAGCTATATGATAACTAAAAAATACTCTATATTGGGTCTACTCTTTTCCCCAGACCCTTAAAAATATAACTTATTTGAATTTTCCAATCGTCAGTAAGGCCGTTTTAAAATTCAAAACGATCGGTAAAGTCGTTTCGCTAACTATAAAGTACGAAATTCATGAAAATACACATTCACTTTTACATATTTCACAAAACTAGAACATAATCTTTCTCAATCTTCACTTCAATGACATGACATTTACAATTGCCATGTTCTATCGCACTTTAAAATCCGTTTCCCCGTATTATCATAGTTGGACTAAACAAATATATTTGTTTTTTTTCCCTTTCGACATTAAAGACACAATAAAAAAATATGAAATTAAAAAAAGTTCTGTCCACTTAGAGTTATTAAATTGTATCTTTGTACCTGTTTTTGTACCGTTTTTATCATCGTTCGATCTAGCCTACAAAAAGCTGGCTACTATAGCCCTTTAACGTTGGTGATGGTCAGACCATTGCAAGACCATTATATGATCGGAGATATTTTTTTAAGATATTCGCTGTTGTTTCGTATATTAATTGTGTTTTGTTAATTGTGTTTGAGTGTCTAAATTTCCTACTTTTAAACTTTTTTCCGATTCTCTGACCTGTAAGAGCTCAGAGAAGGTCAGTCGAAGTTTCCGCGATATTAACTGACTCTCTGCTCCATCATATACCCATCACTCTACCTCGATAAAATTTTTATCACTTCTAATTGTGGTTACCTTAAAAATTAATTTCTTGCCAGATTCTAGATTCCATTGCACACTGGGGCAGAATCAAGGTATTTTGGAAATAACTCAGCCATTTGTAAAGGGCTAGGCCGATTAATCCAATATTTGGCATGAGCATAGCAGAGGAGTATCCCAGCTTAAGTTTTGACTCTTGTCAGGGGTGGTCTTGCCCCTGTAAATTATTTTAAATATAAGTAAAAATAATGAATATGCAATACAATTTTTGTTAGTTGACCGATTCAAATTAAATTTTCTGTGGATATGTAATTCGTCAGCAAAAATAAAATCGCGAAAAAAAATCTGCAACATTAAGATAAAGGAAATCCCACAATTCCCAAAATAATTGCTAAAAATCCCAAAAATGAGAATTCTTTAGTCTTTACGAAAAGATATAACATTTTTTATATTACTTAAAAAAATTTTTTCTATTAAAAAATAAGATTGACAGCCATTTTTAGGCTAAAATACACAAAAATTCAATAATTTTGGATTTAAAAGGATTTAAATTGAAAATCGTCTAGTTTTTAACTCAGACAAGATGAAATCTTAAAATTTTTTCACAATATTTTAATATTAATATTTCGCTGGAACTGGACCAGGGTACCGAAAAATTTTATAATGCTTATAACTCGCTCATTTTAAACATAATTTACAGATTTTTGAAAATCAAACAAAAATTAAAGAAATGCCAAGAATTTGCAGGTGGGAGACACACAAGTTTGAGAATACATGCGCCACCCCTGGCAAGTGGATGATGCCCATCGTAAAAACTTAAGCTGATATACTCCTCTGCTATCCTCATGCTAAATTGGATTAATCGGCTGAGCCCTTTACAAATGGTTGAGTTATTTCCGATATATTTTGATTCTGCCCAACTGTTTATTGCCTATCTCATTTGGATTCCTTCACTGAACACAGCAGAGGAGACCAGCTAAGTGAAACTTTAAGCAACCCATCTTAGACAACTATCCAAAGTTCACATACAAGCGATCAAATTCTCTGTAAATTCGCACTTTTTACTTCTGACAGCAACTAAAGGCCTGTTAGATGGCGACCTAAAAATATCCGCGATAAATACATTCCTTTAGTTTCTGTGTGTGTGCTTTTTTTTCTATTTTTATTATTTGGTATTTTTGCTTTTTAGCATGGCAGGGTAAGTTAATGCCATTGATACGTACTCATTCACTTTGGTTTAGTTTGGTTAAATAAGTATTTTTATAACTTGAGAGCCGGCATTTGTATGGCTGGAACCACTAGGCAACAATAACAAAAATCTATTAGTACTATTGCAATAACTACAATAACAGACAGCAATAGAAGCAGCAGCAGCAGCTGTTGTTGGTTGGTTCGATATGATCTGATTTGTTGTTTAAATATTTATTACCATTTTGAACAATTGACAATTTTGTTTTAAAAGAATAATGTCTGTTGTTTGATTTTTGATTTTTGTTGTTGTTGCTGTTACTTTAACAAATGATAATTATGAAGATGTGGTTTACATTGTTGCCGTTGCTGTAATTGTGTTTGTAGCATTTGTTATTTTGTTATTTTTATATTTATTTTTATCTCATAAAAAATTGTATTTATTGTATTTGTCTGCTCGCTCGCGTTTAACGTTAAGGAAATAATTTCTATCGCATTTTTGGCCTACTTTTACTTTGAAAAATATACAAATAGCAAAAAATATATTTATTTGCATGACGTTGCCGTTAATAAATACATATTGTCATTGTTTGATTTTTTTTCTTGTTTTGCTTCTAACTGATTTTAATTTCAATATTTATGTTTCCTTTTGCATTCTTATCAGACACAAAAAAGGGTTTTGTTTTCATTTTGTTTGAAATGAGATTCAAGCAATTGTAGAGTGCTCTCAATTTTAGAAATATAATTTTCCTTTATCTATTAATGTTAAATATTTTTTATTTACTTATTTGATTTTTTTAATAAAGACCTATTTATTTGCAGTTCGGAAGTTTTAAGCTTTTAGTTGTTACTTTTGTTTTAAAAGGGGAAAATAATATGAGTTTTTATTAGAAATGTTCTAAAGGGTTCTATTTTTAGTGTTATAAAACAATATCAAAGTAAATTTACTACAAGGTGGAGTTGATTGCTGTGCTCATTATTTTTTTTACTTCACTGAGCCTAAAATGCATCTATATATGGAGGAATGTGGTGTAGTTATTGGTGTAGGAGGACAAAACCACTTTTATTGGAAAATTGTATTATGAAAACAAAAATAATGTACAATTTTCAAAAACTCTGGGAGGGCAAAACAGCATGTCTGGAGGAGGCATTTCACCCCTATTTAAATGGAAGATACCACGTCCATTGTTCCAATATAGCCTGTTTTCGTCTAGTCTATGCACATTAGACTTGTGCTAAACTTCAAGCCTATAGCTGTTATAGTTCCCTATGTACACATCAAAAGATTCTCTTTGTATTATTAAAAGAGCTATTAAAGGCATGATGTAGAGAAGCCATGCCATATAAAAAGTATATAGAGTACGAGGCCAGTTTTATAATATCGTGATTTTTTATTTCCAGCACATTAACTTTGCACTACACACTGCTCCATTTAACTGTTTACTATCGTTGGACTACTGTCGAGTTTTGAGCAACCTGACTCTATTAGTTTGTTCTTAATAATTAAACATTTTTTTTACGAAAAAAATCATCATCGAAACCACAGATTGGCTTAAAATATATATATTGCATCATAAGTTTCAATGGTAAAAACACCGTTAACTAACTTTCTGAATGACAACAATCGTTCAAGTCGATCAAAAGAGTCGATAAAATTAATGTAAATTATATGTATGATATAAGACGTTACTTGGCTGATGCTAAATCAAAATAGACAATATTACATTACTTTCAATTTGTTATATTTTGAGCGCCGACCCCTGTTAACTTTATAGTTTATATATAACTAGCAATCCCCGGTGCGCTTCGCTACACCCATCCACAAAAAATACAATAAACACTTGGAAGAAAAGTATGACCAAACTCTAGTTTTAACTTTAATCCTGTCTGTATTTTGCTAGACTATGCACATAAGTATGAGGGTTACTTTTGTAAAGTTTCAAAGCTCCATCTATTGTAGTTCTCCAGGTTCACGATAATGATTTTTCACTTTGTATAAGAAGTACCATGCCGACTGCCCCAATCCAGTTTATATTGGTAGACTATGTGAATTAATATAGGGGCTACTGGTGCAAAGCCTCAAGGCTTTATCTATTGCAGTTTTCTAGGTACACGATAATAATATCTCACTATCTATAGGAGATACCACACCCACCATTCGAATTCAGTCTGTGTTGCTCTAAACAATGTATCTTCGTATAGGGGTTACTGATGCAAAATTCTCACACGCTACCTATTGCAGTTCTCTAGATACAGGATAATAATTTGTTACTTTGTATAGGGGGTACCGTGATCTCTGTCCCAACCCAGCCTATGTTTTTCTAGAGTATATGGGTATGTGGGTTACTTTTACCTACTTTTAAGATCACATCTATTATAGTACTATATGTACACGATAATCATTTTTCAATTTATATGGGAGGTACCACGCCCACTGTCTCAATTCATTCTGTAATAATCTACTAATTATACGCATTAGCATAGGGGTTACTCGCGCAAAGATTCAAGGCTCTGTCTATTGTAGTTCGCTAGGAACACGATAATAATTTTTCATTTTATATGGGAGGTACCACGCCCAGTACTCCAATCTAGTATATCTTTCTCTAAACTATGCATATTAATATAGAGGTTCCTGTTGCAAAATTTTATGGCGCTACTTATTACCGTTACTAAGATATACGATGTTAAATATTTACTTTGTGTGGGAGGCACCACGCCCACTATTCCAATTCAGTCTGTGTTTCGCTAAAATATTTACGTAATTATAGAGGTTACGGGTGACAAATTTTAAGATGCAACATATTACTGTTACCAAGATATACGAAGATTAATATTTACTTTGTATGGAAGGTGCCACGCCCACGTCGAATATCAAAAAAATAAGTAAGCTATTTTACCATCCGTATATCCAATAATAAACTGTGAAAATTTCAGAAAGAGCGGTTCTCTGGTGTAGGCAGCTATAGCTTTCCGATAAACGAACAAACACATTTTGTGGTTTATATATATAAATTGATTTGATCTTTTTGCAATAAAATAACTATAGAGTAAAAAGTGTATAATAAAAAAATCTCATATCCTATTTCTTTGATAAGTTACAAGGCATATTAATGAGGTAGCATCACTACGGAGGGAAAATATTAAGGCGAAAATTAATATTTTTATATGGATTTTGATAGCTGTACTTAAAGGGATGTAGTTCGACTCAAACTCCATATAAAAAAATGTAAAATTATCGCCTTAGTTTTTTCCCTTTGTAGTGAGGTTACTTGATGTACATATGTGACTTGATAAGTTTGTTTAGATAGAAAATTAATTGAAATTACCTTATAGATAAATACGAAGAAATGCATTACATTCTGCTGGTGTCAAATTTTTATTTATCTCTTTATAATAAAGAACTTAAGTCTAAATAATTAATTAATCTTCATAAAAAATTTTCGAAATTAGTTCTACATAGATAAAACAATTTTCACAAATTCTTAGATTTTACCTTTCCAATCAGATTAAGTAATAACTTACCAGCTTTGTTTGTTTGCGATTTTTTTGGGAATTTGCATTAAGCTAAATAAACATAAACGGGTTTCATGCAAAAGCTTAAATAATTGAAAAAAACTTTCAATGGGATTTTAAAAACATTCATATTAGTTCAACCTTATAACGGAGTAAGTATCTTAAGATGTATAGAAATGATTTCTTAATTGACATTATTAATTAATATTAATAATTACTATTAAACACAAAACTTCATTAAGAATTTGTAGCTATTGGTGGATATGTTTTTTTAATTTATTGTTTAAAACTACATACATATATGTACATATATGCAAATTAAATAATATTTTTTTTTTTGAATAACAGAAAAGGTTATAATTTTAAATC
The DNA here is from genome assembly GCA_949628195.1 of Phasia obesa. NCBI lineage: Eukaryota > Metazoa > Arthropoda > Insecta > Diptera > Tachinidae > Phasia > Phasia obesa. Next base: position 44,979,475 of record OX451217.1, read on the forward strand.
TATTAAAATAAAAACCATAATTTAAATATGTAGATATTCTATAATGCTGTTGTTGTTTCTTTTTAATAATTATAACTGTTTTTTAATTGTTGTATCTTTTCAAAAGCATTACCTCTTTAAAAAATATTAAGTCAATAATTCAATTTAATCTCTTTTGACTCACCGGCTCTCTCTCATTCTCTTTATATGAGTTTGTTTAGGCAAAACAAAAGACTTAAGACACAAACAGAGAAATTATGCTCATTTTATCAGCATCATGCTCACCATAGTAGCCAGATGAATTAAGTGTAAAGTCGTAACAGTTTAAGAAAATAAAAATCGTTATTTTGAAATTTTACAGTAAAAAAAAAAATATTATAAATTTCCTGTTATGATACTTTCATAAAGTTTTATTATTGTTACAATATAATCAGCCTTTTAAAGGTTTTACTTAAATTACTAAGATTAAAACCTGTCATGTAAGAAGTTTTTTGGATTCATAAATATACTCTTCAATGCTATGCTTAGCGATACTAGTTTGTTCATTAGAAAACTAGCTCGGCAATGATAGTGATCGAGTAATGATAGAGAATAAATAAGTCAGGACTCACTCCGTACCACGTTCAGATATAAGAGATTTATTTCTTCTCTATCATGGGGCACTCTTTAATTAATAACTATTGTTTTTAAATCTAAAATTACTTTTCATGTAGTATAAGCATCATCATGTTTTTAAATCTTGCTTTTAAAATTTTTAATTGTCTGCTTGTTACGGTTCGATAAATAGTACTTAAAAGGCACAATCACAATTTTCATATATGTATGTAAAAATCATTCACGATGGAAACACCCTATAATTTTTAGTATTTTTCGTTATAGCGGCCATAGTTTTACAACTATTGTGATAGCTTCTCGAGTCTACTTTTAACGATTTTAGAGACAGAGGGCGCTGGCAGACGGATAGATAGATTGTAGCCTTAAATTTTAATTCTGCGGGTACGAAACCCCAAAAATGAAATGTATGTTCCTACGAAATTGATATCGTAAATTTCACGTACAATTTTTATTCTCTCCTAAGTATAAAATTGGGTATCTTTACAAAACTCTCAGTACCTTGTAAATGAGAAACAGAAGTTTAGGAGTTTAAAGGAAATAAACTGTTCAAGGTAATAATTGCATTAGAAGAGGAAGTTAAACAATATCGAGTTGTTCGTTGAGGTTTACGAGATGCATTAAGGATTTGGATTTACCCAATCCATTGTGACTTAATTCAATAAAATGTGTTTGGTTTTAAAATAAATTTTGTAGGAGGGCAGTAGGGCCTAAATAAAGCAGCGTTTTTTTTCTTCTAAGAATATTTATTTTCACACTCATACAATCTCCTTCGAAATGTTTTCCCAATGCCTGATATTTAAACGCTAAATAATTTTCCTAAAATAATTCCAGGTGGATACACAGAAAAAAATATTTCTACCAATTACTTCATTGTTTTCAGATTAAAATTTAATTAAATAATTAATTGATTCAATTATTTATTTAATTAGGAATTTTTTTATTCTGTTTTGAACATGTATATTTGAATCAATTAAAAATTAATTGAACTTTAATCTTAAATTAATTAAAACTTTTAATTGGTGGAACAAAATTTTTCTGTGTAAAAATTACAATTATCGTGAGTAAGTTTTTTTACGTGCATTTTTTGGTTTGTTGGCAATATATGTACATTGCATTAGAACACCTCGCTAAGAATTAATAGCCTCTTTTTTCTAGTTTCCTCCCTCAACAAAAAGGGTTCTTCAACTAGCTGAGAACCAATAACTAGACTATCTATAAATATTAGTACAAAATAAGTATTAAAAAATCGACTAATTTGGAGGAAAAAACGCCAAACTTTATTTGTTCTTCAGATCGTCATATCTGGCAACCGTTTGGCCAATACTCTTTTCGTGATATTTTACACTCTTTTATTTCTTCTTTTTATGGTCGTTTCTTTTAAAGGCCCAGTCATTCTTTTATAAACCGAACTTGTTTTAAAGTTGTTGTTGTGGCTTTTGCTATTTTTTTTTCGGCCAGCAAGCTAAACAGCAGCTTTAAAAAACAGACCAGCTAACAAAACAAGTATGGCAAGACTTGGAGATTGAGCTAAATGCATAAGCATTCGTAAGTTATCTCTCGAGACGGTCGAACGTGTTTTTTGTTATTTAACGGTTTTAAAGTGTTTAATTAATTGTTGGTGATTTTGGGTTTTTAACTTTCTGTTAATGCGCTTTTGTTGCCATCTGTGTAACGAACCAACGAACGAACGAATTAAATTAAGATTAAAAGTTTAAAGATGAAACTATTAAAACAATGTTTAAAAAAAAAGAAAAGAACGGTGAAAAGCAAAAAAATTATATAATTTGTGAAAAATTTTAGACGATTTATAAAAAAGATTTTTATTTCGTTTAATAAAAAAAAATAGTAAAAATATTAAAAACGATGTAACGAATATAATGTTTATTAAACAAGTCCTTAATATTAAAATATTACAGTTTATATATTAAAATAATTCAATACAAGTGTAAATTTCAGCTAAAAAACCTTAACCTTAAAGTGTTAAATTTAACAAAATTACAAAAGATTTTTGTATTATATTTTCTTAAGTGTTAGGTGTTATATCTAATTGAAAAAAAAATCAATCCAAAAGTAAAATAAAACAGCAACAAATTAAGTATAACAAATATATTTTTAGTGTAACTAAAGTTTTTGGTCAACATTTTTTTCCATCAAGCAAGTTTGCCAACAACAATTAATATACGTGTAGTGAAAAATAATAAAAAAACTATATAAAAATATTACCATGTGAAACCTTTTAAAGAACCTCAAAAAACATACAGTGAAAAAGCGTTCTACAATTATTATCAAAAAAAAAACCTTAATACCTTTTGGGTTTTTTGTATTAAAATTAAGTTAACGAAACTTCAACTAAATAATATAAAACAAAAGCATCACATTTAACAATAACAACACTTCGGCAGCAGCAGCAGCAGCAACAAATATTTAGGTAGCTGCAGCAACATCTTGCCGCAAATCACGTTTCGTGGGAATTATTTTCTTAGTTTACTTAATACTGCCAGAACTGCCACAACATTGCAAAAATAGATAGCGATACGACACAGACACCAACACCAACACAAAGGCATCTTGAGCGTTAAACCAAAAGAAGTAAAGACAAAAATATAGAAACAAACAAACAAAAAAAATTGGCATTTTGACTTCTTGTAGCACCACAACATTGATGGTACCACAAGAACTACACTGTTTCCCACATGAAAAGAGATGTACGTATTATTATTAACAAATAAAATTATTTTTAAATGCTGGTGAAAATTTCGTTACGAGAGCTATATTCTACACATTAGAGAAAAACATATTGTCATGTCTTATTTCTCAAGATTTTTTTAACAATTGATTTTGGAACCTCCAAAACGGTTTTTCATTTAAAATCTAATTCCTAGGACTCATTTTATGACTGCTGTTTTTTAATGATAGATTTTCCTTTTTAGGATTCCCTACCCCAAAGGTAGAAATATAAACCTATACATATTCGCCACAATGTCTGTCCGTCTGTAAACGCTTTCTATCTAATGAACAGTATTATGATGCCCACTGTAACGAAAAATTACGAAAAATTAAGGGGTGTTTTGATAGTTACGTATTTTTTAAACCATTATATGCGAACATGTTAAATTTGCACAGAGTATGTTAAATTATGTTTGCTATAATAAAAAATATAAAAAAATAGAAATTGCTGGGTGTTACCACAATGACACAAATTTGCCTATATAGCTACATTTTTGATCTGGAAATAGTCTATACAAATTTTGTAAAAATTTGTCTAATATAATAACAATTGGTAAAAATAGAACTAGAAATTATAGGTGTTTCGATAATGCCACGATTTCACCTATATGTCTTTGTATTTGTACCGTCATTGGCAGACACTTTAAATGTTCACAGAGTATGGCCAACATGTTTATTGTAACAAGTAAAGAAATATAATTATCCCTAAAATTAGGAGTTCACTATTGGCAGCCACTTGATATTTACACGGGGTGTTCAATACTATGCTCTCTTTATGGGTGCTCCCATAGAAGACGTAATTAAGGGATTATACGTGCTATCTTTTGAACCGTTTTATTCAGACACTTAAAATTTTTAAAATCAAGGAAATTAAAGTTTTACATTTAACGTTGTACAGAACCTTACATGTTTATAAACGGCCATTGTTTTTTTTACAAATAAAACTAACAAATCTCATTGGCTTGAAAGAAGTTCCTTCATAAAATATTATATTGTTATTAAATAAAAGAAAAATTTATTAATACAATATTTAATAATTACTTTGTGTTAGGATAGCCCTACCACTGTTCATGCCCATTAGTTTTTTTCTAAAGTTCTTCAGTTCAGTTTTACGATATTTAAAAATTAATAGAATAGAGAATAGAGGATATCGCTCCTCACCTCACTAGTCTATATTTAGTATATAGACTAGTGTTTAGTTCCAAAGTGCCTTTTGTTTTGAAGGTAAATCACACCTAATTATAAAACTTACTATGCAGTGCTTAGATTTGACAGAGTTTATAACTACTTTGTATAGGGCGTGCCCGTCTCTGGGTAATTACCTAAAATTTTGCAATACTAGTTTCATAATATATTCTATTATTGTAAAGTTTTGTAAACACTGTCTAATATTTTCCGTTTAAAAAAAATCATTTAAATCACCAAAATTGCCTACTTTAACCTTTTTACCTTTATTATACATGGAAATAATATATCGCACTTGTTCCTCTAAAGAGAGTCAACTAAAATTTTTTCAATTTTCACTTTTTACAAGAAACCGATGTACAGTTCCAATATCTACCCTCTGTAAAAATCTTACATCATTTTCTCTGCTATTTCACATTAAAAAAAAAATCCAGTTTTATCCCTCTTCTTGATATAAAATTATATTAAAAAGTATATTTAAACAGTTTTTTGCCTCTAATGAAAATTTTTATTTGACTCTTTTTAGACTCTAAATTTTAGAGAAACAAGTGAAATATTTTCTCCGGTAAAAAGTGTCTTATATATAAAACGATTTAGTAAAGTACCTCCCCACATTTTTTTGTAACTCACTCATTAGTGTGTCTTGATTCGGGCTCCGGCAAAACTTCCAAAAATCGACAGCAGCAACAAAATTTTTAAAAAATATTATATGTACATTTTGCTGTAAATGTGGTTTATAAATTTACTTTGTAACTATATATGTACCTGTCTCTGAGTAATTCCTAGAGTATCCATTTAATCAGGTTTTGATTTTATTCAAACAAATAATTAATCGATTTTGCAATTTGAATTTTAGTAGATTATTCGATTATGTTTTTTTTTTGTTACTCAAATAACTGAAATTAATTTCGCATATTTTAAAAATTTTTATCCAATGGGAAAAGACAACCATACAAAATTGATTAATAATATATTTTATTAATGATAACTTGTAAATGATTTTTAAAAATGTTTTATTTTATTATCATTTCATCCTACAATGCGCAGAAAAAATTTTGAGCATAAATAATTGCTCAAAATTCCGGTTATATAAAATATGAATTAAGTGCCTCAGTAGGCTAGTAGGTAGTATGCTAGTCCATCAGTCTGGAGGTTATGGGTTCGATTCCCAAAAACCGTTTCACCACAACGAGTGAGGTCTTCGTTAGTATGCTCGATAGTTAAGTAATAATTTACTTTATAATTGTATTGTGACATTAAAATAAAAATATAAATTATTTCATAAATAGTATGATTTTGTCGTAATGCGGAAAGGGTAGAGAATAAGTTTTGAACATAAAATTTTTCAGGAGATGCAAATAATACTTGTTTACTTTTGCACTTCAAAGAAACTTATGTAAATATATTAGATATATAGACATGTAAGGAACCCTCGTAGTAAGAGGCATTTTGAAACACGCTTTAGCAGGTACTTAGACAGGGCGTTTTGCAGTTGATCTATTAAGATAAACTTGACATTACTAAGAAGATTTGAATTATCTAGGGTATAAAAAGTAAAAATTATAAAAGCACTCGTTAAGTATGTTCCTGTTTTTTCTTACGATGTTCATAAACTGAATGCAGAATGTTTGGAAGAAAGTCATGGGTTATATTTATTAAATTATTTCTTCTCTGTATATTTACTAAACACGTCTAGCTCGAAATTATTCTTAAACTAATAAATAAGAAGTAAAAAATCAAGATCTTAATAGAAATTATTTTAAGCGATTAACCTATATAATTTCTTCGAGTTATTTTTTAATCGAAAATTGCAATTTTTCTTACTCGAACGATTAATCGAGTGGATGCTCTAATATTTCCTCAGATTGTGGAAACATATATTTTAAATTCTATTATTATTGTAGAATTCTGTTAATAATGTCCAAAATTTACCTATTAAAAATTAAAAAGTGTTGCCAAGTTATTTAAATCGGTAAAATTGGCTACCTTCAGGTTTTCAACTTTATTTTCTCTTGGAAATGGGTTATATTTAAGAAAAAAAAGTAACCTGTATTTTAACCAAGGTACAAGGTGCCAATAATGTCCAAAATTTACCTATTAAAAATTAAAAGGTGCTGCCAAGTCATTTAAATCGTTTAATTTGGTTACCTTCTCTTGGAAGTAAGATATACATATTTACAGAAAAAAGTTACCCCAATTATTTTTATTTAAATTCATAAAGTAATTTTTACGTGATGCGAACACAGACATACATTCGAAAATTCCAAAATTTGAATTTTTGTATTATAATTACCAAATAAACAATTTTGTTGTCATAAAAGAAGAATTAAGAGTTTGTTTTTTTATAAAAACCTTAGAATGCTTTGAAATAACAGAATTTATGTATTTCGAAACAATTGTAGAAAGAATATTAAGAAACGTAAAATTGCTGAATGTTTGTTGGGGTTTTCAATATTTTTTATTGGACATTTCAATAAAAAGATTCTAATAAAAAAATCCTAAAATATTTGGAGAAGGATTTTTATTTTTTGCTTGCTCTGTTATCATGAAATTTTTAACTGACGCTAGTATAAAAATTATTTGTTTAGCAGCCTGTCAAAATCAAAATCACCAAACCGGTCGTTACATACACCATTACGTAATGATTTCCGTTTGTGCTACACGTTAACATATTTTTCGTTTGGCTTACGTTTTGTGGCGTATAGATATATCCACACAGTGTCAATTTACAATATTCGCAATCTGTTGTTGCATTATTTTAGGTTATTTTTTTTCCATATACAAAGTTGTAACCGGCTTGTCTGTAAAAGAAAGAAACAGCTGAATTAAGTAAACAAAACTAATTTGTTAAAAAAAAAAACAAAAATATTTTTTTTACGTTTTGTGATAGAAAAATAAAATAAGAATGCTGGTATAAACAAATATTTATAAAAAATATTTTCCTTCTTTTTTGTTCAAATCTATTTGTTATTGTTTTTTAAATTTTACTTTTGAAACAATTTTGGAGCACTTTCATTTAATTTTAAATAGAGAATGAAAATTTGTATGCGGTAGGCTTGAAGTTTCAGGACGCGATTTATAATAAAAAACGATAGTTTTTTTTTTAAAGAAAATCTGAAATTTATAACCGCAAAAAAAATAAAAAAATAAAAAATAAAATGACGTTTTTACGCCTAATATGGGTATATGTGTTATTTAAACCTGTTGTTTAATTTGTATGTAGAACTAACCATATTTTATTCATTAGTATTCCCTAGTAGTCCCCAAAAGCATTGCATCTAACAAAATTGATTAGTACAGTAGTGCTGTCAAATTCTACTACTTGCAATTACTTAATACGTCTCAATACTTCGCAATTGGGTAATTAATAGTACACAGTACTTTCGTTTACATATGAGCAACGGAAATTTAACGTCAAAAAATTTTAAGTACTTTTTTAAATATTTTAATATTTTCCTAACAATTTTTTAAATTATAATGGAAATATATACTTAACGCTATGATACTACTCAATATTTTTTAATTGAGTACTCAATAGTACTCAACACTTCTGTTTATTTAATACCAACTGAATTTTATCGTCGGTATTTTTAAATATTCTATTCAGTTGATTTCCAAAAATACTGTAGTATTTTAATCGATACTTTTAGGACAGATCATAAAAGATTTGTGTATAGAGTACTCATCTAATCAACTACTCGATACTCAATACTCAATACTTTACCAGCACTTTTGTTTTGTAAAAATTATTTTAGCATATAAAATAATAAGCAGAAATCTAAAAAACACAGATTTTCTTAGTGATCCTGTAACAAATATCAGTAAAATTATACTTAAAAGATTTTAGTTTCAGTTCTCCATTTTACTACTCACTGTGATGTGATGTAACAATTTTATTTATGCACTATCACCTAAGAATATTTAGTTAAATTTGGTTTTGAAAGCAATCCACACCAAATCTTAATACTCATACTTTTATATTGATTCAATTATGGTTTATGTACTTACTTTATATTTATAAAGGTGCTCATCCCTGGGTAATTACTCAGGACCAAAGGCTTTATATAAAACTATAATATCTAAATAAAAAATTCTAAAATTATTGTAGTGTTCTGCAAATATTGTTTAAAATTTCACGCTGACAAAAATAAAAGGTGCCAGCTTCGCACTACCCTTTATTCGGTAAAAATTGCGTACTTTCACTAATATTTCTCAATTTTCTCTTGGAAATGAAGCATTTTTTCGGAAAAAAGTATTCTATATTTGAACCGAAATACTAAAGAACCTCCTCACAAAATTTTATTAAAATTCATCCAGCAGTTTTTATGTGATGTGAATACAGACAGACAGACAGACAGACAGACACACGGAAAGATAGACAGACAAAAGTTAAGAAAAAAAATGTGTCTTGCATTCCATTCCGATTGATATCTGCACCGGAAACAAAGTTTTCAAAAAATATCTCATGTAGAGAAATGGTCGTTAAAGTTTTATTACATGTATAGATGTACATTTATATGGTCCTTAAAGTAGCGAATAATAATCACATATGATAAGGCTAGCTAGTGTTTCTGTTTCTGTATTTCAATGTGTAATATTTGTTTTTAAGAAACAAATTATCATTTTATCTTCAGATCATGTTGTGAAAGTCCAAAACCCCATCAAATCATATTTCTTGTTTCGGGAGGTTGTTCACTTAATAAAGGAGGGTAAATATTCGATGATTGAAGATCGATTAAATAAATGATAACCATTTATCAAAGCCGCTATTTAAAAGTTCCATAAACTGTAAGTTTAAAAAAAAAAATATTATTGATATGACAACCAATTTCAAATTAAAGAAGAGCTCTGATATTAAAACGCTGGTTCCGAATTATATTCAAAAATTCTTGTAGGTTAACTTCAATCTCCTTCAGCTTTAAATAGTTTTCTAAGAAATTAAAATTAAATTTTTTAGGATTAAGTTTGCATTCATAATTATCCATATAATATAACATAAATAACTTTTTTGTATATTATATGATTAATTTCTAAAGAAAGAAGAAGAACTGGGAAGACGAATTCAATCTTAAAAACCCAAATAAAGTTAAATTATTTCTAAAATTTTTTTTATCAAAGTCTCTCTAGAAAACTATTTTAATGTACATTAGAAATTAAATAAAGATCAACATATTTAGTTAAGAAAGTTTCAAGAGAAATTATTTAACTCAATTCTACTATTTTATACGTTTGAAATATATGAATAGAAGATTCAATTTTAAATCGTTTTTAGTTTTTGTTTCTAATTAAAATTCATACCATGCAATTAAATTCAGCCTAAATTCAATTATATTCGTCTACATTTGACAACATTTTGATTTTTTCCTTTTTAACATTTAAACACAATGAACAATGAACATACACATTCATACAAAACACTTCTATAATACATTTTGTTTATACTGTTTACTGATGAAAGAAAATGTAAACATTTTCAAAACTGAACGCTATAGAGCATTAATTAAGCACAAATGACGTAACAAAACGTCACTTTATATAAAATAATTCGGATGGTGTAAATTTTTTCTGTTATCCTTTTTATAGAACTAGCATCCTAAAAATATTTTGCTCGATTTTGTATTGGAAGCAATCTATACCAAATTTTTCTTAAGATTTTTTGACCTGGATAAAATTGTAAAATTTATATAAAATTTTAAAAATTATTGTAAAGCTCTGTAAAAGGTGTTTAAAATATTTTAATAACAATGTAATTCCACAAATAGCGCCATCTGTTGCGCAACCATACTTAAAATATCCCGCCTTCAAAAATAAAAGGTTCCTTAAAATCTGTAAAATTGCTTATTTCCACTGCTTTCTCTCCTCTTTCTCTTGGAAATAAGATATTTTTGCGGAAAAAATATCCTATATTGGAATCAAAATACAAAAACCTATGTGTTGCGAACGCAGACAGAGACAGAAAGGAGATAAGTTGTTGTTTTATTATATGTATAGAATGAAATGATATAATGGGTGGTCGAAATATAAGAATCCTTTTGAATCATATGTTATACACCGTCAACAAAGTCTTGGAAAATTTAACTGACAGGATAAAATACTCCTTCACTTTATTTGATTTTTAAAAAGATTTTATTATTCCATTACATTATTCCAATAAAAAAATGGGCTTAAGTTAAAGGATAACTATATCTCAATAATGTTTGAATATAATTTTGTGCCGCCGACTGTTTGGGATGTAGCTCAATCTGAATGACCATATTACGACCATTTATGTTAATAAAAAAATATTATAAAAAATAAAAAGATTACAGTGGTGGTCATATATTAAAACTTTCATTAGAGCAGTTATTAATTCGTTTTATTTTTCATATATGGGTAATTCCACGTCAAATCAACAAGGCACTCAAAATGACTACTTCAGATTTTATTGAAACTTTTGTTTTCCTTGACTCTCTGAATCCAAATATAATTTAAAAAAATTAATCTCTTATAGTTTTTTAGCTATACAGCTATAAAAATCGGAAAAATATCGCTTTTTTACATATGCGCTCGAGGATTGAATATATTCTAATTCCAGTTCTATAAGCCCTAGGCCTATAAGCTCATTTTAAATGGGATTTCATACGCTTTAATTTGATATCAATCATGGAAAAAACTTATTTTTAACAAATTTTTTTTTTATATTTAAAAAAAAGTTTTATAAAAATCTTTGAGTAGTGTCTTTTTTTAAATTTACATATGTTTTTAAATGTGGCATGGTGAGTACATCATGAAAATTTCAGAGTGGGACTATGGTGGTATCAGAAGTTATGTTAAAAACCTACATATTTTTCAGTTTTAAGGAATATTTCTTACCTTTATTATCCAGTAATGAAGCAAAATGAAGTTTTTTAATATAACTTCTGATTTCACCTTGGTCCCACCCTGAAAGTTTTATGAAATCCCCTTTAAAATGAGCTATTACTCAACTTCCTAGGGCTTATAGAACTGGAATAAGAATATATTTAATCTTCGAGTTTATATGCAAAAAATGCGATATTTTCCTATTTTGATAACTGTATAGCTAAAAAACTGTAAGAGATGGAATTTTATTAAGATGATTCAGAAAATCAAAGAATATAAACAGCAAAAGTTTCAATAATATCGGAAGTGGTAAATTTGAAAACAATTTTTTTTGGTTGATTTGACATGGAATTATATGTATATGTATAAAAAGAAAAGAAAAATATTATTTTCTATTAGGTCTGTTAACTATTACATACATACATTCCTCAAAACGGGTTTTCAGTTTATTAATAACAAATAAAAACTTAATAAATTTAAATTTGTCATTATTATTGTTAGTTTGAAGTCTGACAATGCTTTTTCCGACAATATTGCCAGACAACAATTGTATGTTCACACGATTCTTACACGTTTTCTGTATATTTTTCTGACAATATTTTAAGATCTGACAACCGTCTGTACAGAGCTTAAGACATAAAACAGAAAATTCTTGTAAAAAAGTATCATTAGATTTTCAAAGCAGTGATTAATAATTTGATATTGCAACAGATTGCAACAGATTGCAACTAGGTTTTATATATATGACTACCACTGTATATGCAAAAAAATTTTGATTAAAATGAAATTTTCTGTAGATATGCAATAAGTCAACGAATATCGTAGGGTATAAAAATGTTCAACATTAAGGCAAAGGAAGTCTCTCAATTCCCAAAATAAAGAAGAAAATCTCAAAATTTAAATTTTTTAGTTCATCGTCTATAAAGATCATCACTTTGACATGAAATTTGCTTTAAACGTACGCACATGCAGTCAGCTTACACAAAAATATAAAATTTGAATATATGTACCTATTCCTTAAAAAACTTTTTCTAATAAAATAAGAGATTGGTGGAATGTTGGAATTTTTAAATTGAAAATCCTCTAGTTGTTAACTCAGAAAAAATATAATTTAGAAAATTTTCCACAATATTTTTAATATTGCCACGTAATTACGCGTAGTAATTGAAAAAAATTTGCTGAACATTTTACCATATATTTTGAAAATCAAAACTGGACCAGAGTATGGATAAATTAAAAATTATAATTTTAAAATGCTTATAACTTGTTGATTTTAAAACATAAGGTACTAAAATACATGGTAGTTTAGTGTCAATCGTAGACTAGCCCTTTACAAATGGTTAAATTTTTTCGAAAATATTTTAATTCTGCCCCACTGTGCAGTATAAGCTGGAGTTAGTTATAAATTTTTCTTTTACTTTAAGTTATAAAATTCGTGATTAATAGGATGACAATTTATTTTCGTGTGAAAAGTTTCTCACTTTGAGAAAGGAGGCACAGAGTGTGTTTTATTTTTGAAAATTTGATTGTGATGACTATCTGGTCATCGCCTTATAACACAAAGAAAAGCAAAACCTACTGGATGAGTATTATTAAAATTTTGCAGGTTACATTACTGACACCATACTGGATTAATACATGTATAGGCTACTTTTTAGCCATGAAAATATCTCATTTACAACAAAAAATTAAAGTGCATAATTTGAGCGGTTTTAATGATTTTGGGATGGAACCAGTATTGCAGAATTCTCATATCTGTACAATTAAGAATTAATCACATTTTTTCTAAAACATATTCTTAAAATTCAATGCATTACACACTGTGTAATTTTTTAAGTCATGGCAAAATAACCATATACGGACACCACTACGTCATAAAAGACCAAAAAAAAGACCCCTGTCTCCCAGTTTTGCCCAAAGTCCTCCAGGTTTTTTTTATGGGCCCTGAAAGATGTGGGGCCTCGATGTCATTTTTGCAAAAAAATAATAATTTCCTCAAGCTCATATTTTGCAAACCGTTTGAAATTTTGATATACTCTCTCGGAGGCAAAGTTGAAGCTCTTGTCATAAAGAACAAAAATTGTGAACATATAAAATCAAAAAAACTTCATCTTCAAGGTCACAATCGCAAAAAACTTTAAAAAATCCAGTTTTTTTTTACCTTTTTTCCCCTGTTCAGGTCCATAGGTAGCAAACCGTTCAAAATTCAAGGAAACAATCAACTACAAAAATGAACCTAAGATCTCAATAAACAAGTTTTTTGAGATTTTGACCTTGATTTTATATGTTCACAATTTTTGTTCTTTATGACAAGAGCTACAACTTTGCCTCAGAGAGTATATCAAAATTCCAAACGGTTTGCAAAATATGAGCTTGAGTAAATGATCATTTTTTTGCAAAAATTACATCGAGGCCCCACATCTTTGAGGGCCCATAAAAAAAACCTGGAGGACTTTGGGCAAAATTGAGAGACAGGGGTCTTTTTTTTGGTCTTTTATCACGTAGTGGTGACCGTATATGGTTATTTTTTTCCGTGTTGCACTGTGTTATTTAAAAGCAAAAATTGTTAAATTATGCAAAAAAAAAAAATTTTTTTTGAGAAATTAACTTAAAAATACGACCTTTCTGGTTGTGGTTACAAATTTAGCGAACAAAGTGTTTTGCATTTTTTTTAGGTTTAGTATCGATTTAATGATCAAATATTTACAAAACCTGGTTTACAGTGGTCATAGTAATTAAACAAAACTATACGTTGTGCACCACAACCCTGTATTATTACAAAAACATAAAATGGTTCTTGTAAGCAGACTACAACCATGATTTTGTCTCTGTGCGTGTAGAAACTACAGATTCTTTTTTATTTATTTATTTATTTTTTTATTATTTCAAATGTGTCACGTTTTTGAGAATTTTACTTTCTAAAATATTCGTCTACATCAAACATAAAAGTAAAAGAATTTTAAATATTTTCCAATGAAGCACAAGTCTAACATTTTAGTGTAATAATTTTGAACAAACACAGTTTTTTACGAAACAAAAACAGATTTTGTTTTTTAGATAACAGCGACATAAAAAGTATATTTACGTGTAAAACGTTTCTTGTTTATTGACGTATAATCATCTTGTTTTTGAACAAACTTTAGTTGGCTGCATTCTTCAAAGAGTATGAGTTGGGTTTATTTTTTAAAATCACAAATTGACATTTCTATTTAATTTTTCATAAAATATATTTTGTTTGTGCGGTTTATCAAATAATTTAACTGTGTGTAACGTTTAGCAAGAAAACGTAAAAATCAAATGTTTTTTTAAAAATTCTTGCATAGATAATGCCATATCTCATTCTAGTTTTACGCTGTAACCACAAATTCTTTTCACAATTTGTTGCATAGTTATTCAATTTGTTCAAGTGGTACCATCAGTTGTTGTGTTGGCTAAAGAATTTTTGGTTTTAATTTAAATTAGCAATGCACTGTGCCGGGTGACGGGATGGAGGACATTTCAATTAGCCAAAATTTAACGTCAACAGTAGTTGATTCGGTCTTTATTTTTAATACCGTTTTACGTTTTTAGAAAATTAGCACAAAGAGGTAGGTTCTTTGCTAACTATGATTTCTAGACCAAGAAAAGATCACACAAAAGTGAAAACATGCAGACTAAAACACTGCATGAGCACACAAAAAAACGAAGCTCATAAGACGCTCGTTATAATATTTTATTAAATTCATGTCTTCTCATTGCACACGAGTAACGATGAGTGAACAATAATTAATACCGAACACCAACGAGCTAAAAGCGTTGAGCTTGCAGAGTTTTCATAAGCATGAGTAAATGTTGAATATAATAACAACAAAGTTGGACGAGTACAAGAAGTTTTATGCTTTGAGTGAAAGAGAATAGAGTTTTAATTTTTCATAAAGACAACGTTCAATAAACACAAAATAATCTAAAAAATGCAAATGTTTTTTTAAAATATAATAAAATAAACTAAAATATCATTTACAATAAAATGGATTTAAAATATCTCTTAAAACAAATATTTTTATTAAATTGAATAACAAAATTACTTAAGTCCACTTTAATGGTCTTTATATTTTAAGATATACAAAAACACAAGCAAAATGCACTAAGCATTATTCCAAAGTTCGACAGAACTACAAAACAAGAGATGAGTAAACAAGGCGTTCACTATTATATAAAGTTCGTTTTACTCAATTAGCTCATTGCTTTGCTCACTAATAGTATGGTATGAGTAGGCGTGTGTTCACTTATCTAGTTTGTGTTTGAATATGACTACTTGCTCATGAGATGAACTCACACACATTAGATGAGTTTGCTCATACAACTGTTTAAGGCAGACCTATGAGACTTTTATCAAAAATATCAAAGCTGTTGCAGAAGATACTAAAAAGTAAACTGAATCCAATTCAAAGCTAGAAAGGATGTTAATTAAAAAAAAAAAATTCAGCTATAGAAAAAATACAGTACAATCGAACAAACACACAGATTAGTAAATATAGTTTAAAAGGCCCTCGTAGAAGTTAAATACTGCTCTGCACTTTATATCCAGTACTCTCAAACATTCGATAAGCTATGGCATGAAAGTTTAACATATAAATTAAAGGTGAACTTTTCTAAGCTATAAGTTTATTGGATTTGTACCGCCAGTAAATAAAATACTTTTGGCATAATCCTCCTATCTAAAATGAGGCTTGATAATGATGTTCTCACATGGAATGCGCTGACCAACCGTAACAAATAAACAGCCAGTGACGACGACTCTCACCAAAAGTTTAAGGTTATTTTACTGATCGACAGTTCATACTGAAAGGATTTTTAAAGCTCAAGGCGGAGTTTCCCAATATAACATGTTAGGACCCACTGCCTACTTATTGTTTATCTTGGATATGACAACTAGCAACAGATAGACACAGCTTTTTGTGTGTCCCCAAGTGGCATCACCTAGCTCCATGTTAGTCTCGAAAAATGTTTTTACGTTCCAAGATGTAGAACAAAGAAAAATGGTACACTATTGTACTGCTGATTCAAATTACACCGTTTCACAAACCCGAGCCACTTGAACGGTAGAACAAAACATCTGGAGTGCCCTACACTCAGCTTTGCTATACCCAATGGAAACAGATATTTTTATTGATTTTTATTGATTATTCCCAAGAACTATACCGCTCTTCATCTCCATATACTAAAAGCACATACGAAATTTAATTTTGATATGTCAAACGGTATGACCTGTAAAAACTCCACAAAAATTGTGGCATACACACCCACCCACCCACAGACTTCATCGCGAAAGTAGTATTCAATAAACCTCAAAACGTATAAATCCGTCGAAATACCGAAATCGATTTTTTTCATGATTGCTATACTTTACGTTATACTACGTATGGTAAAGTAAAAGAGGGACACTGTTATCCTCCTTATTCTCATCTATTTGTGTGGCCATGAGATCCCATAGAAAACTGCGTTAAAATTAATATGCAGTATTGGTATCTCACAATAAACTACTGCGATTGCTTTAAATACCCTGTCGGTCATTACTGCTGTTGGCTTATATCCCTTTAAAACCCTAATTATATTCTGATGCTAAGATTTGTAATTCCATTACATCCTTACTTATTTACTTATTACTTGCAAATGCGTTTGTCGCAATGACTTTTAACAGAATTGTATTTATTGGACGTATAGCTTTTTTTCAAAGCCTTTATCGATGTGGTCATTTTTAACCAGCTTATTTTAAAAAGTCTCACTTGTTGAATCTTTTTTAAAAATTTATGTCAGTCATTGATGACGATTGAGTTAACAAAAATCCTGTATAGCTAGGGTATCAGAGGTAGACTCAGATCCCTTGCGAAACCAATAGCTGCAAAAAGTATCGTGTCTGATCTTTGCAATTTGCACCAATTAAAGATTTTAATTAGTTTCAGATTGAAATTTAATTAAATAATTAATTGATTCAATTAATTGTTTAATTAGGAGTTTTTTGTTATGTTTTAAATAAATATATATTTGAATCAATTTAAAAATTAATTGAACTTGAATTTAAAACTAATTAAAACCTTTAAATGGTGCAAAAATTTTTTCTGTGAAGGGTCTAATGTTTGTTTTCCATGGTCGGGTTTACTTTTTAGCCTCTCGGTAAAGCCAAATTTAAAATTTTTGTTGATTCTTCTCGTTGTTATTTGTAAGTTGCTTGCAGAAACTGTGTAGTAATTGTGGTTGCATTAAATATTAAGATTTTTTTTTTGCAAAATTATTGTACATAATTTTTCTTATTGTTTTTTTAAAGTTTATTTATACATATTTTTTTTGTTATTGTCTTTTTCCTTTTAGCCATTTGCTATTCATATACTGTGGATTTTACCATTGGCGCTTGTCTTATGAGAAAAATCTTGGCTTAATATTTTTTAGCTACAACAAAAACAAGAACAACAACAACATCTTACTGAGTAAAGGTAATTCGTTGTTTTTTTATTATTTATTTTAAGTGGTTCTTTGGTTATTTCTTTTTCTAGTTTTGTTGTTTGGTAAATTTTGAAGTAGGCCTTACTGTAAGCGTTATAAATTTTCGCCTAGTTGTTGCTGTTTTTACTATTTACCATTGACTAGTTGACTGAGTGGCATGACGATTTTCTTGGCTTGTCGTTCTAGTTGTGTGTGTATGAATACTCGTAAGTTGGAATTGTATTTGTAGTTGTTGGTTCAAGTCTAAAGGCATTCGAAAATAATCTTTTTGAAGAACAGGAATTTCCACTCCTACATTTTTAAAAAGTAATGTTCAAACGTTTTAAGTCGTTGTCGTTGTCGTTTAAGTTTTTTTTTAATACTTGGTGCTTAATATTTTGAAAGTAATTTTTTAATTTGTACTTATTTACATTCCAATTTTTATTTGCTGTTGCTTTTTTTTTTGTTTTTCAAAAGGCCAAAATTATTGCGGCGTGTAATTTGACATTTGGAATTCATTATTGACTTACTTATTTTCTTTAACGTTAAATTATGAAGAAACGGCTAAAACGTTCGTGCATTTATATGTTTCGCAACTTATTTTAGGCACAAACGTTTTATTTTTGCTTTATTATTTAATAATTTAAATTTTCGCAAAACCATTTCATGATTGAAAACATTGAAATGACTAAAAAGATTGTCTGACTAAATGTGATATAAACTACAGGTATTCATATTATATTATTCATATTATACCGACACCTTCTTCCAATAATATTCATATAACACAGTTGCATTAACAAGCTCATCTAATGGTGTGCTCATAAGCTCATGAGTAAGTGGACGAACACAAGCTAACTTACTGAATACATTCCTACTCATACCATGCTATTAGTAACCAAACCTCTGTTCGTTTCTTAAATGCAATGAGCTGACCAAGTAAAATCAACTTTCTATATTAGTGAGCACTGTGTTTACTCGTCTCATGATCGAAGAACTTTTAGCACCGGCTTTGTGCGTTTTGCTTGAACTAGTGTTTTTTGTTTCTTGTATTAAAAAAAAAATTCTGTGTTTTTTGTTTATACACTCGAACTGTGTTCGTGTTTCACTCAAAGCATAAAACTTCTTGAACTCACTCAAGAACCTGTGAAAGATCATCGCATTTAGCACGTTGAAATGTTGTAATGAGCGTCTTATGATACTTGCTTTTTGTGCTCATACAGTGCTTTAATTCGTATGAATTAAGCTCGCTTTTATACTGGTTTGTGGACATTCGAAATGAACTTTCTCGAATGTTAGAAATGACCTCTATGTGAAGTTTATTTCACACACACAGATTGGTTAAAAAAATAATTCTCTATTTAAAGCACAGTGCGATTTACTGCCAATCGACAACAAATCGG
The DNA here is from genome assembly GCA_949628195.1 of Phasia obesa. NCBI lineage: Eukaryota > Metazoa > Arthropoda > Insecta > Diptera > Tachinidae > Phasia > Phasia obesa. The sequence goes on from OX451217.1 coordinate 44,998,683, forward strand.
TATGCACTTAATAAGGAGTCACAAACAAAACAAGTTCCCAGTCAAACACATTCGATTGCAGAAATAATAAAACAATAAATAAGATACCACATTATGGCTACATTCCATTGAATCAATACAGTTTAATATTCTACTGTCACTGATCAGTTTCTTTACGATATCCTGCTAATGATCGAATAGCTCCAAAGTTGCCTTTATAATGCCGCGGATGAAATTAATATTTTCTGTTAATGCGAGCTAAGTTTTAACACAATTTTTGGTACTTTAAGCTGGTATAGAAAAGAAAGAAAAAAACATAAAGGAAAAGTTTTGACAGACAGCGATAGGTATTTCTCTGTAATCCGGTATAAAAATCTTCAATATAACAATTTGATATTTTGAATCAAAAATATTTTTTCAAACCATTGAACCCTCAAATCAGATAGAGTAAAGTAGCTCTCACACCCTTTTAAAAACCGAAGAACTCGAGAATTAAATATAGAATTAGTCATCATAATGGTTTTCCGTCTCTTTGAAAATCGTATCACATAAAACCTCCAATGAAGCAGCATTTGCGGTTACGTGGATATCATGGCCCCAATGGAAAATATCCTCAGCATTTTCTTTTAAATATGAAAAAGAGGTGGTTCAATCAGAAAAATTAGAAATGTTGCGGTCATTGAGTAAACTGTCAGACTAACACTTTATCAAGCCTAGTATTGAACGACAATTATATTTCCTTTTTGGGGATTGTTATTACAGTAGCAATCTTCTAACACATTGGAATTTAAGTATAATATTATGAAATGCTTAAATTGGTTGGTAATGAATCGTTAAAACGGTACAATCACCAACCTTGATCTCCACTAAAACTTTTTTGAAGACAAGTGCTCGAAATCATGCCAAGTCATACTCCGGGTCACGCTTTCGAATAAACAAAAGTTGTTTAATAAAGAACCAAGTTGGTTTGTTTTAAGTTGGTAACGTCAAAAAGTGAAACCAGATTAAGAAATATCGATATATCGGTATCTAAAAAATCGACATATTTATGAATTTTTGATAATTATTATTTATGGTCGTATTTTTGCCCAACTATAGCTGTAACTCAAGTGATTAGCACGTTTACTACTAAGCCATTCTCACGAGTTCAATTCTCAGCCGTGGCAACATAAATTTTTCTAATATGTTTTATTTCTCTTTATAATAATGCATATCACAGCGCCCTCCTTCGCCGGTACTACCACATAGCACTAAATCGCCGGCGATGTAAAATAATTAAAAATTGGCTATGCTAGCTTCAAACTAATACGCCTACATAATACCGGAGACGCTGCAAAATTGTTCTAAATATATAATCACAACGTGCAATTGCAGTGTTGCCATAAGTGCAGCTTTACTATAACACACTAACCATATATCTGTCTTATATCTATCTCTTTCCAAAAGAAGTAATACAGTTAATATAGGCATTAATTGCCTAAAGAGTTACATATCATAAAAAATAATTTTTAAACATAAAGACATAAAACTAAACACAATTAAGACAACACTTTTTATTTACATTTACTTCATTAAAAAAAAATTCAAAATAAGATTTTACGTATTATTACATCTGCTCCCTGGTATATAAAAAATTCGAACATCCAAAAAGACCTAAACATGCCATCAGTTAAAGCAGAAATAGCGAAACATGCAGTCACATATCTAAAGAGGCTTGAATCTCATCCAAACCCTTTGGCGCGTAACATGCTGAATGAACCTGGTTATATTCGACTAAAAAGAAGAGATACTGCTTTTCTTGGCCGTACATTAGAGGGATGACCCGCAAATTATTGCAAAATCCGTGAAACAAACATTATTTTTGTCTAGCACTGGCTGGACTTAAAAAGAATATTTTATTTTAGACTTAAGATACGAGTAATTATTGTTAGTTCAAAAATATTGAAGATACAATAAATAAATTATGAATAAAAAAAAAACAACTTCATTAAACATTGGTGTAAATTTATATTTAAATAATAAAAATATTAACATATTTCATACAATTGTTCTTAGATAAATAAAATAAAAACATACAGAATAATATAAAAATCGATTTAAATTATATTTAAAATCATCAAAAATTAAGAATTTCTTAACCTACTTCTCCATCACCTTTATCTTTGGCATATAAGCATTTAATGTATAAATTTGAATTCATAGTTAATCACAACTCCGTCGTAAGACCATTTGGATTCAAATTTTTTATTCCCAATTGTTCGAATGTTTGTATGCGCTGCAATTGATTTTTTAATTTTCTTTTAAATAAAATCTCCCTTGTAATAGCTTGTAGATCTTCTGTTGAACAGTTTTTAAGGTCACAAAAACTTTTCGAAAGCAAACCATCGGTAAGTGACAGCTTGGTCTTATTTAATCGTTTGTACTGCATCTGAGACCGTTTTAGTTCTTGGCGATATAAAAAGAGCGTATAACTGACTGAAGGTCTTGTGTCCATTATGTTTAACCGTCTTGCCAGGACAAAATTAAGTGTCTAACTGGTATGTTAGCTCGACTTAAAATGATGCTTTGTGGCATAAATACCTTAGTATTTATACTAAACCTTAAATTATTACCTGTGTGGATTTAAACAATAATATTGTAGTGTTCTTTACGTCTTTCTTCAATACCTTGCAGTATTTTGTCATTACAGTCGCCTTTACGTTGGCTTTTACCAAGAACAAATATCACTGTTGACCTTGTGTTTGAAAAGTCCATCATAAAATAAGGCTACCTTTAAGACGATGATTCTAAAATAAAATTTATATTAATTACCTGAATGAAAACATTCCTTGTATTTTTAAAAACATATTCAAACATTTAAATATAAGATTTTGTGTAGAAACAGTATTTTAATTCGTATTGAAAAAAGGAGCAACTATTTGACTTTTGCCTAAAGGTTGCTGAATTGTTAAGTTAGAATGAACAAATACCCGGTGGTTGGCGCAAAAGTAATGTCGTGTCATAGAGTGAATGCGTTGCCAAAAAATGTGCAGATGTTTAATTAATGACTTTAACTATATCAGTCAAAGAACTAGTTCCCGAGTTGGTTCTTTTACAGCATTTTCCTTGCTAATTGCAATTGCCTTTTAATACTTTCAAGGTTTCTGACTTATTGGAAACAACGAGATTTAAAAAAATTTCAAAGTAAAAGGCACATACATATGTGACCGACCATAAAATGGGTGATCACTTAGCATGGAAATTGATCAAATAAGCAGTAATAATAATTCTACGTTACGGAAGCGTATTACTCCATTGCTTGTGGTCAACTATTTGTTAACAATATACATATATAAGGACAATGACATTGAAGGCGATTTGTAAAAATTAAGTAACATTACTTTTGCTCCAACCGTTATTTAGAATATTGTGTGCAGTATTTATAATTATCCAAAAGAAAAGAAATACACTTTAGGAAGTGAAGTTGCCTTCATTTTAAAAAGTTTTTTATACAGTTTTTGTTGAGTTTTTTAGTACAAGACGTTTATTAATTATTAATACAGATACCAACCTTATGGTTTCCTTTTCGATAATGATTTTACACATCCGGTTGCTAATTTACGACTACCTTACTTTCGTTGAGACTTGTGCTAATACTTGCCTCTACTCTCGACTGTAGTGATTTCAGACTGCCGACCTTCTGCCTCTTCACAATGTCTTATGAATTTTCAAGCTTTGGTTAAGGCTAAGATTCCTCACAGCATTCTCATTTTAACATGTGTATGCCTGTGGCTTAGCCTAATCCTAGCTAGTGCTAGACAATTTACAAGACTCTTCCAAGCAAAGTCAGCAAGTATTATCCACTTTCATCTGCATTTTGGTTTGATGATTTTTGAAGTTTGCATAACCTTTTACTAACTTTACTAAGTTATCAAGTGCAAGGTACTTCGATTATATTCAAGGAATTCCGCGAACTTTTTATCGAAGCTATAGCCTCAGCAGTGCAATTAGAGATTAAGCCGTTCAGCTATTCAAAGGTATTTGTATCCATTTCTTTCGGTCAATAAAACCTAAGCTCCTTCAAAGGCTATCCATATATCCATTGCTAGACTTTTTTTCGTCTATCGCTGTCAAGCCTTTTAAACCGGTAAAATGTTGTATTTGGAGTTTTTATCTATATTTTCTCTAATTTCGGGTTTTTATCGCCATATCTCCCCAGATATTTTTATGAGAATAAAGTATCCTATAATGATCCGAGGTATAAGGTCTCTTCCCTTAAAATTTCATTCTTGACTTTTGAACAATAACACAACAATAACACAATTTTTTACTTGATATTTTAAATTCGCTTTTAACTATAATTTGATTCATGATTTTATCGTATTTAATTTTAATGCTGCAATTAAAACAGAAAAGTGCCTAAAAATTAAAAAAATTATTTACACAGAAAATAATATTTTCACTAATTAAAGGCGTAAAATTTTAAGATCAAAATATAATTTAATAATTAATTGATTTAATTATTTGCTTAATTAGGAACTTTTTTGTACCGTTTTAAACAAATATAGAATAGAATTAATGAAAAAAATAATTGAACTTTAATTTAAAACTAATTAAAACCTTTAATTGGTGCAAAAAGGTTTTTTTCTGTGTATATTTCTATTTGAATTGGTGGAATTTACCCGCCTATAATTTTTATAAAAATAATGTTATTTAAAGATTAAGGCTTCTCTAAACAAATCCTTGTTGTGGTTATCGGTCAATGTGCTTATATCGAAAAAAATATATATATTGTCACAAATCATTCGAACTCGTCATGGAACACAATCCCAATTATTGTTTAAGAATGGCAATGAAAAAATTAAGTTTGTGGACTATACAGATTAATATTTAGAAACTTATTATTCTGGAAAAATAATACCATGTTCCCACTCTAAATTTGTACGATGTACTCATTAAGCCACATTAAAAAAAAACATGTAAATTAAAAAAAAATTAAAAACACCATCTTAATAATTTTAATAAACCTTTTTTTTAAATGTAAAAAATTCTTAATAATTGTTTTTTCATGATTGACATTAAATTAAATCGTGTATGAAATTCCCTATCAAATGAATTATTACTCAACATCCTAGGGCTTATATAAAAGGAATTAGAATATATTTAGTCCTTTAGAATGTTTTTAATCCTTGGGCGCATATGCAAAAATGCGATATTTTTCTATTTTGATAACAGTATAACTAAAAAATTGTAAGAGATTATGTTTTTTATTTATATTTGGATTTAGGGAGTCAAGGAATATAAATAAAAAAGTTTCAATAAATTCTGAAGTAATCATTTTAGAGTGCCTTGTTGATTTGACATGGAATTAACCATTACTAAAACTCAATACCTTTAATACATATCAAAAATTTCAATACTACTGTATAAAATTCTACTCTAAAGTAAAACTTAAGTTCATTAGACGAAATTCCTAAGCTTCTCATTACAACCGGGCTAAGACTACTACTAAAAAAGCGAGGTACCAAACTTAGAGACTACAAGCTGATATACTATTCTTCTATGCTCATGTTAAATTTTGGAACAATCGGCCTAGTCCTTTACAAATGGCTAATATGCTCAAGACAAATTTTGAATCAAATGACTGAGTTAATTCCAAAATATTTTTATTCTACCCCACTGTGTGTTCCCAATGATCTAATCATGGCTATTGGTTAAAGCAAAAATCAAAATGTTACGTATTTCAAAAAGTTAAAAACGTATTTCCATCCGCAATAAATAATTTAGAGAACAATAAACTAGAAATGAAAAGACAACATAATAAATCTGTCAAGTGCGAGTGGGACCGAAAAATAATAAAATTTATATTTTTAACGTCTTGAATGGGGCAGCCTTTAATTTTCAAATTTTTTATTTTGTGTTTTAACTTGTATTCAAAAATTTTAATCGTCTACCTATCACAGTGTAAAATATAAGCACTTCAATTTTTAATTTCATATTTGTTGTGACGGTGGTTATAGTCTTCACACTCTGTGAACAGTAAAATCACGTCCTCTCGAGGATCGCCATTTATTTGTTATACTTGTGTTTAAAGCAAAAACAGTTTTACATATTCTGTGCAAATTTTAAGTGTCTGCCTATTACAATTCAAAAAATAAGGCCATGGAAAACACGTCACTAAGGGACACCTTATATTTTGTATTACTTGTTGTTATAGCGATCAAAGAATACACACCCTGTATACATATTATGTATGTTAAAACATTAATAAGAATGAGATGGATATTACCAGTGATTTTGTTATATTAACGTAAAATTTCATTAAAGCAATAAACTGCTTACGACGAAACAATTTGTCTGACAAAAGCATTTAGATCATTTTTCATTTTCGAAAATCTATAACAATATTGTTGTGATCTTTCTATTTTCATATACAGTGGAAAATTTATATCAACGCAAAACAAAATCAAATTATCTAAAATAATACCTGCGTTCGAGTTTTTTTGTTTTGTACGGCGAAAATTTCTTTTTAAGAATCGCATACTTATCTATTATTACCTTTATAATCATATACTTAAGTCCACCAGCAGCAAAAAAACGCGTGGCGAAATTAAAGGATTAATATAATATTCTGAGTGTGTGTGTGTGTGTGTCCATTGTTTCAATAAAAGGACTAACAGCAGTGAAAGTATTTTGTATTTCAGGTCTAAACTAATTTGTGCACAAACATTTTGACAACATTGAAAACAAATAAAGATGTTGTTGCACATCAGTTCAGAGTTAGTTGCTTGTCTATGCATGTCAATTAAATGTAATTAGTGAATTGGAATTTACCACATATTGCGACAAACATCTGTAGCAAGAGATTTGAGCGAGTGTGTACACAATTTAAAGAGGCAATAACTTTTTAAAGGTCTTTTTATGGTTTTATTGTATTTTTAGGTAGAAAATTAATCTCAGAATTCATATTCATATTGTAGTTACACATACTCGTGCGTACATACATACATATATACCTACATACTATACACTTATGTATGTACATACTTCATAGCTACAAATTAATAGTTTAAAGAAAGCAAATAGAGCCAGTTAGTTTGGCTTAAACAGCGGGATTTTTGTTTAGGTAAGGTGACAATTGACAACCTTAAATATGTATGTGCGTATACATATAATACAGTAGCAAGGCATATTTAACAAAGTGATAGCATAAGGGTGAGGAAATATCTGCAAAAAATTTTTTGAATTTTTTGATATGGATTTTGACAGTAATATTTATTTTATTCTCTCTTAAAATCCATGATTAATGTCAAACTCCATATAAAAAAAAAATGAAATAATTTCTCTTTAATATTAGCTCCGCCTTGTGCTGTCACCTGGTTAAATATGCCTTGTACAGTAGTAGCGTATTACTGCAATGTTTTTTTTTTAAGTTAAGTGTAAAAGCATTATTAATTTTAAGTATTGTATTTCAAATACACTATTTCAACAACAATACATCGAATTTTTTGTAATCATTTTCTTTTCACAATTTCCTTTGGTTCTTATAATGCACCACGTTAAAATCTGTTTCTTAGCCTTAACAAAAAAATCAGCGAAGAACAATCCATCTCAAAATTTCAAAGTTCTTAAAAATCGGACCAAAATAAAAGTAATTTAAATTAAATTTAAATTATTAGTCTCACATCTATTCACAAATCTGCATAAAAATAAAGAAACATTAAGTTGACATTCATAAGCAATTTAAATTTCTTTTGTCTTTACAAATACTGCTCAACTATTACCACTGATAGATATCGTACTAAAGGAATAAAATGCAAACGTTTGAACCAGGGTTTTAACCAACATCTGTGCCAGCATCTAACAAAACAAAACGATAGACAAAATCTAAGAATAGAGAAGAAAAAAAATGTAAATTTCTTAGCAATGATAAACAAAATAGAACAAAACAACCAACAAACTATAAACAAATTTATTAACAATTAAGTACAACAGCAGTTACTGGCTGCAGCAGAAATTGCTGGTAGGTTACCAGTTGAATTGTAATAATGACCCAACAATGTAAAGAAATGACTGAGCGACAGTCAAAAGTCAAACATAAAAACTAAACTAAATATGTAAATAATGTAAAAATTATGATTTTAAAAAATCGTTATAACCATCACTAGCAGATACTGTGAGAAAAAAACAATAAAAGCAAGAGAACAATAAAGACGATAATTTGAATAGGGGGAAAAATTAACAATATGTAAATGAAATCGTGAAATAGATTTCAAAACTGTCGGGAAGTCACAAATCTGCTCTTTAGGCCAATCAAACCGGTTTTGTTAAGCGGTTTTCGGAAGTTTTGCTTGGTCTTATCTTTTGATCTATTATGGGCAGAAACTTGAATCTTGCACAGATTCTGTATCACGATGTTTGCTATAATAACAAATGTAAAAAATTAAAGAGTTGCTGATGTTTTAAAAAAAATGTGAATATTGTATAAAAGTAACTCTTGGGTCTACAATACATAAGTACATCTGAGGAGCAGTTTATATAATACTACATTTAAAATTATATATTTGATCTAATGCTTCTATAAGATCTATTATCTACTTGATCATTTAGTATACACCCAATTCTGTTTTATACACGGTTTTTTTACACGGTTTCGATTTAACACGGTTTGAAAATAAAAAAAGTGCAGGGCAGTCATTGGGACTGCAAATAGAAGTTAAAACTAAGTAACTTGCGATTACTTTTTCCCACGATTTTTTATGAAATACAAAGCAAAAGGGTTATTTAGGTTTTCACAGAATAATTAAATACAAATAATGATAATAATCTTTTTATTATTGCTGTTAACACTTTAACTACAGTTTTCGGTTCTACAAGTTTTGTCCGCTTATTACAAACCTTTTCTGAAAATATACATATACATATACAAGTATATGTATATATGTAAGTATATATATAACGATTGTGTGTTAAAACTATTATTGTGCCAATAGAATGAAAGAAGTTACAGCTTCAATTTGTGTGCATAAAGACAAACTGAATGGCAGGAATACCAGAACTAGCAGACAGTCAGTGAGACCATCAGAAATTTCGTCAGATCGTCACACAGTCCTTCAGACAGTCAGTCATTCAGCCAAACAATCAGTCAGACCGTCAAATATTCAGATCGTCAGATAGTCAGGCTGTCAGACCGTCAGCTTGTCAGACAGTCAAACCGTCAGATAGTGAGTATGACCGTCAGATCGTCAAACAGTCAGGCAGTCATACACTCAGATCGTCGGACAATCAGACCGTCTAACAGTAAGTCAGACCGTCAGTTTGTCAAACAGTCAGACCGCCTAACAGTCAGATCGTTAGCACAGTCATTCAGTCTATCTATCTATAGAAACCAGCAGACCTATCTATAAAAACCAACTTTATATTGACAATGGTGACGATGATGCGAGTTCAATAATTTTTCTTCAACCAAATCGTGCATAATGGTGACGACGGTTTTTGAGTTCAATATTTTTTCTTCAACCAAAAAGTGCTCAACGTACCTACAGAAGTTTTCACTTAAAAAATTTATTTTTTTTATACGATTTTATTATATTTATCACGATTCAAAATCTTTTTGTAAAATTGAAATGTGTTAATATTTTGTTAATATTTTGTGTTAATATTTTGTGTTAATATTTTGTGAACTATCAATGCATCTCTACAAGAAGACGTCGAAAATTACAAATAAAAAACTACAACGTAAAGCCATTTCTTTAGAAAACAAAATTGAAATTTTAGATCGCCTTCGAAATGGAGAAGGCTCGACATTTATTGGCAAAATGTTCGGTTTAAACGAAGTCGCAGTAAGATCTATAAAAAATAAAAATTCAATCAGGCAATCGTTGATTTCTGGAACGAAACTATCTGTTAAGACTTCATCATACACTAAAGATGCAAATACACATTATATGTACATGCATATACATATGTATGTGTACAAATAAACATGATTTCTTGTTCTTAAAAAAATTCTCGTTTTTCACTAATTTTAATAGGTTTTAGAGATAAGGAACCAATCACCTATTTTTGTATATGATCAATGTCTTTTTTAACACGGATTTTTCTGGAACCAATCTACCGTGTAAAAACCGAATTAGGTGTAATGTGTACCACGAGAGGGACTTACAGGGACATACAGCATTCTACGGTTTCAGACAGATTATCTGACAAGTGTATATATTGGACTAGTTGGTTCGGAGGAGTGGCAAAGAAAATGTTTTATATCTTCCTTTTTATTTGTTCTCATACAAAGACGGCATTTACACGATGACTTAAAAACATTAGTAAAAGACAAGTCATATGTTTTTAGGCGTACCGGGAAGAGAAGCAAGTAGGTCACTATTGGGCTTTAAATTTTATTTTTATTGTACTCATTTGTATTGTTTGCAGAAATAACGTTAACTAATAAAAGTTTTTATAAGTTTTATAAATAAAATAATTTTCTGTTTGTTATGAAAAAAAAACTATCTATTTTTTTTGTATCAGATTAACCCATGTGCTGAATTGTAGATAAATTATATTAACTTTAATGCTGATGTAATTCCAATTAAAGTCGCACTAAAAAACGTAATTTTGTACCGTTATATGCTGATGCTTGAAATTTTCACTGATTGTATACTTCTATGCCCGTTAAAAATTTGTGCAGAGTGTGCATTTGTGCTATAACTCTATATGTGCTATACCTCTAGATTTAAATAAAATATTTTTTATTTTATATTCAATTCCTCTCGCTGGCAAAAATCTCTCAAAAAAACTCTAACACGACCATTTTTGTACCTGTAATATTTTTTCTAAATTTTATTACTGTTGCAGTTTGTAATCGAAATGGAATACAAAACAAAAAATTTTTAGAATTGTTGTCTGTCTTTTTCTGTTCGCATCACGTAAAAACTACTGGATGAATTTTAATAAAATATTGTGGGGAGGTTCCTTAGAGTCTCGGTTCAAATATGGAATACTTTTTACCCCATAAAAATATCTAATTTTCAAGAGAAAAGTATTAATAGTACGCAATTTTACTCATTTAGTGGTACAGTAAACTTGGCAGCACCTTGTATTTTTGCCAGCGGGAAATATTAAACACTTTACTGGCCTGTAGAATGATTGTATAATCTATATACGTTAGGACTGGATCGATTTCCGCCCAAACAAGAAGAAAACAAGAAAATTGCCAAAATAGCCCCAAAAAAATATGAAGAAAATTCATTTCCAATACATTTTGTATGGAGTGAATTTACGGTGCCATCTTCACGATAGATGAAGTTTATGTTTTCGTTACGTTGTGACAACTTTTTGCGACAAGTGTTTTTACTCCAAATTTTTGTGACGATTGTTTTTTTTAGCAATTTTTTTTTTGTCATACATTAAAAGCGAACATGATTTCAAATGCTGGTTCCGGTATTGCCAGTATATGGCGTTATGTACATAAGGGTTTGACAGCTGATTCATTTGCACAGTCTCTACATCGCAAGCTATTGTGTTGTGCAGACTTTTGTTGGAGTTTATAAGCATTTTGTCAGAAGTGATTTCGTAGAGGTGAGTTCAGTTTGATGAACTCGCCTCTTTTTTTTAAATTTTTTGCGACAATTGTTTTGTGCAAACCAGAGAATGACAAAAGTATCAGTTTTAGTAGTCGTTAAAGGCCATGATACATTATTATACTTGGTCGTACGATCTGTCAAAAATAGCATGTGTGCTAAAAAAGTATGGTAGTTTGGATTAGAAATATATATGTGTGACAGACATATATATGTCGACAGGTCTGTACGATTTGATAATCTTTTGAAAAGATTCATAAAATAATATTTTTCCAGGCGATTAGAGTTGCAAAATATTTTTTTGTATAATAGTGTGGCATCTAGAACGTCATTCTGAAACGATTTTTTGAGTAGGGCAAATTTCTGTCAGATTTTTATTTTGTGATTGCGTCGTACGATTGTGTAGGATAGTTATTTCTGGCCTTAGTATTTAAGGCCGAACATGCATAAATGAGTATTGTTACAGCTCAAATAAAATATCATACACGACACACAAGTATATTTGTTCATCTATGTTTCCCGTGTCGGAAAACCATACGATTTTATCTTTTTCGCAACTAACAACAAAACGAAAAATATAGTTTATCACAGAGTGCTTAAATTAGGGGAAAACAATTCCAAATATAAATAAAATTTGAAAAGAAAAGAACGTTTTCCTGGTCAACTAGTTTTATGTAAATTTAAGAATTTTATACATATAAAGCCTATGTTCCTGAGTAATTAGCCAGGGATGGATACCTGTAATTCTGGTTTACCTTTTTCCTTTTAGTTTTAACACCCGAGTAATAAACTTGTTACAGGTAGAATATTTATTATTTCCTTACATAAAGCACTTGCATTGTAAACAATTTTTATTATGAATTTTTATGGTCCTTTGTTTTGTTTAAAAAAAAAGTATAAAATTTTAATTGCTGTAATACTGCAAAAATTAAAGTAAATTTTGCATTAAATATATTCTTTTTGGCTATTTTTACATTCGTCAAAATATGTACCCATAAATTTTTATTTCCTTTTTTTCACCAGATGCTTTTAGTGACGCAAATTTAAAATAATGATAACAAGAAAAATGTCATTATGACAACTGGGAAATTTAAATTCGCGAGGCTTGAGCATAAAAATGCAGGCATAAAAAGGAGTTTTAAAATGTTTAAGGAAAATACAAACTGCTTTATTTTGAGTCAATTATAAAAGGTTCTAACTTTTTTTGTTAATTAAAAAAGCATACGTACATATGTACATATGTGTGCACAGTGGGTGACAAATACATATAAACTAATTTGGAAACTCTTCCGTTACTTAGTTTTTCCTGACAAATAAATATATGTATTAATTCGATAAAAATAGTTCTTAGGAAATTATAAGGATCCTTATTGAAATATTCTAGCTTCAATTACACTATGGAACAAATTCAAGTTAGCAAAAGTTAGGTCGATTCTGAGAGTGAGGGGTGAAAATAGAGGCTAAATTAGAAGACCCGTATCGCGGGTCTTCTTTTTAGAAAACCAGCTTGGAAATATAATCTATCGAATACTAAAAATTTTAATTTGGTGGCTTTCGCAACATTCCCTTGCTGTTCCAAAAGTAAAACTGCATGAATCTATACATATAATAAAATAGTAACTCATTTGCTGTCTCTCTGTCTGTCTTTCTTTTTTGTGTTCGCATCACGTGAAAAGTACTTGTATATGTCAAGGCCAATTAAAAAGTTAATTTCCTATTAAGTTACTTAACTTTTGTTTTGCTTAAATTAAGTTTTTACAAAACGATCAAAATATTACGTTTTACTACTTTTTAAGTCATTAAAAAAGTTTGTTATAAAAACAGGTAAAATTGTTTTTGCACGTTTCAAAAGTTGCCTAAAAATTATAATTTTTTTAACTGAAAATTAAAAGAACACAAACAATTAATGAATTACAACAAAATTTAAATTTTTAATTTATTTATAAACTGATAGCACAAAAGAACTTAAATCTACTTTCAAATCTGCCATACCGAAAAGATTTGTTACAAAATTTATAAAAAATAATTCGTGCAAAAAAAAAACCGACTTCAAAACAGACAAACTTAAAATCATGTTCTTTAAGACGGTAATTATACAATGATTATATTATATTTGAGGAAGATTGTAGCGGGATTTTTGAAATGTCATAGCACAAACTGTGAATTCAGGTACAAAAACTAATTTTTGAATTCAATAATCTAAAGCAAATATCAGTCGATTTTCTACCGGGGAAGCAGTGCTTCCGGAGTATATAGGGGCACAAGTCTTTTTCAGGTCAAAGCAATGCCAAACGACTGTCTGTGTACAGCGGATCAAAAGTTTGGCTATATACATAAAATTACACTAACTACTGCGACACCCTGTAATTTCCGAATTCAAATTTTATACTTGTTATAGCAGTCGTAGAAATACAGGTTCATTTTAAATTACAACCGTCTGTCTGTAACGGTTTAATAGTTTGGCCATATACATCAAATTACTTAAACTATTGCGACACCCTGCAATTTATTATTTTAAATATTTATACTTATTATAGCAGACATAGTAATGGACGTTCTGTCTAATTGTTAAGTGTTTGTCAATAACTGTCCAAAAGATAGGGCCATATATATCATATGACGTCACCTATTGACACACCCTTTAAATTCAAATTTCAATATAGATAATTATTATAGAGGACTCTGTCATACAGATTCTTTGTAAATTTTAACTTTGTGTCCATATACATCAAATTACATCAACTATTGGGACACCCTTTAATTTCCAATTTTAAATATTATACTTGTTATTATACCAGACATAGTAGTAAATATTCTGTCTAATTTCTAAGTGTTCCAAAGCTGAGGACAAATGGTCAAATTACATCAATAATAGGGATACCCTTTAATTTATAGATCCAAATTTTATACTTGTTGTAATAGCGGACTAATCAATATAGGTTCTTTGTAAAAAAACCATATATATCACTTTTACATTAACTATTGGAACAACTTCTTTGTCAATTTCAACTGGCTGTCTATAACGGTTCAAAAGTTTGGCCATATATATATCAAATTAACCATAAAGGTGAAATTATGTCACCTATGGGGTCACCCTCTAATTTTTAATCTTATTATTTAAATAATTTTTGTTATTGGGAGCTATAATGATACGGACTTTTTTAAATTTTAAATTGGTGACCTATAAGTTTCATAATACAAGTAAAAACATGTATGTTGTATGGAGACACCTTTTAATTTCTAAATATTCTGTAACCATAACGTTTCCAATAGCGCAAAAATTTTAAAATCTGTTCAGAAATGACCAAGTTCTGAAGGCACAAACATTCAAAAAAAAAAAAAAAAAAAACAAAAAACAAAAAGCAACACACAGACGAATTGATAACCTCCTTCTTTTTTTTAAGTCGGTTAAAAAAATAACAACGTCATACAAACTGATTTAAATAAAATCATAAATTAAGCACAACTTAAAAAAAAATTAATAATAGAAGAAGTTTAATCTAAAATAAACTACAACGGATAGGAAGTAAAGAAAAAAATATTTAAAATAATATTAATTCATAACATTATTTATTTCTCAAGAACGCATAATTCATTTTTTTAAATTTATTAAATAAATATTTTGTGAATAAATCATAAAATATTTATTTTCAAAAAATTTATAAATCCAAACAGATTACTATTGGTAAAGCATATCCACATAGCATATACATAGCTATTTCACCCACATTGTTAGTGGACTTTTTTCAAATTTTCTGAATAAAAACCCAGATTCTTATGCCCAAAATTTAATAAACCAAATGAGAAGTTTATTAAGTCTAGAAAGCAAGAAAAAATCCAAATTTCTAAACAATAAACATAGTAACAATTTTAAATTAAAAACTTTACTTTTCTTTTTCTTTCTATTATCTACATTAAGGGTTTCCATTGGATACCATACATAATGTATCAAAAAGAATTTCTGAAAAACAGAAATAAAAACTTAAAAATACTAAAGTCGTATTTATGCACCATGCGCATGCTTTTGCTTTAGAAAATTATATTTGGAATTTTTTAAATAACATTATTTATTATTTAAATAATTATTTGTTATTTAAAAAATTCCAAATATAATTTTCTAAAATAATAATTCATTTATATTTTCAAAGCAAAATCGAACAAAATATTGTCAGGACGCAAACAACGTTTTTTTTTTAATAGATATTAAAAAATTTGACTTTGTTTGTAACTACCTGCAGCATTTTTAGGGTTCCGTACCCAAAAGGTAAAAATGAAACCCTATTGTTTTCGCTACAATGTCTGTCCGTCTGGCCGTCGTTAGTGCCTTTTATCTCTGGAACCGTAATAGGTAGACTCTTGAAATTTTCACAGATGATGTATAGCTGTTGCCGCTATAGCAACAAATACTAAAACTTATAGGGTGTTCCGATAGAGAGGTGTTATTCACGAATATGTGTTTATTTCTTGAACTGTAGGAGGCATAGACTCAAGATTTAAAAACAGTAATTAAAACTTAGTTTGCTATATAAACAAGTATAAAAAAATAAAACTAAAAATTAAAGGGTGTTCCAATAGTGGTGTGATTTGCATGTATAAGGCCTAAGTTTTGAACCATAATAGGTAGACGCTTGAAATTTTGACAGAAGGTGTATAACTGTGGCCGCTATAGTAGCAAATTCTAAAATTTATAGGGTGTTCCGATAGAGAGGTGTTATTCACGAATATCTGCTTATTTCTTGAACTGTAGGAGGCATAGACTCAAGATTTAAAAACAGTAATTAAAACTTAGTTCGCTATATAAACAAGTATAAAAAAGAAAAATTAAAGGGTGTTCCGATAGTGGTGTGATTTGCATGTTTACGGCCTAAGTTTTGAACCATAATAGGTAGACGCTTGAAATATTCACAGAAGGTGTATATCTGTGGCCACTATAGCAATAAATATTAAAAATTATCGGGTGTTCCGAAAGTGAGGTGCTATTTGTCTTCATGTCTTTATTTTTTGAGCTATAGGAGGCAACCACTTAAAATTTGCAGACAGTAATTAAAACTATGTTCGCTTTCTATACAAGTATATAAAATTAAACCTTAAAATTAAAGGGTGTTCCGAGAGTGACGTGCTTGACGTGTGTATGGCCTAAGTTTTGAACGATAATAAGTAGACTCTTGAAGTTTTTACAGGAGGTTTATTACTTTAAGAAACTTTAAGAAATAATAAAAATTAAAGGGTGTTCCGACAGTGACGTGATTCTCATGTATAACGCCTTATTTCTTGAACCGCAACAGGTAGACTCCTAAAATTTTGTACAGGAGATATGTTGCCACGGCCGATATGACAATTACAAAAAATTAAAGGTGTTCCTACAATGACATGTTTTTCACGTATAGTGACTTAATTTTTTAATCGTAATAGGTAAACTCTTGATATATTTATAGAAAAAGCATTTCAATGGCCGTTATAACAAATAACAAAATTAAAGGGTGTTGCGACAGAGACATGATTTTTACTTAAATAGCCTTATTTTTTGAACCGTAATAGGTAGACTCTTGAATTGTTTACAGTAGATGTTATACTTCGGTCGCTGTAACAATTAGTAATTACTAAAGCATGATCCATCAGTGCCATGTTTTTCACGTATATTGCCTTATTTTTGGAACCGCAATATGTAGGCTTGAAATGTTTATGGCCATTATAACAACAATTCCTAAAATTTAAAGGGTGTTCCAATAGCGATTCAATTTTGACTTTGATTTTAAAAATAAAGGGTGCCCCATAAGACATGAAAAAATTAACAACTTGAATTTTTAAAGGCGTACTAAACATAGTACGGAACCCTACGTGTGTGAGACTAACTCGCACTGGACTGATTTATTGTAATTGTTTTCTTTTTGGTTCCTCATTCTAAGGGTAAAAAAGACATTTAAAATTTTATCGTAATTGTACTACCATGCCCTCTATAATAAGAAGAAAAAATAATATTAAAACATAAACGCACGCATTTCGTCAAAAAATTGTATGTGTATGACCTTGCTTTTTGAACCGATATACAGCGACCTTTTAATCTACACTGTACAATACTTTGACCTCTCTAATAATAAGTATAAAATAGTTAAAGATTGCTCCAAAAGAAAACATAATAAATAAACCTTTTCTTGATTTCAAGCGTTTTGTGGGTACGAAAATAAGTGTTGTTAACTACCTAAAGACAGCGGATATTTGAACATTTTAAGTGCCTTATTTATGGTACTTAAAAGGTAAAGTTTATTATTGTGCGGTGATACAAAACCCTTCTTGTCTTGCCCGACTTCCACTTGGTCCTTTTAAATTTCTATACTTATGGTTTCTTTACATTTTTATGAGACATCAGAAACCGCAACGTTGATCATTTTCAACGATTTCGACACCTAAAAACGGGTTTATGTTGGGTTTTTAATAAATTTTTACGAGTTGCTAAACATTGTGTGTAATTATTTTAAACATCAATGAAGTCGATGCTCTGATTCAGAAAAAGTGCTTCCAGGTTTCAAAAAATCATTCCATAATTTCAAAAAGAAAATCAAATTTTTTACAAATTAAATCTTTTATGGAAGTGAGTACTTATACAGACGACAAGCCCTAGATTACTAAACTTTGACAGATTGAGACAATGTCATTATAATAAACTTTAAACTTTAATATACATATATCATAAAAATATATAAATAGATTTTCGAAATCATAAATTATTTGTTCCACTTTTGCTGTAAAAGATTGTTTGCAAAACAAATTGAAAGTAAAAATCAAAAAGTAACAAAAAGTAACAATTCAATGTTCAAAAGCATTTTTACTTAAATTTTCTTTTTGTATTTTCTTGATTAACAAACTCAAAATTGAGAAGGGATCCAAATGTGTTTTAAATGTTTTTAAAATTCGTTCAAAAAACGGTTTCAAAAACTGGTTCATTGCATAAATTAAATCTGGTTTCAATTAGTTTCAGTCGTTTTTAAAAGCTAAATCCGTAAGTGCAGACTCAATTCGTAAAAATCAAATCAAGTTGTTTCAAAAATCAACACACAAAAACAATCAAATTCATATAAATTCATGCACTAATGAAGGAACAACAATTTCTATACTATATTTTTTATCATTTTATTAACTAAACGAAAAATTTAATAAAATTTTGCAATAAAAAAAAGCACAGTAACCTTTAAATTAACACTTGAACGTAAATTAAAATCAAATGTTTTCGTTGATCATGAACGAGATGAAGTGTTAGAAAGGAGGAATATGCATTCACGTTATTAAAGTCGATATTGAAATAATGATTTTTAACAGCGATTAAGATAAAAACACAAAATATAAAAAGTTAATTATTTTTTATTTTAACAAATTTTGAAATTCTTAATTAACTTTAAACAATATTACAATACCAGTTTAGATACATTAAGGTTTAACGTTTGTTAGACTTGGCGACGGCCGACGTGCTCGTCGGTCATAAAAAGTACAAATTTAAATAACTCATTTAAAATAAAAGTTAACAGTTTTTATATTTGAATTTTAATTAAAAATTCCACGTAATTTATTTAAACAATGAAAAAGGGTAGTCATTTTTTTTAGGGCTTTTAAGAAAACGAGAATGTAAGGTAAAGACCAAATGTGAAATAGAATTTAAGGAGCAAAATCATTGTCCAGCCAATAGCTGTTATTTTATAACTCAAATATAATTTAATCTGTTAAAATAAATATTGTATATTTTTTCTTTACAGAATCTTCAGACTTTGAATTGTAAGTTTTAAAAATAATATTGCTCCCATTTTGTAAATGTACCTTTGATAAATAAAAGTACTATATTATTTAAAAGTAACTCTTTAATGTTAAATTACCTCTTTAATTCTCAGTAACAGAAGACCTTGCTAATGAAAAGAACCTTTTTTATTACAAATAAATTTTTACAAAAAATAAAATTTTAGAGAAAACTACTTTATAATTAAAAGTAACATCTTAATAAAAAGTACGTTTTTAATGCGAAGCAATTTTTTAATAAAACAAAAAACATTTTCCTTTTTTAAACAAAGTACATTTTTAGCAAAAAGTAATTTTGAAAAATAAAGTACCTTTTAAATAAAAAGAATATTTTTGATAAAAAGTACTTTTTTGTAAACAATCATTGCATTAGTAACTTTTCATTAAAAAGGTACTGTTTTAAGAAAAACTTTTTAACATAAAGTATATTTTTTGACAATAAGAACCTTTTTAATAAAAAAAAAAAACTTTTTTGAAAAGTGCAGTTTTAATACAACGAAATTTTTTATTTGATATTTTCTTGTTAATAAAATCTATTTGTTAATAAATAATAAGTACCCTTTTAATAAAAATTTTCTTTTAACAAAACTGCTTTATAATAAAACTAATTTTTTAGTTATAATTTCAATTAGAATTTATAAAAAATCTTTAAATTATTTTAAAAATTTTAAATTAGTTTAATTTTAATAAAAAATAAACATCTACTAGAAGTAGTATCTTCGAAAACTGAATATATAAGACCTTTAAACAGGGATGGCAACTTTACAAAGACCAAACGCGTCGACCAAACGGTCAAAAGGAGTTAAAATGTGCTAATTTGAACAAAGAACGACTTTTTCCTTTTATAGCCTATTTAATTGTTATATTTGTAATTTGAAGACACATTCTTAAGGTCTACAAAAAGTTCAGGTTTTAAAATAATATACATAATATACAAACATTTTCGTAGGTATATATCTGTGGCAATAAGGAAAAAGTGCTTAAGTCTGATTTTTAAGTTTTGTAGGAGAGCAATTTTAAACTTTAAAATAATTTTTTTAAAAAATAACTTATCTTTAAAGTTTACCTATGGGAGTCAAACGTATGATTTTGAAAAATATTTTATATCTACCAAAAGTACGCAGGCGTTGCAATTAATAAGTTGTAAAAGGAGTTTCTTTGATTTCGATAAATACCTTGTAGTTTCTTAAGTTTTTTTCCAAATACGATTCGGCATTGAAAAAAGATTAGCAGAAAGTTTTTTTGCTATAACTTCCTGAAAAATAGTTCAAAGTAATTGAAAATTTGCACGTGGGTACTTTGAAGTACGGAGATTTCAAAGGTGCCGGTAACTTAATTTTTGCCTAAGTCGACTTAAGCACTTATTCCTTATTGCCACAGATATTTAAATTACAATCTCGCCTGTTCCGGAATCTGAACTTTTCCGATTATGACACGAATTCACTTTTCTGATCACAGAAACCCTATTTTTTTATTTTGGCCCTTGAAAAGATATTGGTACATTAGTGTTTGTCAATGTCAAATAGCTTAAAATAAAAATGCTATAAGAAATAAGAAGACGCTAGCTTAAATATACTATCAAATCGATGCACTAATAAAAAATAAAATATTAAATATTTGAAACAACAAATATAAAGTGATAAATGAGCTATTTTTTTTGAAAGTGTTATAAGTCCACTTAAAAAAAAAAACTGAGTTAACGGTAATTTTAATTAGCTATAGACTCCATCTTTCCATTGTTATAAAAACAATTTCAATAGAGTTCTATTTTGACAAAAAATAAACAAACACAGTTTTGCTGCACAATGCTATCGCACAAATATTTCTTTTGAAAGTGAAATCAGTCCATTCCTAATAATTATAATTAAAACAATTTTCTTATTGCAATTATTATTTTTTATTGCTTTAATACTTTAATGTACGTTGCTGCAGATATTAGTAACGGCCGTTTCACACTATAATACTGAGTATTAAGATTTTCATTGGATTTTTTAATAAATAAATCAAATAAGAATTGTTGTGATTGTTAAAAAATCTAACGTAACATAACATTTCGTTTTCACATTATCACACTTCAAATAAAATTTAAAATCAAGCAAAGGAACCAGCAGAGTCGAAACATTGAACAGCGGCGGTTAAGATTTTTTTTTATTTATTTATTATTTTATTTGGAAAAACGGGAAGACCAAAAAACCTCAGCAAAATTAATATATTGTCACTTTATAAAACTTCAAGAAGCATAAGAAGAGAGAAATATAACGATATGATAAGTTTATTACTTTATATACCACCTATTCACCATAAATACTTCAATATGGTAAAGAAAATTAAGGAAGTAATTTTCATTTTTACAATTTTAATATAACTGAAATTAACTGTTAATAAACTTCGTTATTCGTGTATTTAAATGTCTTCATTTTAACTATTATTTTTTTTTTTTTTCATAAAAATCCACTTTAGTAAAGCTTATGTCTATAAATATATGGACTTAAATTTGCTCCTGTTTTTATTTCTTGTAATATGTTATTTTTGAAAGTGGTATAAGTCCTACAAAAACATATATTTTTCCAAATAATTTGAGTTATTATTTTTTATTGAATTGACTAAAGTTGACCAATATTTTTCAATTGATTCAAACGCAAACCCTTAAAAAATAGGCTTATAGCACTTTCAAAAAAACAGTTCAAATATTAAAGTAAAAATATTAAACAAAAGGGAAGCTTTACGTAGTGGTACACTACGTTGTCACCAACTGACGACTGATAATTGAATACAGTTTTCACGTATTCCTCTATCTGAGTTTGGTTGGTTAAATAGATGATGCTTACAACTAAACACTACCCAAAGTAAATAGATGCGAAGAGTGCTGATAACGGTCGTATCTATCTAGAAAATGTGCATTCCGCTGTGCTGGTGTCTAAAAATTAAATTTTCCCAATAATTTGTAAAAAATAAAATATGTATATAAATAAAAGATTTTATAGGAAAAAAATTATATTTTCTTTTTTATTAGAGCATTTTTATTCGATACCGATCCATTGTGCCTTTAATTTTTTAAACCAAATATGAAAATTATAGATATTGTTATTATTTGTGATAAAAGCAGTTTTGAAATATCATAAACTTTTAAAAATCTTTAAAAATTTTATGAAAATTTAAATTCGATCCTCACAATTGAGTCTTTTTTTATTCGATCCAAAAAAAGTAGACATCATTCGACGCGTAATTTAATAGGCTTTGAGTCTAAGTGACGCTTTAAAGAGTACTATCATCGAAAAAAAAGTGCATCATTAAATGGTCAATATGGTATATTTTCTTTTTATAAAATATTTTGCCTGGATATAAATTCATACATATGTTTACATAAATTTATTTTTCCAAATACGCTTGGTGGTAAATCATAACTTGAACAGCATCTTTTAAATATATGAATTAAAATGTTATGTGATTGACAACAAAGATCAAAGAATAAAGCGTGAAAAGGGAAAATTTATTGAACAAATCATAAACTGCCAAACGCGCTTATCATAACCCCCGTCTTTAAAAGTCCTAAAGGGAAAAATAAAGAGTCAGTGATTGTCAAAAAGAGCTAAAAATAGCGCAAAAAGAGCTAAGTTGGCATCGTTGCCTTTAAACACATATAATTTTTTTAATCAAAGCATATATTTGATAAAAAAAAGATTAACATTGGAATAAGAAATAACTTTTTAAATAAAAATTCTGTGTATCATAAAACAAGTACTTTATAATAACAAAGTTCCTAACTAAAAACATTGGCTCGTTAATAAAAAGTACTTTTTTTTACTAAAACTTATATAAAACTTTTAAATGAAATTAAATAAAATTACTAAAACAATATTATTTAGCTTTTTTTAATAAGATTTGTCTTTTGAATGAAAAAAGGCTTTTTTAATAAAAAGTATTTTTTTATTAAAAAATAGTTTTAAAATGGCCTTTTTAGATCCTGTACATGAGCACTTTTTTATTAAAAATTACATTTTTAGTAAGCAGATTATTTAATAAAAAATTTAATTAATTTTTAATAAAATCAAAGAAAGGTACCCTACTAAGAAAAAGTAATGTTTTCAAAAGGCACAGTTTCAAACAAAAAAAAAAAAAAAATACTTACAAATACAAATTTATTAATTAAAAAATGTACCTTTTTAAGAATATTACATTTTAAAAGTATACATTATATAAATGGTAATTACTCAAAAAGCACCTTTTGAATAAAATGTACCATTTTAAAATTTCTAACAAAAATAACTTGATTTTTTTTTTTTTTTGTAGAGGGCATACCGAAGCAGATCACTAACTTCATGGGTCCCTTTTAGACTGCCTTCGTTCTTAAATGATTTCTGGTATCCGACTGTAAATTTACGAATGCTTTACTTTTATTGAGTCTCGTATTGCCACTAGTTGTTTACTCTACTCAGAATTGCGACTGATACATGTCGACATTCTTCCTCATTACAGAGTCTATGGTAATTACTAACATTTGCTTAAGGCTTAGGTCTCCAAAGCATCTCCATTTAATATGTGTCTGCCTGTGGTCCAAAGACTTTTCTTATGTTAGCCTAGCTCCAGGCCCAGTCTGCAACTATCTTCTTATCTCGATTTTTAACGGGGCAAAATAATACTTGACAGTACGTAAATTGTTACAAACGCAGTTAACCATATGTAGGCAACCAGATTATATCCAAGCTCCTTCTTGATCTTCCTGCCAACCTGTAGTGAAAAATTCCAGAGTCTTTGGTGAGAATAGAACCCACAATCACGGAAACACTACCTACTAGTGCACCGAGTACTTATTTTATAAAAACGAAATCTTATTTTTTAAATTAAAAAGTTTACTTTTAATCTTTCATAATTAAGATGCCTTGTTAATAGAATTTCTATTAATTAAGAAAAAGTACTTTATGAATAGAAAGTCCCTGCTTATTTAAAATCTTTTATTTTATTTTATAAAAAGCACTAATAAAAGGTATTTTTCAACTGAAAAGGCTTTTTAGTATATTGCTAACAAAAAGTAAAATAACAAAAGTTTTTTTTTAATTAAAATATTTGTTAAATTAAAATTTAATTTTCTAAAAAATTATTATGTTACAAAAATATATTGCTTTAGGAAATTAGGTAACTGTTTAAAAAAATATAAAATAAAATTTATAAAAAATATTTTTGTTTCATAAAAGGTTTATAAAAAAATAGTTCTGACAAAATTTGTTCAATAAACCTTTTATAAACATATGGCCCTTACATTTTTACAAATAAAATTTTTTTTCAAGTCTTAATTTACATAAACAATCGGGTTTTTCACTATTTTTATATTGGAAATTTGCTGTGCATATTGAAGTAATTCGTGAGCGGCCTTTTAAAATAAATTGCATTTTTGTACGAAGCATTTAATTTTCTTTAAAAAATCTGGTGATTCTTCAAAAATGTCATATTTACTGCACACATAGAAATAACATATGCTAACTGTTTACTATGTGTAGTGACATTCCATATGATAAATATACATACATCGTCTGAACACAGCATAAGAATTCTACGTTGGGTTCTTGTGCTCTCCATTTTACGAAAAAACGGACTTACACCGCTAGTGCTCTAAAGCACTCATATAAAAATTATTTTTATATATAAACATTTTTTTTTAACTTCAAGTGTTTTTGATTTAAAGAACTTTTTACTGGGATAATTAAAAAAAAAAAACATAATTTTTAAAAGTCTTACAAGTCGAATATTCTCTTTTATATTCATTCTACTGTGCAAAACTGCATTCAATTTATGAACTGTTCTGTGTTAAACGAGTTTAAGTTTAATAATTTTTATTGCATTGCGTTTTGTTCATAGTTTTCATGCAAAATTTTTTTATATTTATCTTATTAACAAATTTTAATATTATCGTCCCCTTTTAAGATGACGGACTACTGTTCTTTTTATTGCCAACTTTTTGCAAAAGGCCTTTGAATATTTTTAACGTGGCACTTGTTTCTGCGAAAACGTTTGACATTTCATAATTATTTTAATTATCAGCTTTAAGAATCAAGTCTTTCTTGGCAGGCAGTTGACAGTTACCACTTGTAGTCTTGTTTAGCATTAATTTTTTTTTTTATAATCGAGGATGGATTAGGAAGTTAGGGAAATTTTTAATTCGCAAAAATTGCTAAAAGGTTAAAAAAATTGAAACTTTAAAGCATATTTATTCAGCTGATCTAAAATTGGTTTAAATTGAAATTAAGCTCTTAATTAAATGACCCCACAACAATCAATATGAAGATTTATAATAATTTGGATTTAAGTAGCTCGCTATTAAAATAAATTTAAAAAAAGAATTTATCTATACATATAA
This sequence comes from Phasia obesa, assembly GCA_949628195.1. Taxonomy (NCBI): domain Eukaryota; kingdom Metazoa; phylum Arthropoda; class Insecta; order Diptera; family Tachinidae; genus Phasia; species Phasia obesa. The sequence continues at coordinate 45,024,351 of OX451217.1, forward strand.
TAAAACTGTAACAGGACCATTTTTGTACATGAGGTATCTTTTGAAAATATATTGTCAGGACGCTCGCGACGTGGCGGGCGCAGCTCGTTAAAAATAAATGTAAAAACATCCACAATATTACTCGCTTCAAAACATTTGGGAATTTATTTGTACCGTAAGACTTCCGATGCATAAAACGTACTGGGTGGTGAAATTTTTTTGAAAACGAAAATTGGCCATTCGTTACATGTTTTGATTCACTTTTCTCATATACGAAGGTAGTTTGAAAGCTACAGCGACTTCGTCTGTAATTTTGTGAACTTATGGTTTTCGTCCTATTTAAAAAAAAACTAAATTTTAAGAAGTATTCTCAGGCAACACATATAGTTTTATCGTATCTTTTACCCATAACTGGCAGTCATCACAAAAATAAAACAAAAACAAAAAAAAGTAAACATTAAAGGGTGGGTCCATAGGTAATTAAACGTATATGGCTTCATCTTTTGAACCAATATAGACAGAAACTTGAGAACTACACAGAATGTGTAGTAAATTATGAGGTGTCTCCATGTACCCGTAGGGCCATATACATGGCTCAATATAACAAGTATACAAAATTGAAATACCATGATAACCGGTAAGCGCACAGGGACCACTCCTCCCTGTGGCCGGTTGTTGATAAGGCCCTTTGAGAAGTTAAGTGGGGTCTGTGGTCTAGACCTAAATCGCACTGCAACAGAAGCAGCCCGCAAATTGATTGTTGAGAATATATATAGAGTCTTCAAATCCAATACGGGGGTGGGTATAGTCTTGCAAGTGCTTTGTGAAGTTGATACTTGTTGTAGTTGTATGCACAACCAGTGTGTTATATTCATCCAGTGGTAAGACCTTCAGATTAAGGCGATAAGTTAAACTCTAACGTAAAGATCTTGCACATTTGTCTGTTTTGAGGTTGGTTTGTTTTCAAGTACTTACAAGTCATAATGTATATTCCTTCTTGTCTGCTCACTTCGAGTTATCAGACTAAGTTTTCTCCCTAAGCTTACTTTACACGTGCATTAGTATGGCATTCGAAAAATCTAACACGGGTAGAGACATTCGAATGGAATGTTAATTCAAGCAATAAATTTCAACCATTGCATTATAATGCATTGTTAAACATCCGTACAAAATTCTAAAATGTTTGCGTCGCTAAGCTACCCTCGCATAATTCCATATAGATATGTATGTACTTAAGTATAAAAATTTATAATTGCCTTTATGTTGAAGTAGATAACGGTTTTTTTTTGCACTTAATACTCTAAAAATCAAAGTAATAAAAGATAAGAAAATATTCAAAGATCTAAAGTCTTATTTGCAATTGAAAATAATTATTTACATTCATTTTGTTATTTGCATGTAATTAAACTTAAAATACACATCACACAAACACAAAACAACAACAACAACAAAAAGCTTGTTAAGACTTTAAGTGGAGTGTACAAGTGTCAAGTCTTGAACAACTTTGAATTTAGAAAGAATAGTAGAATTTCCGGGGAGTAACTTTTTTTTTGCAAAGTGCAAACTCACACACACTTGGACACACATACAATGAAATCTAAATGTTTGTGGGTTAAAAGTGAATGTTGTCGTCGTTGAATGCGAGAGAATACAAAAACAGGCAGTTGCTTAAAGTTGCAATTTGATTTTAAATGACAAAATTAAACACTAAATATGAGATAAATTATTAAAGTTTTTCATAAGTTTTATTTTTATATAATTTAAACAAACAGCGATTGGAATATAAAATTGAAGGTCAATAATAAATATTGAATTTCATCTAATATTAAGTGTTAAATTAAGTATATAATGACTGTGCACTGAGAATATAATGACTGTGTAAGGAGTGAGAATGATAATAATAATTAAAATCATTATGTCGTTTCTTTTCCTCTTTCCATTTTTTCAAATCTTTCACGTATAATAATTGTGGGATATGTTTCGTACAATTTTCTGATCTACATTACTTACAATTATATTCTGAATAACTGCTTTTAGGGTTCCGTGCCCAAAGGGTAAAAACGTAACCCTTTTGTTTTGGCTACAATGTTTGTCCGTCTGTCAGCGCCTTCTATTTCAGCAACCGCAATAGGTACACTTTTGAAATTTTCTCACAAGTTGTATTACTGTGGCCGTTGTATTACAGTAATGCACTTCTTCAACAAATACCAAAAATTAAAGGGTGTTTCGATAGTGACTTGATTTTGAAATTTGCACAAAGTATTTCTTTAATAAGTATAGAAAATTTAAATTAAAGGATGGTCCAAGAGTGGTGGCAATTGTAATGGCAATTACTAAAAATTAAAGGGTGTTCCGATACTAACATGATTTTCAAATACATGTTCTTATTTTTTGAACCGTAATAGGCAAACAATTTGTATATGAATGCATAGCATGTAAGCACATATAAAAACTAAAATTTTAAAAGTTTTTCAATAGTGACGCGATTTTACATATAAATATTATCTTCTTCGTGAACCGTGATAGACAGACACTTTAAATTCACACAAACTATGTTTAACAATGACTACTATTACAACAAGTATAAAAAATAAAATTAAACAAAATAAAGAGTGTCCCCTAGAAGTAACGATTTTAACGAATTTGGTATTTTCTTAAAAACGTTATAAGACACAAAAGCTGGACATAGTAAGGAACCCTACGTGTCAGAGTCTTACTCGCAATTGAATGATTTTTATAGAAATGTAGGGGCATTAAGGTTACTCGAATTATTATTTTGAACATAAAGAATTATGTGCGATAATATTATATATATTTTCTATTTTTGAAGTAGATCTGGGAGAATAAAAACTTTAGCTGTTATTTATTAATTTGCTCCCATTGTAGTCTCTCTCCATGTCGGAACTTTATAAATTAAGAAATATATTTATCTTCCTGACCATAAATCAAACATGCAAATAAATGAGTTATTTACGATAACAAAACTTAAAAGCTTAAGTCGTCTTATGCAGCTAATTCTGAAACAGAACTGGGTTTTAAAGATTTTTTTTAAATAAATAATCAAAATGTTCGTAGAAAGTAGACGTGAAAAAGAATTATAAAGCAGAAGAGGCATACCATATCCCATATAATATAGTCGCAGAAATTGGAAACTATTAACCCAAATTATAAATTCACTGAAAATAACTACTACGAGGAAAGCTCGTTGCCACGACCATTTCGCCAAGTGGAGAGAGAAAATATAGTAGCGTTACTAGTGGATTATTATTAATGTAAGGAGGATGTCGAAACAAACCACTAACCTTATGTGTGTCCCTCTTCTGTCCACAATGATTCCAGGCACCTAATTGTCAATTTACAAACTTACTTTCGTTGACAGTAGTAGTTATTCTTGATTGTAGCGATTTGATTGTAGACTGGTAACTGCCGATCTTCATCGATGAAATCTTCCCATAGTATTCATATTTATTATAATTCTGGCCGAGAGGTCCAAAGCCTAAAGTTAGACGGTGTTCTGAACATTCACATACAATGTACGCTATCGTCTTAGCCTTTTTATAGAAATATGCCTTTAGGCAAAAGAAATAGTGTCTACTTGAAGTGTACAAAATTTTCTTATAAAATTTGAAATAAAGTAGACTTTATTTGTTTTGCATAAGTGCAATAGTCTGCAAGTATCATCTTACATCGAGGTATAAGTGGAACTACTGACAGTATACTTAATTACGGCGAGTTATCGTTTGTCCTTGCAAGCCAACGGCCCTTTTTTGTGGATACTGCTTTACTTTTTCTTTGCAGAAAAGATTACTACATTTTCCATCCCTGATTGTTTTCATTTGTTGGTTTTTGTTAGAAACAAAAAATTTGTGTTTTAACAAAAAAACATTTTTCTTGTATCTTAAGGTTATACTTTTTATTATCAGACCAACCGCTGCTGCACAGTATTTAGATTGCAGATTAAAAATATTAAAAAAAAGCTTTTCAAAATAGACCGTTTATACCAATTAGTTTGGCAAGAAAATATTATTAAAGTGATTTTATTTTTAATAATTATATTCAGACAATATTTAAGTGGGTTTTAAACAACTTAAGCAAACAACTTGTGTACGTCGATGTGATATATGATTATATGTATTTTGCTGCTATGTTTCACAATAATAATTGTACAAATTTAGAATAAAAAAAAAACTTAATACAAATTGAATCAATTAGATTTTTTGTGAATTGTTGTTCCACCATTTTACTGCTATTTTTAATGCTTTTTTATTTTTTTTTTAATTTATGCTTTATGAATTTGTAGGTTTTACTCTTATGTACACTCATTTTATCTGTACAATTATAAGATACATCTTTTTAATTTTTTGCGAAATTTTGGAAAAATTCTTTGCATGTGAAATTTTTTTTAAAAATGTAATCATTTCTAAAATTTAAATTTTTGGTAAAGTCTGGCTGAGAATAAATTTTTTTCGCAACTATGAATTTTTAGTAAATATTACATTTTTTTTTTTGGTAGGGTTTTGGTGAAATTTAAGAATTTATCTAAAATTTAATTTTTTTCCGTAACTTAGATTTTTGGTGAAATTTTTTAATTTTTTGCGAATTTTCGGTTTATGGTGAATTTTGATTTTTTAGATAAAAATGGGATTTTGAAGTAAACAGAAAGTACCACTCGCTGTTCTTTTCGTCTATCTCCGCCATTTATGTACCGATGTTGATGGTTCTTCATAGAAAAATTTTCAAAAAATCTAACTATACATATTTATAATAAAACCTTAAGTTTTTTCCTGTCTGTTTTTCTGTCTGTCTGTGTTCGAATCACGTAAAAAATACTAGATGGAGTTTTAAAGAAATTTTGTAGGGAGGTACCTTGGTATCCTGATTCAAATATAGGATAATTTTTATCAGCAAAAATATCTTATTTTCAAGAGAAAGAGGAGAAAAAGCAGTGAAAGTATGCAACTTTACCGATTTATATACTTTAAGGCGTCTTTTTTTGAAAGCGGGATATTTTAGTAGGGATGAGACCCTTTATATAAAGTAAATATATAAACAATAACTGGAGCATTAAAAAAGTAAGGGCATTTGGTGTGGATTGCTTTCAAAACGAAATCGAACATAATATTGTAAGGACGCTGACGTAGGGGTAAACACAGCTAGTTTGTAATAACAATTTATCAATGTTACTCTTTTAAATAATAACATCTCTACTCATTAGTTTTTGTCAGCGGGAATTTTTAAACATTATTTACAGAACTCTACAATAAATTTTAAATTATATAGAAATTTTAGAATTTTTTATAAATCTTATGTTCCTGAATAATTACCCAGAGATGGGTAACTTTATATAAACTAAATACATAAACAATATCTGAAGCACCATAAAAGTAAGAGTCTTAAAATTTGGTATGGATTACTTTCAAAGCAAAATGGAACAAAATAATGTAAGGGCACTGAAGAAGTGGCGGGCATCTAGTTTTTAACCTTTAACGTAAGTGACCCGGAATGAAAAAAAGAGACCACTCATTACTAGTTTACCACAAATTACAAATGGTTCCTAAAGTTTCGTTAGAAATATTACAAAACTCTTTATGATATTTTTTTTTAAATCACTGTGTATCAGCTGCTACTGAATTCGCTACCAACGCTGTTGTTTTTAGTGGTTGGATGGTTGTTTCACGCAAACGTGACGTGTTTTTGTGTCATGTCATTTTATACATATTATATTGTTGCTTTTTTTGTGCAATGCACATAATACAAATATACACATATTTTGTTTAATACAATTTAAATTTTTTTGCTTTTTTGTTTAATTTCAGTATTAATGGTAAATAATAGATTTTCTCACCATCAATGTTTTGTGTGAGAAAATGAAGAATGAAAAATGTCAGATAAACCTTGAACAGTGGAATGAATACATTTGAGAGTTTAACACTTGCAACGTACATACATACATAGATATGTAGGTACCCACCAAACCAAATGTTCCGATTTCGTAAAGAATTCGTAACGAATGTTCGTCAATATCTTCCGATTTCGGAACCGAAATATTACCGAAATCGTAACGATTTTTATATGAAAGGATTGACACGACTTCGTAACGATATGTAGTTACGAAATCGTAACGAAATGTAGCTCCGATATCGTTATGATATGTCGTTACGAAATCGTAACGAAATGTAGGTACGAAATTGCAACGACATGTACGTAAGAAATCGCAATGATTTCTTTTCTGTGAGTATCCCCGTATAAGCTAGAACTTCGTTCTCTGAAAGTGAGTATAGTGATTAGTTAAAGATTTGGTATTCAAGGCAATACTTTACAGTAATCAATTCGATTTCAATTGTCCATCTTGCATGTATTTATTCAATTTTTCGTATTTACTATTAAATAAAAATTTAATACAATTTTGATTTTTATTTTCTTACAAATAAATCAAAGTTTTATATATTTTTTCCTTTTGTACAGACAAGCTACCCAAATTCGTTATTTTTTCAGTTTTCAGACAAACTACCGAAATGTCTTACCGAATTCGTTACGACAATTCTGATTTCCGACTAACTACCGAAATGTCTTAACGAATTCCTTACGACAAGTCTGACTTCAGAAAAAATGAAAGCTTTGGTTTAGTGGGTAAACTTAATCAGCTAGTTTGTGAATGCACGAGGATTGTGGTGAATTGTTTGATTGTTTTTTTTTATAATTATTGAATTAATTGAATATCGAAAAGGATTCAATCAAACTCCGAACAAATGCAAAAAAGCTAAAATTAAAAAAGCTGAAAATTAAGTTAAGTTTTTTTTTGCAAAACTTACATGAAAGAAGCAAATAGTGCGGCTTCAATGATTTGCAATTAGAAAATCCGTTGGTTAATAAGGTTGGCTACAAACAAACTGTCACTCATATTTGTTGGGTGTAGAGGTAATGAAATTTTAGTTACTTTCAGGTTTATAAAGCGTTTTTAATTATTGGATTTTATTAAAAAAGATAAGTGTCAACACTACTGTTCATGGAATAACGTTGTGCTCTGACTTAATTTTGACATTGCACCGTTAAAGCGCTGATTGATTGATTAATTGATTGATTTTTTTAAATAAATATTTTATGATTCTTTCAAACAATTTTAATTTGCGTGTTTCAATTTAATAAGTGTTATTCACTTCAAACCCTTTAATTTGAATTGTACTAATTTTTATTGAATTTTTGAACTTAAAGATTGGTGGGCACAATAAATCAAACAAATCGCATTTTATTACCTCATCAAAACCTTCTCACTTTGATCCCATAGTCTCTTGATTGTGCTAATATATCTTTCAGAATTTTGTAAGTGATGATTATCTGTAGTTAATCCTTCGGCTATTAACGACTTAGAGCTGACAAACGGGGGTTTAATCTTCGGGTTGTACTGCTTGAAATATCTTTAGCTGCATTATGCTGTTCATTGGATATTCCGGATATCAAGGGATCTGGTTTATCAACGACTATTTGTGAGTGCTCCTCAGTTCGTGCTCTGAGGCGCTTGGCTTCATTACTGAACAACTTGGTATGATCGTCGATTATAGCACAGATTTTATCGTAATAACTTTCGGAAAAATGTCTATTTTATTTTATTATATTATTTTTGAATTTGATCCCAGGATTCTTGCAAACGACGCAATCATTCCACGAAATAGCCTTCTGATCCTTTTCTTTCTCCTGAGTCCTTTTTGAAATTTTTTAAAATTTTCTGGATTATTTCTCTTTGAAGTTCTAACAGATCTTCCGTATTAACGATGTAGAGTTCGACTCTTTTAGCCTGGCATGATAGCTGTTAAGTAGGATTTTTAATTTGTATTTTTTTTGCTGCTTTTGGACTGGTTGATGTCCAGTTGCCTTGCTGCGCGGTGATTTGCATGTTGATTTTTAGATTTCCTTTCAAATTCCTTACCATTAAATGGGGAATCTCAAAATATCAAAAAGGTGATTCTTTCATGAAATATTTATATTATAGGTGCCCCTGTAGACTAGTAGGTAGTGTGCTAGTCTATAAGTCTGTGGGTTCTATTCCCATCAAAGATTCTGGTGGTGCCCCTGTAGGCGAGTAGGTAGTGTGCTAGTCTATAAGTCTGTGGGTTGTGGGTTCGATTCCCACTGGATGTTTCACTCCAATGAGTGAAGTTCTTCGTTACTATGCTCGACAATTAAGTTAGAATGTCATTTATAATAGTATTGTAACATTTATTAAATAATAAAAAAATTTAATAAAAAATATTGTTTCAACTTAGAGAGTATAAAACGAACTTAAGACTGACTTTAAAATTTCATAACAAACAAATTTTAGAAAATTTTAGAAAATGAAGAACCCAAGATTTCAACTAAATAATGGGGGGATTCAGAAGGTGTCATAAAATTATATTTTTTTAAATAATAATATGGAAAAATATGACTCCTGTGAACAAGCCCTCATATTTAATTGTAATTACTATTTTAAATTTAAGACAGTTGATAAAAAAATAAACAAAAATAAATATTTTTTATCAGAATACCAAAAATAATTTAAAAAGCTAATAATGTACTTTCTGTGATAATAATGGCTGACTTAAGTAAACATACAAACAATTTTGTATCAGTTTAGATTCATATGAAACTTTTTATAGCCGAGGAAGACGACGAAGAACAATCACATGAAATTTTCTTGATGAACATTTCTAATAATCACCCGCATAAGTACCAATTTTAGAGTCCCGAAATCCGGCAAGGACAGCAAAACGTGCTAAGAAAAAATGGCAACAACCGATTTAATCAAATGGTCGCATGTGATAATTTCGTAGTGGAAATTAGCTATTAGTTTGCAATATCAACATGCTTCTGAAGGAATAAAATGCAGCAGCTTTCAAACATTACAGGCGGCTCGAATAAAGCGGCTCAGCAATGCGGTTAAAGTTTCTGTTGATTTATATATATATATATATATATATATATATATATATATATATATATATATATATATATATATATATATATATATTTTTTATTTTTTTTTTAAACAACAAAACAACACAACCTGCGAAGCTTTTTGCTTGCCTGCAGAAAACACCCAGAGTCTTTGGCAGGAATCGAACCCGCAACCCCCAGACTGATAGACTAGCGCGCTACCAATCAGTCTATCGAGGCACTATATGACAAAACAATTGGGGTATTCACAAGGTGTTACAAAGTCATATTTTTTTAATAATAACATGGAAAAATATGACTGTTGTGAACAACCTTCGTATTTTATTGTACTATTTTAAGTTTGTCAATTGATAAACAAAAAATTATGAAATAAGGTGCTTCTATAAGATATAGATTGCAGCTTGCAAGCCGCATTACAGGCGGCCGGAATAAGGCCGACTTGGTCATGCGGCTGAGGTTTCCACTGAATTATATGACAAAACAATAAATATAGAAAAAAAAATATTATTTTAGAAACACAACAACAATATTATTAAACTTTTATAAAATATTAGAACAATATGACGATATGACATTTTAGCATACCTTGTAAATCCCCCAAATGAATATAGAACAAAAATTTTATTATTTTCGGACGTTTTTCTTTTTGAAACACCACAACAATATTTTAAGCTGTAAAATAAATATTAGAATATTATGACATTTTAGCATTCCTTATGAAGTCTTGCCTAAGTCTGGATGTTAGTTTAAAACCGTCGTCTCTTTTATTTAGCCCTCTTTGCAAAACTCCTTACGCATTTTTGGTCCAAAAACTTGGCAACCCTGGAAAACCTAACAAGTTTATAAGAAAATTAAAAAGAAATCAGAAAAACAGTTTTAAGAAAACTTCTTGAGCGCAGTTGTAGTAGCGACAAGAAGTAACAAAATGTGGTTAAAAATATTTAAAACCACGTAAAAACATGAGAAAATAGTAAAATATTAAATAAAATGCTTAAGTAATAAATAAACAAAATGCAAATGACTAAAACCTACAACTGAACAACAAAATGAAACCGTAGCAATAAATAAACAAGCAACCGGTCAGAAAACTAAAAATATCTACAATAATTTATTTTTTACATCTTATTTTCATTATTTGTGACCATGATGTTGATGTTGTTGTTGGCTTTTTTGTTTTAAAATAAAGCCAATTTTTTTACCGCATCTATCGGTATGGCAAATAAACCAGTGAAAAAAAGTTCAACCGAATGCGTGAGCTCTTGTTACCATTAAATACAATTTTGACCGCGAAACGTAACAAATGCTCTTCGGTCTGAAAATTATGTACACGTTATTTATTCGTACTGAACAGGAGGAAAATATTGTTGCTAATTTATCTCATACGAAGTAAACTATTGTTGCATTAAATGCGGTTGTTATTTGCAACACTCTATTTGGCTTTGAACTTTATCTACATGTTTTGTTTGTTTGTATTTAAATTTGAAAGAAATTGTTAAAAAATAAGGTTTTCAATGGATTATATTTTTTAAATTTGTGAAGAATTTGAAATAGTAATGACATAAACCAATTTCTCTTAAATCAGCAGAGGTAACGAAACTACTTAAAGTCCGTAATAGACGACATGTTTTTAACTTAGCAAATTTTCCACTACAAAACACGTGCATGTTTTCTTGCTTAAGTCTTAATCTTTGTCTTAAGTCTTAATCTTTGAAAAAGATAGGAGTAGATATTTTTTGTTTACTTACCATAGATTTGCACTTAGTGTAAAATATAGAGGGTTTGGAGTTCAAAGTGTTACTCTTGTTTTCCACTTGGCAAGTTTACTTGCGCCAGCTTTATTTTTCTACTTCTACTTCTCTTTTTTTTCTCCTGAACAAATTCCAATTTGGGGAAGAAAACTTGTCCTGTGGAAAAACGGTTTTACCGATTAAAAATGTGGATTTTATTTTTTTTATAGTAAAAACATTTAGGACTAAAAAATCTGGAGTGGCGCACCTTTACCATATTACATGAAAATAGATATTTTAATGGATATCTTTTATAAATAGAATAAGACTGTAACAGATCAATTTCTGTACATGAAATATTTGTTGAAATTATTTTTTGCTGGTGCAGGTAATATTCGAATTGAAACACAAAACACCAACTTTTAGAATGTTTGTCTGTCTGTGTTCGCATCACGTAAAAGCTGCTCTATGAATTTTGAAAAAATTTTGTAAGCAGGTATCTTAATGACACAGTTGAAATATAAGATACTTGCTTTGCGTAAAAATATCTCATTGCCAAGAGAAAATATAGAAAAGGTAGTGAAAGCACGCAATTTTATCGATTCAATGGCAGAGCAAACTTGGCAGCACCTTTATTTTTGTCAGCGGGAAATTTTAAACACTATTTGTTAAATTCTACAATAATTTTTATATATTAGATATAAATTTTTAAACTACATATAGAGCCTATATTTGTGAGTAAATACACAGGGATGGACACCCCTATATAAAGTAAGTAGTATAAAAACAAAAAGCAAAATCGAACAAAATATTGTTAGGATGCTAACGAAGTGGTGGGTACTGCCAGTATTACATAAAGAATAAAAGTTCAAAGTATATTCGAATTAAAAAAAATAATTAGTTTCAGTTTGGGGTGTCATAGTGAGGCAAAATCAAAATATTTCGGAAATAATTCAGTCATTTGTAAAGGGCTAGGCCGATTGATAGAAAATTTGAGATGGGTATTTAAGCTTAAGTTTTGACGGTGGTAATTATACACTCGCCAGGGGTGACGCTATGTATTCCCAAAGTTGGATACTTCGCACCTGAAAATTTTTTAGAGCCTAGAAAATCTTAAAATTTTTTTTTTGATTTTGTTGGAAATTATGCATCATAAATTATGTTTTAAAATGAGCGAGCTATAAGCAATTTAAAATTAATATTTTTGATTTTTCGATACCCTGGTCCAGTTTTTTTTTTAAATAAGTATAATTTTAAGCAATTTTGTTTTAGTTTTTCTCTTAGTTAGTGGGCAATTTAAGACTATATGACAAAATTTTAAGTTTATATCTTTTCTGAGTTAAAAACTAGACGATTTTTAATCTAAAAATTCTACTATTAACATAACACTAGCCTAACATAACATAAATCAGAAACATAAACTGATAGCAGTGTGATAAATATAGAAATACTTATATTTAAAAACACATAGTTTTGCACGTAAGAAAGAAATTGAGCTGAATCTTTTTAATCTACATTTATATACCCAAGAAAAATATAATATTAGAAGAAAATATTAAAATTCGTTGCTGTTATCTGTTATAAAAGGCGTACTCTAATCCTTTCCTTTCGTTGCGGTGTTGCAATCGGATTATTTACTTTAACACGTCTAGTTTGAAAAGTGACCTGCCATATCTCGGAGAATGCGGGAGTTTGTTTTTGTATTTAGAGCTGCTCTCAATGCTAATTTAAAATTCATAACTTATAACGTTGTAAAGTACTTTTCTCCCCATTTAAAATTATATATCACTCATTTCCAAAAGTGTGTAATTTGGTCAAACTTCCATTAGTCTGACAGTAGGCTTAAATTTATAGGAGAAAAAATCATGCTGCTCCTAGATCCTCTAGCAAGATAATCTGCAACAGCAAAAATCGAATTTTGTCCGCTATGGCCCCTCTGTGAGCCTCATCCCCCTCCCTTTTATGACCTAAGACTATACAGCCCTTTACCCCAATATATTTATTAAGGGCATGTAATGAATTTTATTTTCATATGTCAAATGATATGACCTGTAGAGTCTAGCATACACACTCACCCACCTACACACATCATGGCGATAATAGTAAAAATGGATTTAGGAGACATCAAAACGTAAAACGTAAACGTGAAATCCCGACAGATTTTTTCACGATTACTATAGCTTACCTAAACTACATACGATAAAGCAAGACGAAATGTGTTATTATTCGATATAGTTACTATTAGAGCGGATAATAGCATCGATTCTGTTCGCGAAGGCTGCACACGCTACACTCTACATACATGTATAGCCTGATGGTATTTTGTCTCATTTTCGAGCTAGAGAAATATTTATTAAGCTTTTACTTTAGCCTTCGAAATAGGTCTATGGGGTTTGAGTGCAAGGATATTTTCCATTGGCCATTGTTGTAGAAAATGCTTAACTTTGTGGAATTGTGCCAAGTATTGTGAAAAATAACTGAGACATTTTTTATTTTTATTATGCATTTCTGCAACATTTTTAACAATTTAATGCATTTAGAAGTGATGTAAATATGCAGTTTTGGTAATTATAAATCAAACTTGGCCTTATTGTTGATTCGATATTTTTAAAAATTTCGGAAAGTATTTAAAAACATGTTTTATTCGAAATGAAATTTATTTAAATCAATTTTAAACAATTTTTATTTATAAAAAATAATAATAAAAATAATTTTATAATAATAATTTTAACTTTTTAGCCCACTCAATTGTAACATCCGTTAGTTTGTCCTCTCAAACCATGTAACCAACCACATGCAGATAAATTTTGTCTCTTATTAAACCATTATATTTATATGCATACAAGTATTATATTTCTTATGTTTGTTTTTTTATATTAATTGATATTTCATTTTTTGTATAACAATTGCTAGCTCGTATTTGTTTTCGATACAATTTTATTTTTCTCTCCTTTCAATATAAAAACATCCTGTTACGCAAAAAGAAAAAGAAAAAAAAAACGCAAGTGAGGGCGTAAATGATACAAATGCAATATGTGTGAGCACTTCTTAGTGTGTGATTGCCTGTGTTCGTATATGTGTGTTGGTGTACAATTTATTTATTTTCAATATTTTATTCTTTTTGTATTTATGTCGTTACCATTTCCCCGGGAATTATTTAATTAACAACATTCGTGGTTTTAACGCAATATGGTACAAAAGTAATTGCATATACGGGTATTTGTAAATATTTGCTACATCCATACACAAACTTTCAAATATAAATTTACAGTTGATTATAAGTAACGGGTCGTCCAAATACAAGTTTAATTTTAAAAATTAAATAAAACGAACTAAACTAAATTTCCTTTGGTATATTATGGCTTTAGAAGAAATAACAAATATTCTCATTATTTATCGAAAATGATTCCATTCATGTGACTACCGCGGCTGGCTATGCAGTAGCTTATCCTGTTAGGCCAATTTGTCCAGACTGTGTTAACGATTTTCTAACGAATGGCTCGGTCGATATTAGTCTTCATGTTATGGATAATTTATGGATAGCATAGCATCAGTGAAGCCGTGAAGCAACCAATCGAGATCGTTAAGACAGCTGATAAAGCGATTACAGAACTTAGTGTGCAGGTGATCGATAGTGTGATGAGCAGTGTGTAACATGTTACGCTATCCTGCTAAAACCAGAGATTATCCAAGTTTATATTATCCATTTTAAGGGTTAAAAATTTTTATATTAGTGCCTCTGTAGAGCTCGCAGTTGTCTGAAATGGAGTTTCTAGCTCAATTAAAAAAATGCTCACTGATGCTACAACTCCGGTTCTCGACAATAAAAATAGATCATTTTTTTGCCAATTGAAAACTGAGAAGCCGTAGCAAAGTAGAGTGGCGGTTGCGCTAAATTGTTGAGCCAATTGGACCTTATAAGTGCATAATCCGACATCTAAAGTTGCCGGGTCAAATGGAACTTGTAAACGAATAATCGTAGATCTTTATGCATAAAACTTATCATGCTGGTGCGTGTAATCCAAAATTGTTGAGATCGATGGCGCCTAGACGTTCTTGGATTAAGTTGCATAGTTTCGACCACAGCAGCCACATTCTCCTTGGTACGCAATAATAACACAGCGCAACACGGAAAAAAATAACCATATACGGACACCACTACGTGATAAAAGACCAAAAAAAAAGACCCCTGTCTCCCAGTTTTGGCCAAAGTCCTCCAGGTTTTTTTTTTATGGGCCCTTAAAGATGTGGGGCCTCGATGTCAATTTTGCAAAAAAAAAAATGATCATTTACTCAAGCTCATGTTTTGCAAAACGTTTGAAATTTTGATATACACTCTGAGGCAAAGTTGTAGCTCTTGTCATAAAGAACAAAAATTGTTAACATATAAAACCAAAAAAACTTCAACTTAACATGCTTGATAAAACATTTCTTATAAAAGCTCTTGCATAACATGAAAGTATTGTTTTGAAACTGCGCCATCTGCTGCTTAACCGTACTATAACTATCTGATTCGCTATAAGCCTTTAAGCAAAATTGACAGAAAACAGAATAGCATGTGCAATCAGAACATGACATATACATACATGTATTCGCCACCTATAAGAGGTCGTCATCACTAGCCATCAAATTGAACAAAATATAAACATGACGCCGGCAGAGCAACGGAATTAATTTGTGCATGTTGTTATAGGTGACGAATGCGTGTTTATGTCATTTTCTATACCATTATACCATTGAGCAAGAGATGGCGCTGTTCGCAAATACTACTTAAATCATAACAACAACTGTCAAAAAAAAAAATTGTCAAGTTATGAAAGAGTTTTTATAACAAATGTTAAATAACATTAACATGGGCAGTCTACATTTAATACTAACATGATGTTAGCGTTAATATTTAACATTTTCTGTCTAAAGTAGACAGGGGGTAACAACATGAAATATTAACACCGTTGTTCTGCCGGCGTTATGTTTATGTCTTGCTCAAATCGATGGCTAGTGGAGACGGGATGTTAAGCCTAAAGTGAGTAATTTTTGTTACCGAAGATATGATTCTGATCTGACAACGAACAGAACATATAATTTAAGATGATATGTACTTATATTTGGACCACCCGTTACGTGTGTTTTGTTATTTAATATTTCTGAGTAAAACAGATTTACCATATTGTGTGCTTTTACATTTTGCATGCTCAATTTCAGCACAAAGATCAACTTTCAAAACATTTACAAATACATACATTGCTTTTCTTATTGTTTATAAAAAACGTATTGTTGTTTTCAGTTGTTGTGTTGTTTAGTTGCTGCTTAAAGTTACAACTACCAGTTGACATATGGACGTTGGTGTCAATACCGTAACAAAAGACTTTCGTTAACTACAATCATGAAGTGAAGATTAACAATAAAGTAAGACTTATGGAAATGTAAGTTAAAAGAAGTAATGAGTTTTTGTGGTTAATCCTCAAAAGGAAGCGGAAATGTAGGATTTTTTTTTTAAATATCGATTTTTTTTATAAATGACTTTTAGTTAAAAGCAAAAAAGTCTTAATTAAGAAGTTTATTTTTTATTTTAAATTTTAATTAAATAAAAATCTGTCAAGTGATTTTTATGATTTAAGACGCCTTTGTGTACCATGTACCTTAATGAAGAATAAATGAATAAAATAAATTTTGTATTTTTACAAATGAATAAAAATAAAATTACATTGTTAAAGTACAAGATTTTTTTGATAATTAATAAAATTATTTAAGTTTATTTGAACTTCAAAGAGTTTTTCAAGAATTTTTTAGTTCCTTTAGTTATATTGCTGTTTGCTTAGCTCAGCCCGTCTGAAACTCATTACCCAAAATATAAGATATGCTAGCAATATCTTTCCATAAAAAAGCAATTCTAGCCATCCCTGGGTAAATTTAAATTTAAATTTCTATAAAGTTTTAAAAATTATTCTAAAGCTCTCTAAAGGGTGTTTAAAATATTTTTATAACAATAATTCCACAAAGTAAAAATACAAAACAAATACAAATTTTATTCAGTTTGCTATTTGGCAGTAATTAATTCATATATTATTTTAAAACAGCGCCATCTGTTGCCCAACCGTGTTTTAAATATCCCGCTTTTAAAAATAAAAGATGCAGCACCTTTAAATTTGTAAAAAAAAATCGGCATACTGTCACTGCTCTTTCTCCACTTGCTCCTAAAAAAATGTTGTTAAAATACATACATTAGTTTTTAGAAGATAAGAACATTCCATGACTTACTAGTGTCCAAACGATTGGTACAACGGGAATCGGTAGCCCTGTAGGGATTTTCCCAACTCTCTGTAACCGGCAATTGGTAAGGCTTTCGGAGAGTAGCTTGGTGCAACAGAGGCACCAATAGCGTGTCAAAAGTTTAGATAGTCTCTAACTCCTAAACAAGGGGTACAAGCATTGACCCTGCCAGGTATGTTCTGAAATGTCTAGTTGTTGTATTGCTAAGCGCAACAAGAGTATTGGTAAGACC
This sequence comes from Phasia obesa, assembly GCA_949628195.1. Lineage (NCBI taxonomy): Eukaryota > Metazoa > Arthropoda > Insecta > Diptera > Tachinidae > Phasia > Phasia obesa. Next base: position 45,041,490 of record OX451217.1, read on the forward strand.
ACCGTCAGATTAAGGGAACACGACAGGCACTGATGTAAATCTGTGATACAGATTGCGATGTATTACATCGGCTTGAAGATTCAGTATTTGCATGGTGTTAAATTAAAATAACATCAGATTAATAATTGACAAAGCGAGCATAACCAATAAAAATGAGTGTAAAGTAATGAGAATTTATAAAGGGTATTGGATATCTAATTCTAGTAATTTTTATTAACATTAATATCAAAACACTTACAAAAAAGCCTTTACAAATAGTATTTTCTGTAGAACTCTAAACATTAGCTTTGTTTCAATTTTATTCTTGGTTTTCTGCTTAAAAGGAACAATTGTACAGTTTTCTTTTTTCTTTTTTATTATTTTTTTTTTTGGCAACGTTAACAAAATAAGATTGAATTTGCTGTATGCGTTAAATATTTAAACTGTGCTGGTCCATCGCTGGCTACTCTTGCATCATTGTTTTGTTTTCGTAACTGGCTGATTGTACGTGTTTACATGTCTCGAGTTTAAATGAGTAAATGAATGCAAAAAGTTTTTATTTTAAATTCCATGTACAACAATATAATTAAAGAAGCGCATCTTGGTTTTTTTCTTTGACATTTTAGGGAAGTTTTCCAGAAGAGTCTGAATAAATAAAGATTTTTTAATTCACCATCAACTTAATTCAGGTATTCAGTTTCTGTTCAGTTTCTTAGTCTAGAGGTGCTATTCAAAATTAAAACAAAAATAACCAATATGTTTAAGATTCATTAAAAAAGTGGGGCAAAATTATAGGATCAATATTTTTATTTATTTAAGGAAAATATGAAAAATTTATATTGAAAAGCACCACATGAATCATCTAAACAAAGTTTTTTGTTATTGAATCCAATTATAAAATGATTTCACCTTATTATATGCATACGTATATAAGAGTACGTTTTAGAATTTTTGCTTTTCGATTTTTCTTCCTTTTTAAAAATATCTGAAAATAATGTAGAAAATAAAAAACAATAAAAAATCACACAACTCCTACAAAGCAACATAAAATTACAATTTTTTTTTTTGTTTTTGCTCTATTTACAACACAAAGAGCTGAAGGAGCAATTCCAATTGAAAGGTAATACACGTGAAGCAATTAAAACAAGATTTTTTTGGACTCTAACTTGGCGGTTAGAAAAAATCCGATTTACAAGTGGTATATTCATCAAAAATAGGTCTACTTTGGAATACTCTGGTTTCAGTAGTAACGCAGGGTGCGTTGTGTGCTATTTTATCAAAGACTCGGGGTATTTTTTCACTACAAGTGAACAGGAAAACAAGAAATGTACTTGGACACAATCTGGTTGCCTTAAACTGGTTAACTGCGTTGGTGATTGGTCATGGAAACTTCAAGTAACATCTGGCCAAGGTAGGACGATACTGGCAGACTGTGACTGGAAAAGGGTTCTGACGGAAGTGCACATTATATGTAAATATGTTCAGTCCACTCAATGAAAGCAAGTTGGTCGTTAATTATCATTCAGGTACCATAAATATTTAATTAACGATTGGGTTGGATTATTTAGTGCTCTGCTTCGGTATCTCCCCTACTAAAGAGTAATAAAAATTAACCCAAATCTTTGAATTTATTGAAATTATTTGTGATGAAGTTATATTTAAGTAAAGGCGTTTAAGTTTAGTTCAATAGTTGAATAGTTGAATATATGCTGATAACACTGGTCTGAAAGAAATTATACCTTAAATATAAATATGTTCTATATAGTGACCTCAATTCGCTAAATTCAAATCCGTTTTTATTTTCGTCTAAAACGTTTTTTTTTATGGGGATGCAGATAATATTGGGCTACGTGGTCCATTGTAATTGAAATGGACTAGCTACAACATGGTCCTATGTATTGCATTCATGGAACATGTTATTTTCCAACAAGAGTTTGTTGTTAAACGACAAGTGTTCGAGTTTTAACGATTACATAAAGTGTTACCAAGAGCTGTACAGTTCGTGCAGTGTGTTCCATCGTGTAGTGACATAGAGTAGTTTCGAAACTACTCCCATGTAATGCAAAGCTGGATTATATGGTCCAGCCCTAGGACATCGTAATGTTAAATGGATCATGTTTTCTCTATACACCTGGGTTACCTTTGGACTAGTCCTAGTCCCTTATGGAATATATGTAATTTACATGCGTGTATGGACTAGTCACGTTATCGTCAGGGATACAATCGCTATTTATATACATGTATATATGCAGATTTAAAAGTAGTGGCTATGCTAGCGGGATTTCAAAGGCGATAAGCAAAATATTGTTGTTTATTATGCGAGTGGGACAGCAGAGCAAAAGCGTGTCATTTCATACAACCAAATTGGACCTTAGGATCACGTGCGATTTCGTAAAAATTTTGTTGCAGACCAAAAATATTTTTCCCGGCACTACATATCAAATTAGACTTAATAAAAAACAATATGAATAATATATAATATGAATTTTTAATTTGCAATTTTGTGACATTTTCTTTTGTTGAATAAAATAGAAATTAGCCTATGTTGATGACAGCCACAACGTTTCATTTTTGACATTCTGTAGGTTTTAAAACAGAGATATCATCTATTTAAAAATAAAACGCATTTAAAAAATATGTTACTCTATATACACACATACATACATATGTATATTTTTAATATTAAATATATGTTATGTTACAGTCATGATTTTCATTTTCAAAGAAATCTTGAAATTTTTGTTTTAATTTTTCGAAAATTGTGTGTAAAAATTTTTTGTAAAAAATTTTTTTTTAAATTTTTTGTAAAATTTTATTCGAAAATTTTTTTGGAAAATTTTATTCAAAAATTTTTTGGAAAATTTAAAAAATTTTTTTTTTCGAATATTTTTCTGTAAAATATCTTTTTGAAATGCTTTGTAAATTTTTTTGTAAATATTTTTGAAAAAAAATTTAAAATTTTTTTTTAAAATTTTTAAAAATTTTTTTTTTTAAAAATTAGATTGATTTTTTTTTTTTGTTAAATTTTGGACCTTTCTCCAATCTATATTGAGTTAGAATGGTCAGACTAAAACAAAAAGAAATCCTTACAAAAAACAAAAAAATTTTATCATATTGACACATGGGGGGTCCTTTTAAGTGCTCCTATTTGCCAGTGGGTAACCTGTGGGTCCATTGGCTACCTCTATGCGTATTGCTATCTATTAAGGTCTCTAATACAAATCAAAACAGAAAAACCCTACCAATCTAAAAAAACAAACATCGCCCCTCGCAGGGGGTTTTTGATTCCCCGAGATCTGTATGCACTCCTTGCGATCTACCTGTCGCAGTCTAATATTTATTTGACAAAAAAAGGCAAAACAGAATCATTAAAGCCGAAAAAAATTAAAAAAAAAAACGTAAAAGAAATATAGGTTTGCGTGGTTTTTGGCCCGTAGCCTCCAAAGGAATGATCCGATGTTGCTGAATTGCAATACCAAATTTTTCGAAACTATGTCTGACAGATTGGTGTGCTTAAATTTTTTGTAGCTCTTCTGGTGCCTTGGCAAATGACATTACCACACTAACACAGACAGACGGACAGACGGACATCGCTTAATCAACTTCTCTATGTATAAGGATCCAGAATATATATACTTTATGGGGAAATGAATATTGTAGAAATTACACACGGAATGACAAACTTATATATACCCTTTTAACCTGTGGTGTGATATATTCACTAAAACCAGTGCGTTAAAAATGAACAGAGATGGAAAGCATTTAAATACCTGAAAAACTTCATTCCACGCGTGAGGCGAAATTGAAGGAATAATTATTTGTTGGTCCCCAAATAAGAGAAATCATTAAAGATCAATGGTATAAATTTAAGTTGGTCAATACAGAAAGGAGAGACAATTTTCGTGGAAATATAAGGGCTTCAAATGACAAAGAACTGATACAAGAACTTTAATACCAACAATTTGGATGCAACATTTTATTAAAAATACACTTCTTACATTCTGATGAGCATGGTGAAAGATACCACCAAGATTTTGCGCAGATGGAAAAAAATATATAGCGGGAAGTAGAGTCATCAATGTTAGCTGGGCCCTACTCTGTACATATCCTGTAACCTACACATTTTTTTACATTTTTCACAAGTTCATCTAGTTTTAAATTTACAGTGACACTAAACTTAAAAATATACTTTAAGATGTTTATGGGTGAGGCGGCCGGATTTATAGTTTACTTGAAACCCAAAACCGAAAATAATTATATTTTCGATTTGAATATGCTTCGGAGATATATTTTTTATTTAATATATCCATAAAAATATCTGCTTCCATGGGGTGTGGTAGAGTTGAGTGTAGGCTACTTCAGATATTTTTATTTAATATTCAGCCTTAATAGAGTTGTCGTATTCGTGCTTTGACAATAATATTATTGTACTAGATTAAAGACAACTATAAGAATTTGTATTTAATCTATAAAGAATGTGTTAAAGTGAATGAAAGACACGATAACCTTAAAATCCACCAAACCAAAGGTTTCGATTTTTTGAAGCCAGACTTGTCGTAAAGATTTCGTTTAGACATTTCGATAGTTTATCGGAAATCAGACTTGTCGTAACGAATTCATTAAGACATTTCGATAATTTGCCTGAAAACTGACTCGTCGTAACGAATTTGTTAAGACATTTCGGTTGATTGTTTGAAGGAATAAAAAAAAATATAAAACTTTGATTTATATGTAAGAAAATATAAACCAAAAAAATTGCATTAAATAAAAAATAATATAAGTAAATACGAAAAATTTAATAAATACACTCAAGATGGACAATTGAAATCGAATTGATTACGGTAAAGTATTCCCTTGAATTTAAAATCTTTACCTAATCATTATATTTACTTAACCTTCAGACAACGAAGTTCTAGCTTATACGGAGGTAATCACAGACAACATGTCGTTGCGATTTCGTATCTAAATGGTGTTGCGATTTTATACCTACATGTCGTTACGATTTCGTACCTACATGTCGTTGCAATTTCGTACCTATATATCGTTACGTTTTCGTTACTACATCTCGTTTCGATTTCGTTAATAAGTCATTGCTAAGTCATGTCAATAATTTTATATAAATATCGTTACGATTTCGGTTCCGAAATCGCAAGATTTTCTCAACCAGTCGCACAGTAAACTGTCTGGTGGAAAAAAAAATCAAATTTATCAATAAATACATATATGGGATGAAAACTAAGATTCCCCCGACTCCAGAGTTGGTTTGATTTTTCATGTGCGTTACACCTATAAAAAGTTACACGGCTTTAAATTGGAATTATTTTAATAATTTCTAAGTAACAAAAAAGGGGTTTGGAAAAATTAATATCAATAACTCATTTTTCAATAAAAATGCTTCCAATTATATTTGTTTTATTCAGAAACGTAGCAGAAGCAATGAAAAAATACTAAAATTCAAATATTTATAACAACACTGTAAAAAAAAACGTAAAGTTTTTAATCAAAATATGTGCTTTAAAAAAATAGCTTCGATGGACCCGAAAAATATGCATATCAAAAAACTACTTTTATACATCAATAATCTTTTTTTATGTTATATATACTAAAATATGTATAAAAAGGTTACACCTAAACCTTTTTATGCCAACTTTTGATATACAATTATTTTAAAAATACATCCATATTTGATATTTTAATTAAAATTATGAGTTGATCTTTTTAATATTTGAAAATGTATGAAAATAGTAGGCTATGCCTTAAACCAATACAAATGGTTATGAGTATTTTCAAAATTTTAAATAATAAAAATACTAAGAAGTTTAAAATAATGTTATATTCAAGGCAACCTAAATAATTAGAGACTGGTTATATTTTGTAAAAACACTATAACGCTTTATCATTTTGTATGTGAAGTTATAGATTAAAATTAAAAAAAATAATAATTACTAAAATAGGGGAATTTTGGGGTTTAATTGTCCCCGCACTGGGATTTCTAAAAATGATAATGTATTTCTGAAAATAGTACGCGAAGAGAGATATGTGCTAAAAATTTCATTAAGCTACCATAACTCCTTTGATTTTTTTCCAGTTTCACTGTGAGTCGTGACGAATTCTTTACGAAATCGGAACATTTGGTTTGGTGGGAAGGCTGATTAAACATTTACATCATAATATCATTTTAAGAAGTAGTTCTGAATCAGGTTATGAATTTAGATTAAAGCCTTTCTTATAAAGTTAAATTTTGTTGTTGTATGAATTTCACCACCTTTCTCCATAAGGGTTCTTTCCCCTAACAACTTTTGATGCATTTTATTTATATATACATAAATACTGTTGTTGCTATTAATGTTGATTATTGTTTGTACGAACAGTTTAGAACTTTAGTACTTCTAGCCAAAAACCACACACAATTTCTTGCCACAATTTAGAGATCTAAAGCTTTTTTTCTTTAGGTTTCCATTTAATTTTCTTTTTTATAAAAAAAGTTTCCTTTCTATTTGTTGTTGCAAGTATAATTTGTGTATAAAAGTGTTTGATGTTTTTTTTTGTTTTATTTTGTGCTGCTTTTCCATTTCTTTAGTAAATTGTTAGTTACTTAAGGTTACTAAACTCGTGTGTTTTTAAATAACGAAAAAAAAATGACAACAAAAAAAAATTAAAAACAATTGAAACACACACAACAATAGTTACAAAAAACAACTCAACTCGAATTTAAATAAATATAAAATTCAGATCATGTTACAAGCAACATTATCTAATTTTTTGTGTTGCTTTTAATATTAAAACAAAACAAAAAAAAAGCTTTTTTATTTTAAAACTTTGTTTTATTTTTATTTTTGTAAATTAATGCCAACAACACGTTTGTTAGTTGTTTTCTGTTTTTATGTAACAAACAAAAACAAGCATTACTATTTTCAGCACAATGTTCTCAATGCTCTTAATACGGTTTGCATCAATGCTTCCAAGGACATTAAGTGCATTTTTATCCAATTGCATTTAATATCTGTGTTTCTGTTTCTGTTTCTGTTTTAATATTTTTTTTTTTATTTAGAGTTTTTTCATCTTTTGTGTGTCGTGTTATTTGTGCTTCTAATGTTCTATTGTTTTAATGTTGTCTTTGTATTGTTTGGTTACTGTGAGATCTAATAAGCCTTGCTGTTGTTATTTGAATAGTATACTTTTACATCAGTAGGTATTTAAAATTAGTTGTGTTACAGTTTCGTTGCTACTGCAGCTTCTTTGGCTGCTGATGATGCAACCTTGTTTCGTAAAACTTGCTAATATTAGATTTCAAATATGCGGCATTTGTTTAGAACAAAGAATTTATAAGACCTAAAGAATACAATACAATACAACAATATGCTTTAAAAGCAACTTAATTATTCACAAAGAAAACGATGTGCAAATACATTTACGAGGTGAAGTAAATAAGTCAATAAAGAACAACACAATTTTGTAGGTCTTACTTCAACTCGTCGTTTTTGATAATTTTAATGATAAATTTGAAAGTAACTTCTGTAATTGGACGTCGGAGACGATGTTTATCATGTGTGGATTAACCGCTACGAGTAAATGCGTTTAACCAACCAATTTAACGATGGTGCAGACGTGGCATGGAATTTCATGTAATTTCCTTGCATGTTTTGCTTTTCAAGTAGAAGTATTTGATAATTTACTATCGATTTTCAACCTGCTCTTTTGAAATCTCCGTGGTAATTATACAATAGATAAGGACTTATTGACTTCTCCTTATATACCGTATGAATAAGTAACAACAATGTAATAAAGATGATATTGTATGGCTAAGCTATAAATATATATAATGGTATAAATGAGATAAGTTCAAGAAATGTACTTCGTATGTAAGGAAAAATTTAAAATAAGAATTAAAGTTAAGAAAAACATGTATTTTGATTTAAGATTTTGGAAAATAAAGATTTTTGGCTTTTGGCTTTGGCTCCTTATATACCTTTAGTATTTTAACATTTGTTTCTCATGTAATCATTGAAATAAAGCCCATCTGTAAAATATAGAATTTACAGTTAAAATCAGTCTCATAAATCGTACTTCCTGAAAACAAGTATCATATTAGAATTATCTATTTAAATAAAAGCAAATGTCGTTCGTTGGTAATCGCATCTCTTAAAAACGGCTGCACCGATGTGGCCAATTTTTTGTGTATCTTCATCATAACATAACTTAGATTTTTACTGAAAAAAATGACCACGCCCATTTTTACGCCCACTTTTTAAGTAGCTAGGGAACTATAATAGTTCGATCTTTAAAATTCTACACCAGTAACCCCCTTATTAATATACGTCGTTTAAAGAAACAGAGGATGGATTGGAATAGTGGGCGTAGTAACTCCCATACAAAGTGAATAATTATTATCGTCTACCTGTAGACCTGCAACAGGTAAAGTCTTAAAACTTTGTGGATGTAAGTCTCATAATAATGTGACACACACAGATTTGATTGAGAGGGTTGGAACGGTACGTCTCAAACAAAGTGAAATACAATAGGTAGAGCCTTGAAACTTTGCAGAAGTAACTCTCATATTAATGTGCATAGTCTAGTAAAGTAGAGACTGGATTAGGTCAGTGAGTGTGGTTCGTCCCATACAAAATGGAAAATTATTATTGTGTACCAAGAACAATTACAATATGTAGAGTCTTGAAAATTTGCTCAAGTAACCCTCAGACTAATGTGCATAATCTAGCCAAATACAGACTGGTTGGGGATAGTGGGTGTGATACCTCCCATACAAAGTAAAAAATTATTATCGTTTTATTAGGCAGAGTCTAACAAAAAATAGTTTGGATGGGAACAGTGGGCGTCGTACCTTGCATATAAACAAAAGCATTTTTTTCGTGAGAATAGCGGGCGTTTTTGAGTTAAAGGTTGGCTATACTTTTCTTCCAAGTCTTAATTGTATTTTTTGTGGATGGGTATAACAAAGCGCACCGGGGATACCTAGTCTGAAATAAATTTCCTATTGGAAAAGTAAGGCATAGTTTCTTTACAGGTTTTTGGACAAAAAAATTTAATTACTATTGTTTTCCCTTATACAGTGGTCCTGACTTAAATATGAACTTAAATGAGCTAATTTACCACCAAAAACAAAAGTATAAAATAACATTATCTGCCCCACAATCTCGCAAGAGATCGTTCATTCGCACAATTACATTTTAGTGTTATGCCATGAAATTTTTAAAAATGCTAAAAATAGATAAATAATTTATAGTATATAACGGGTGGCACAAAAGTCATAATGTAAATGTATGTTTATTTTTAAAAATTACATAAAATTTATTCTGAGAATTGTATAAAATCAAGCAATGAAGCAACACACACACAAATCCCGTGACATTATTGTTACTAAATATTTCACCGATTAATAGCAGAGTGATCTCCTGTTTTGGAGACGGCACCATTTTTCTTTCTTTTATTTATTTGAAATCTTACATTTACTAAAACAACCTTTCAATTTTTTCAAAAAAATAGAAAAAAAAAATGTAGTGAAAGTACGCAGTTTTACCGATTCATTGGCACTGCAAACCTGGCAGCACCTTTCATTTTTTAGTGACAACACTTTTTACAGAACTCTAAAATTATTTTAGAATTTCACATACATTTTAGTATTTTTTACATAAGACCTATGTTCCTGATTAATTACTCTGGGATGGGTACCTCTATATAAGGTAAATACATAATCTATATATGCAATCTGCATAAAAATAAGAGTCTTAAAATATGATGTTGATTACTTTTAAAGCAAAGTCGAAGAAATTGTTGTAAGAACGCTGACGAAGGGGCAGACACTACTAGTAAACAATAAAACTATTACAGGATCGTGTCTGTACATAAAATATTTTTTAAATTTTGTTGCTGGTGCAAATATTAACCAACATGAAAAACAAAACACCAATTATTCAATTTTTTTCTGTCTGTCTGTTTGTGTTCGCATCACTACTGGAAATTTTTCTCCCGTAAAAATATCTAATTTCCAAGAGAAAATAGAAATAAAAAGGTGAAAATATTAAGTTTCACCGATTTAATAATATTGGAAACTTGGCATCGCATTTTTTTGTAGACGGGAAATTTTAAACATTATTTACAGAACTGTACAATAATAGAATTTTATATTAAAATCCATGTTGCGAAAAAATTCTATGAAGGCCAAAGCCTTAATCAGAGTCTAAAAACTTGGTGTGAATTAAAGTCCTATATTTAAAAAAAATATATTCCTTAAATAAACATTTCTTTCAAACCACATCAAGACATTACATTACTTTTACGCTATCTTTTTTTTCATAATTTATTTATTGTATCTTCAATATTTTTGAACTAACAATAATTACTCGTATCTTAAGTCATCCCTCTAATGTACGGCCAAGAAAAGCAGTATCTCTTCTTTTTAGTCGAATGTAACCAAGTTCCTTCAGCATGTTACGCACCAAAGGGTTTGGATGAGATTCAAGCCTCTTTAGATATGTGACTGCATGTTTCGCTATTTCTGCTTTAACTGATGGCATGTTTAAGTCTTTGTGGATGTTCGAAGTTTTTATATACCAGGGAGGAGATGTAATAATACGTATAATCTTATTTTGGTGCCTTTCAATTCTTTCTACATTGCTAGCTGAGGCAGTGCCCCACAACTGAATACCATAACACCAAATTGGTTTAAGGATCGACTTGTACAGTAGAAGTTTACAATCTAAGCTAAGGGTGGAGTTTATGCCAATAAGCCAATTTAGTTGTACTGCTTTTAGTTTCATTTGTGTTAACTTGAAATCAATGTGGCTTTTCCAAGTAAGACGACGGTCAAGATGTATACCCAGGTATTTAACGTCTGAAAGCTGTGGTATCATTTGTTTATTTATGCGAATAGGAGGGCATGAGCCCCTACGCAGTGTGAAAGTTATGTGAGTACATTTTTGTTCATCACTTTAATTCTCTATTTTTCTAGCCATTTTTCCAAATTGAGTATGTGGTCTTGTAAAAGTTGTGATGCTTCTTGGGCACTTTCATGAATACTTAAAAAAGCTGTGTCATCTGCAACAGTTGATGTGTGCACTAGAGTGCTAATTGGCATATCTGATGTGTACAATAAATATAAAATTGGTCCTAAAATACTACCTTGGGGAACTCCGACTTCAATGAGCTGTGGCGAGCTTAAAAAGACACCTTCTTTTAGTAAAAACTTGCGATTCGTTAAATAATCTTTTAAGAGCCTATACAAGTTTTTGGGCAAGTTCAGCTTTAGCTTAAATATTAGGCCTTCGTGCCAAACCTTATTAAATGCTTGAGAAACGTCGATAAAGAGCGCAGAACAGTCTTTTTTTTTCAAAGGTCGTTTTAACTACATTTACTACACACAGATGTTTGTTGGATCGTACTACGTTGTTTTCTGAAGCCGAATTAATGGTTCGGAATACATCCTTTCGCGCTTAGAATTGGATTCAGCTTAGTTATTAATAATCTCTCAAATAACTTTGACGCGTTTGATAAAAGGCTTATAGGTCTGTATGATTCTACTTTTGTGTGGTCTTTTCCTGGTTTAGGAATCATAGTTATCAAAGAGACCTTCCACTCTGTGGGAAAGTACTCAAGATGTAAGATAGCATTAAAAACAAACAGAATAATTCTGCGACCTATACGGGGCAACTCAACTAACATCTTTTTACTTATTTTATCAACGCCAGGGGCTTTTTTGGTGTTTAAATCTGCTATTGCCCTTTCAATATCGCTAAATTCAAATCTTATTGGTACTACGTCACTAGTCTCTACTGATGGCAACTCAGCTATATCAGTACATACATTTGGGGTGAAAACCTTCTTCAAATATCCAACAAATAAATTGCCTTTTTCGGTATCATTCCTTGCCCTATCTGTTTACCTATATGTTGTAATAGTTTATTAAACACCTAAAAGTATGCTTCAACTATGCAATAGCTGCTTTCCTTATAGTTATACTATATTTTCTGCATTTAAAATTTAAAAAAGTTACAAAAAAATACTAAACTTTTTTATTCAAAAATTAAGTTTATCAAAAATTCATTATATTTGTTAATTATCATTATAGTTTAATAAACTTATAAACTTGTCTTGTGTCTATATGCTTTATATTAATTAAAATTATGTTAAAATTTTGACATTTTATTTTCCTTGTTTTTATTTGATTTTACCAAAAACTACTGCATTAAATTAAAAAAAAAAATACTTTACCACAATTAAATTGAAATAAAATAAATTTTATAGTTGCCTTTCCATCAACCTCAACAAAATTGTAGACTTATAATTTCTTCTTAAAATTATGCATTTCTTCTTTTATTTTCAAAAATATACAAAATCTTTTGGCAAAAAGGTCTCTAAAAACTACATATTAATAATACCAGGAAAATAATTATTAAAAAAACAGAAAAAGGTTGTTGCTACCACATCACTTCACTTTATCACGGCCGTCATCATCATAATCGTCAAAATTTGCATAGAAACGCAAATCAAGTGAAACTTATAACAACATAATGTTTGTCTTTATTAAGACGGTTGGAGGGCTGCAGGATAGACGGAAAAATGTGCAGTTTATCTACTTATGAACTTGTAATTAAATATTAGTTGCGGTTAGAAACCAAGCAAAAAGACACAAATCCATATCAACTTTTAAACTAAAACTCGTAGCATGATGTTTACACGGTGAGAAAAGATGGTTAGACAACTGTTTATTATTTAATTTACTTATTATGGATTACGAATATATAAAAAGTCCATTATAAAGACTAAAAATGAAAAGGCCTTCTCATACCAAAACCATGCGTTTAAAATAATAAAGAATTAGATTCAAAATTGTCAAAAATAAAATTTAGTACAAAATGCATAATTATGCACACGTAAATCAAAAACATGATTGTGGTAACCATAATCTAAGAGCAACATATTATGGTTAAATTATGTGGTTGTAGTCAAACCATATTATTATTAAACATTATAATATTAATGTTAAATTAAGGGGTGCCTCGGTTGGCTAGTAGGTAGTGAGGTAGTCTATCAGTCCGGGGTTGTAGTTTCGATTTCAAAGACTGGAATTTTTCACTACAAGTTGACAGGAAGACCAAGAAGGAGCTTGGATATAATCTGATTGCCTACAAAGTGTTAAGTGCGTTAGTACAGGTCACGTTATCTGTCCAAGTTAAAAATCGCGATAAGACGTTACTTGCAGACTGTGCTTGGAAAAAGACTAACATAAAAAAAGGCTTTATACCACGGGTAGACACATATTATATGGAGATACTGTGAGACCTTAGCATTTGGAAGAATGTCGACATGTATCAGACGCCAGTCTGAAATCACTGCGACAGCACAAGACTCAATGAAAGTAAGGTATTCGTAAAATTTCCAGTCGGATATCAGGAATCATTGAGGAACAAAAATGGGGGAGTCGAAAAGGGACCCATGAAGTTAGTGGTCTGCTTCGGTATCCCCCTTACATAAAAAAATTAAACTATTATAGTATACTTTTGGAAACTTTTTTATTTTTTTTACGTATGTATGTATGTATGTAGAGAACAAAAAAGAAATAGTTTCATTACAAATGGAATAATACACAATATGACCAACGGCATGACCTTAGCGACCGAAACCAGCAACTATCATTTAATCGTTTTATTCGATATATTTCAAGCTGCCGTCACGAGGTACAAAAGCCGTAATTGTTTGCCATTTTTAATCAATTATACTCTCTCGGACTTAAGGATTGCATAATGGGGTTGACCTCAAGACTAACTTTTTTAAGTACAATTCTCTTGGTATGGGAAAAAGCACCACCAAAAGGCTTATTCCTCCATTTTGTAGCCAAATGAGCCTTTTTGTAATATTTTTCAACCCAAAGTTGGTTTCGACGGTGGTTTTTTAGGGTTCCGTACACAAAGTGTAAAAACGTAACCCTATTGTTTTCGCTACAATGTCTGTCCGTCTGTCCGTCTGTCAGCGCCTTTTATCTCTGGAACCGTAATAGGTAGACTCTTGAAATTTTCACAGATGATGTATAGCTGTTGCCGCTATAGCAACAAATACTAAAACTTATAGGGTGTTCCGATAGAGAGGTGTTATTCACGAATATGTTCCTATTTCGTGAAATGTAGGAGGCATAGACTCAAGATTTAAAAACAGTGATTAAAACTTAGTTCGCTATATAAATAAGTATAAAAAAATAAACCTAAAAATTAAAGGGTGTTCGATAGTGGTGTGATTTGCCTAAGTTTTGAACCATAATAGGTAGACGCTAGAAATTTTCACAGAAGGTCTATAACTGTGGCCGCTATAGTAGCAAATTCTAAAACTTATAGGGTGTTCCGATAGAGAGGTGTTATTCATGAATAATATATGGCCTAAGTTTTGAACGATAATAGGTAGACTCTTGAAGTTTTTACAGGAGGTGTATTACTATGGCCACTATAACAAATAGTAAAAATTAAAGGGTGTGCCGACAGTGACGTGATTTGCATAAACCTTGACTAATTTTTTAACCATAATAGATAGACTCTTGAAATTTTCACAAATGGTGTATTACTATGACCCCTATAAAAACAATAAAAATTTGAAGGGTTTTCTGACAGTGACGTCTTTTGCATATAAAACGACATACTTTTTGAGCCGTAATAGGTAGACTCTTCCAATTTGTATAGAAAATGTGTTGTAATGGCCGTTATGAAAATTACTAAAAATTAAAGGGTGTTTTCTGACAGTGATGTGTTTTTCACGTATTGTAACTTATTTTTTTAATAGTAATAGGTAGACTCTTGATATATTCATAGAAAGAGAATTGCCATGGCTGCCATAGCAAATAACAAAATTATAGGGTGTTCCGACAGAGACATGATTTGTACGTAAATACCCTTATTTTTTTAACCGCATCTATATTTTTATAGATAGTGTATTAACATGGCCGCTGTAACAAAAATTGTTAAATTTAAAGGGTGTTCCAACAGTGATGCAAGTATGACTTTAATTTTAAAATAAAAGGGTGACTCATAAGACATGAAAAAATTAACAACATGAGTTTTTAAAGTTTTACTAAACATAGTACGGAACCCTAAGTGTGTGAGTCTAACTCGCACTTGACTAATTTATTTATTAATTATTATTATTACTAGCTGTGCCCATCACTTCGTCAACGTTCTTGAAATATTTTTTTTAAATTTTGCTTTAAATGCAATCTACACCAAAGGCCCTTACGTTTTTAGTGTCGCCTTAAACTATGCTGCATAACGTACATATACATATCCGGTTAGTTCAGTTATGGTTTATGTATTTACTTTACTACTAAAATACCTACGTACTTTCACAGCTTTTTCTCCACTTTCTCTTGAATAAAATATTTTTTCGGAAAAAAGTAATCTGTATTGCAATCAGGATGCTAAGATACCTCCTTACTAAAGTTTGTTAAAATCCATCCAGTAATATTTACATGATGCAAACGCAAAAGAAAAGCAGACAGACAGACAGACACGCGGAAATGAGTTACTATTTTATTATATGCATAGATTATCAACTATTTCAGGTTGGACAATTTATGAATCGTCATGTAGATTTCATTGATACTACTTACCATACTTGGGCATACTGCAGTATATTTTTAATGCATTATGTGTAGCAGTAACCAGTAAAAGTTACTGGTTACTGAAAAAAATTACAGTAACCAGTAAAATTTTACTGGTTAATGAAATTTTTGCAGTAAATAGTAAAAGTTTAAAAAGTAAAAATTTACTGGTTACAGTAAAAATTTACTGGTTACAGTAAAATTTTACTTGTAAATGAAAATATTATTTGATGTCTGAAAAAAATAATTTTATCTATGTTCCGAATATCAAAAAAGTTAAGATATAAATTTTATTTTCGAAAAACGAATATTATCACACATGAAATTTGTAACATCACTATTCAGTATTCAGCGAATTGTAACGAAACAAAATATATAAAAAGAAAGAAAAGAAAGAAATAAAATTCAATGGAATGCGGCATACAACGGTATTTTTACAATATCAATTCGTAGCATACTTGGGCATACTGCAGTATATTTTTAATGCAATATGTATAGCAGTAACCAGTAAAATTTACTGGTTACTGCAAAAAATTTCATTAACTAGTGAAATTTTACTGGTTACTGTAATTTTTTTCAGTAAACAGTAAAATCCAAATTTTTACTGCATTATTTAAATAAATCAGTGGATATGGATTCTAGGCGAAAAATTTATACAGGAACTTGTGTTGCATGAACGTTATGCACAACTCGCTCAAATCTATATACATACATTTAGATAAATAAATTTTATTTTTTAAGCAAAAATAAAACTAAAAAAAAACTATTATTTTCTAAGCAAAATAATAAAAAATAGCTGTTACTTTTCAATCAAAAAATAAATCTCGAAAAATAATTTTTATTTTGTAAGCAAAAAAAAAAAAAAAAAACTTAATAAATAAATAATTCAATAAAAATCAATGCAGGTAAAGGTAGTTCTCGTAATAACGATTATGTTGACGTACTTCTTCATCATGTAGCATTTCTCCTTCATGCTGATTTTTTTGGTTAAAATTTATCAAATAATAATTATTTGCGATCCCTGATAAAAACATACAATATTTGGTTAAAATATTTGAATAAAATTAACTTATTTTGTTTATTATTAATATATTATCTTTAAAAATATTATTTTATTTTTAAATATTTGGTTGTAGGTTATATATATATAGTTCAAACCAACCATGTTGCATTTTTGGGCGTAGTAACCATTTAATGATAAAATCTTAAACAAAAATTGTTTATCGTGACCAAACTAATATTCAAAACAACTAAAAGTTTTTTATCGCAACCATACATTTTTACAGAACACATAATGTGGTTCCTGTGATGTGGTTCTTTGTTTGCAAAAATCGTTAAAATCGTTTAAGTTTTTTTAAAACCTTATCTTATTACATACAATGAAATTTATAATCAAGCTTAAGTTCGTTTTTATTCTCTCTAAGAAAGAATTAATTAAATTACAAATTAGGAACAACAAAATATAAGGTGGTAAATATTAAAAGTAAAAATATTCAACAAGAGGGAAGCTTAAGTTAGTGGTAGACTTCGTTCTCACCAACTGACGATTGATAATTGAATGCAAGTTTTCTCGTATTCCTTTATCTGGGTTTGGTTGGTTAAATAGATGATGCTTACAACTAAACACTACCCTAAGTAGATTAGTTACAAGAATGCTGATGTCGGAAGTGGCTGTATAGAAAATGTGCATTCCGCTCCTGCTGGTGTCTAAAAATTAAATTTTCCCAATTTTTCTTTAATATTATCATCTAATTTGTAATTTAATTAATTCTTTCTTAGAGAGAATAAAACCGAACTTAAGCTTGATTATAAATTTTATTATATGTAATACATAAACAGTTCGACTAATAATAATTAATATTTTCAAATAAAAACCTTACCTTATATTTCAATAGTGCAATCTATATAATGTTAAATATTGGCGATAAAAATTCGTCACCAATATTGAACGATATATTTAATGTATATTTTTTTTACCTTTAAAATTTTCTTTCAGTGTTTAACAAAGACTAGTTAGTGCCTTTAGATAAAAACAAAGCTAAAAAAAAGGTTTTTATCTCAAAGAAAAATGTCGTATTATAGTTTAAAAGAAATAAGAAATTAGAAAAATTATTGAAGAGTATAAAAGTAAAATGATCTCTTTTATCATGATTAAAAATTAATGCACGAAGTGAATGGTAAATTAACTTGTTCTATACATTAAAATGCTGATTGAAAACAACTGTACAATTTTGTTTTTCTTTTGTAATAAAACTTTGATTTTTCTTTTAATTTTCTTTGAAGGGAGAGATGCATATGGAAAATGAAGCAACTGTAAATAAAGGTAAGTTATAAAATAATTTTTTAACTTTAATTTGTTGTTTCTTTATTAACATTAATAAGTAGAACTCATAAAAATTTTATGTAAATTTTCCTTAGTATCATATTCAGTCTAATGCCATTAAAAATATTATTTAAGTTAGCTGTTTTACTTTCTGATACTTTAGTATAGACTTTCCGATAGTTCCTATTTGATTCCTCGCATGATTAAAATCATATACGTTTACGTTATATACGTTTTTATCGTAGCGTGCTAGTCTATCAGTCTAGAGGTTGCGGGTTCGATTTCCGCCAAAGACTCTGGGTGTTTTCTGCAGACAAGCAAAAAGCTTCGCAGAGTTAGTGTTGTCTTTAAAAAAAAAAATAAAACAAATAAAAGTAAATTTTATAGAACATCTATAATGAATACTATTTTTACTGAGATTCTAAGGAATTGTGATAGCAAATAATTCAATTTCAATTCGATTTTTAAATTCATATTTATTGACAGTTTTCATTTACATATTTACAATTTTTTCGAAAGAAAATTTTTAAAAAACAAAACTAGAAGAGACTTAAAAATATACAAAAATAGAATTTATCAGGAGCAGGTGGAGGTGCAGGAAGAGAGAAAATAACAAAAAATATATTGAAACCTTTAAGCGATTTGTTAGTATCATGATTTCCGTTTTAGGATTATAGAATATCTGGTTGATATTTTTATTAAAAAATAATTCCGTTACGAAATTATTTACATATTTCTACTGTATAAAAATTACTCCAAAAAGTTTAAGCTCTTAGTTGATTGGTTGGTTGGATTACGTTCCAGCTTACTAGCTCTCAAGTATAATCAAATCGTCTAGGCAATAAAGCCGATCCAAATGTGAAGCCTAGTGGATGGTAAGACCCATCCTGTTGTATTGAGATATCTGGTAAGTTCACCTACAACAACTTAGATATCTCAACTACCTCATATATCATTAAGCGGCAAAGCGATCGAGTAGTATTGGAGGGGATCAATTCTATGCAGAAATTCTTTTTTCGCAAAATAAACCGACCGCTTGCAGGTCTACTCAAAAACACCACTGCTTTTTTTCTGAGATATTTGCAGTGGTTCGCAAGCTACAGAATTATTTCCAAAATAAATATGTAATATGGAAATATGTAATACGGTGCTCATGAAACGCTATAGATATTTTAATGAAATTTTGCAGAGCCAAATAAGAGGTGTTTTTGAGTGGAGTTGCTAACGGTCGGCCTCCTAGGGTTACAGCGTATACTTTTTTTAAATGTAATACAAAAATTATTTATATCCAAAATGTTAAGATTTTAAAAATTTCGAGTCCTTTAAAATATCTATAAAAAAGAGCTTACATGTTTGTTTAAAAAAAAATTTTTTTTAATCTTTAGCCAAGCTTAACGTATTTTTGAAGTGATGGACTTTTTTAAGATCGGAATATTATTTAAATATGTATATTGGTTCCACTTTTGATAAAATTTATAAACAAAAAATAGTGTAAAGCTTTGTTCTGATAGCTCCTTTCATTTAAAAGTTACAACACTCTAAATTTCGAAAATGTGAAAACTTCCGTTCTTTTCAGGATTTCCCGTAAAAAAGGTGGTACGGTTTTTTGGCTTGTATCAATTAAACTTACTATGGTACTAATATTTTTTTAAACTATTTTAAAGACAACTTATAGGAAATGCGAATAAAGGAAAAATTGGATCATATATTGCAACAGTTTTGTCCACAAGCTCTATCCAATTATAGCCAATTTTAATGCAAAATTTATGAAAAGAGAATCTATTTACCTTTTTTTTTATTTAAAACTTTACCTAATTACTACGTACTCCAAAATAAGGCCCGTGGTTAACAAAGTAGGATAGCCAATTTTGTAAATAAATCACTTTTTTAGAACTACTAATTCCCGTTTTAGGAATTCAGGTGTTTGAAAAAAAAATATCAAATTTTTTTATCACCACTTAGTTAAGAGCTCTCTTATCTATGTATGTATATATGTCAGTTTTAAATTTTTAAGGATATGCGAATCTGATCAGAAGTTGTGTCAATTCCAAGTCTATACTTTAATTATCAAAAAAAATTTTACGAAATTTTAGAAGTCATAGATAGAAAATGAAGAAAAATTCTTTAGTAGGCAAGGTTTATTTGTGGATCTTCTGTGAGGGTTCATAAACCACTGAATTATTTCCAAAATAAAACGTTTTGAAACTACTTTATATAAACTTAATAGTTTATAATAAAGCACTGCATGAGGGCAAAAAACGAAACTTATAAGATACTCATTATAATATTTCATTGAATTCATGTGCATTACACAGGAGTTACGATGAGTAGACAATAATAAACAGCGAAAACCAACGAGCTAAATGCGATGAGCTTGCAGAGTTTCCATAAGCAAGTTTGAATAGGTGTGAGTAAAAGTTAAAAATAATAACAATGAACTTGGGCGAGTTCAAGCAGTTTCATACTTTAAGTGAAACACGAACTAATGTTCGAAACGAAAAACACCGAAATTTTTAACAATATTTCTTACCATAATTTAAAGATCTTTGTTTCTTAAGAAAAACAAAAAACCACTAGAAAAACGCACTTTGCCTTATCCATAAGTTTTACACAACTACTAAAAAAAACAGACTGAGTATATCGTAATTAAGATGAGTAAACAGAGCGCTCTCTAGCATACAAAGTTCGTTTTACTCGGTTAGTTACAACAGAGGTTTGCCCACAAATATAATGGTGAGTGTAGGGAATGTATTCAGTAAGCTTATTTGTGTTCGAGTATGATCTCATGAGCTTATGAGCACAACCATTAGATAAGCTTGCTCATGCAACTGTTTAGTTTATAAAATGTATTGGATTTTATTTAATGGCAAGCAGTGATGATTATTACTTGTTATTTTATAGTTGAATATTTCCAGTTACATGTAATGTGACATTTAACGTGTTTAATTACAAATTACAACTAATTTTAATTAAGATTTTTCAATATGATTTTAACTATAAATACTTATAAAAAAATCCACTAAAATTCACTTTTATATTAAATGATCAAAAAAATTTAATTATCAATTAAACTTAGTAAGTCTCGCTCTAAAAATATGTATGTGCTTGCATTTGTCTTAAATAAACTTAAGGCCAAATATCGTCATTCCATTTTTGAAATAAAAGATCTAGAATATATGTATAATATACATATTATAAAATCTTTTTAACCAGTTTTAAACCAGTTATCACATCAATAATGATATTTTTTTGCACGTTTTATTAAAATTTATTAACAAATTGTTAATGTCAGTCATAAAAACTGTTATTTGTTTTTTTCATTTCAAATGTCAAAACTTCATTAAAAAAGTGCAGTCAGTGACTTTTTTGTTTAAAAGTATACATACATACATACATACATACATACATACATACATACATACATACATACATACATACATACATACATACATACATACATACATACATATATATATTTATTAAGTGGTTTTTTCTTTCTTCTACACTCGATTTTATTACTCGATATACGTTTTTTGTTTGTTTTGTATTCTTTTATTTAATTAAAAACCTTTAAAATATTACTTTCAAATTTTCTGTTTTATTTTAAGTTTTTTTGTTGTTTTTTTCATTTTGATTTTTTGCGTAACAAATGAAGTAAACAACCTTATCGTGGCAACAGCATATTCAACGTAAAAACAACAACAGCTGTAAATACAACAAATTTTACAACAAATAAAATATATCAGTCACACTTTGTAACCGTCTGATGATGTTTATGCGAATCGCACATACAACATTCTTAAAATACAAACGAGTATATTCCTTGTTTACAGAGCTGGCCCACCAAAAGGCCTAAGGCCCAACTATAATATGCATAAGCTGGCTTAAGCCAATGTCAAAAAATGAACGAAAAGTCTGTCAAATGCTTAAGCAACTTATTGAAGACTTTTAGGTGGCTACAATGTACTTACATGAATCTAAAAATTATTATGACACAGTTGCAATTTGTTTTATTCGTACTTTTGAAAAATAATAATTTTTTTCTGAATAAGTTTAATTTGTTAACAAAAAGGTGTTAAATAAACATATTTTATATACCTAATGCCATTCATATACAAATTAATAATTATTTTTAATAGTTTTAAGAAAATTTCGAAAGAAAAATTTAAATTTTTTTTTGTTTTGGTAATTTTGGCCAAAAGTACTAAAAAATACAGCGGTGTGCATCACTCAACCCATAAACAATAAAATGATCTTTCATTTTAATTACAATTATTATAAAATGCCTCCCTTTTTTCTTATAGAAACTTCTTTTTTAAACATTTTATATTAAATTTAGATATAATTTGTTCACTTTCGTCCTCCATTGCAATTTTTATGAATGTACATTCATATGTAAAACACAAAGCACAAACAGCTGTTTCCGTACAGAATGTACGATCGGTTTCGGACTTTGCTTAAGCAAATGACATTCGACGAAACTCAACGAAAAGTATTGTTAAGTACATTATAGTTTGCCACATATGATTTACATGAAATTGTACAGTTGCTTAAGTTGGCTTAAGCTAGCTTATGCATATTATAGTTGGGCCTCTAGTTAGTCGAGGCTATTTATTTAAAAATTTGTGAGTAATTTGAAATTTTAGTAAAATAAATGAATATTTACATATGACCTAAAGCCTGAATAATTGTTTTAATATTATTTATCACTGATAAAAAGGTCAAATATAATTAATTTAAAATTGGAAATATATTTTAAAAAAATTTAAAAAAATATCGATGAAAAAAACAACAAAAATTAATAAATGTTTTTATTGCTTACTGCAGAAGCAAAAACAAATGTTTAAGTTAATGTACGAATGCAAAGTGGAAAGTAAAAATATTAAACATACAACGAAATTTTATATGTAAGATGAACGCACATATCCACAGAAAATTAAATTTTCTATATTTAACATCCTGACGAGCCATTGATTTGTTTAAACATTGAACAAATTCATGTGCTCACATCAAAAGCATTCGTGGAGACCCTCGTTGTCGATGTCTTGTTCTTGTTCAAACAGAATTGTTCGAACATTTGTTCGCACAACGATGTCTGCCATTAAATCCAGTTTTTAGTATAAAAAATTTAATTTTAAGAACCCCATCTGATTATCAAACAAGCAAATCATATTTGCTCTGCTATAAGTATTCAAACAACATTGACGACTAACAGAAGGTTATGTTTAGTAGGAGCATGCACGTTTTCTCCACACAGAAGATTATTGTTTCCTATTCTGACGACAATGGCTCGTCAAGAAGTAGTTTTGTTCTTTATTCCAAAATAAAAAACAAAAATCCCAAAATTGTAATTTTTCAGTATTTTGCCTATAAAGTCCACATATGGACTAGGAATGATGAAATACTTTCAGCAATAATTATCTTTATATCAGTCTTATTTTCCAATCCCAGCATTAGGATTTTAGAATATATAAGCTAAAGTCAAAATTTCGATATAAAATAGGTCAAATTTGCAGACTTCCACCTTCTGCAATGAAATTTTCTTTAAAAATTGGCGCATATAGTAAACTTACACAAAAATATAAAATTTGTATATATTCCTTAAGAAAATATTTTCTATTAAAATAAGATTGATGACGCTTTTTTAAGATCAAATAAACGAAAATGTAACAATTTTGGAACTTTTATATTGAAAATCGTCTAGTTTTTACCTCAAAAATGATATTATATTGAAAATTTATTAACTATGAGAAAAAATTTAAAAAAATTCTAATAAAATTATACTTAAAACTTAAAAAAAAACTGGACCAGGGTATCGAAAAGTTAAAATAATTTGGAATTAAAATGCTTAAAACTCGCTCATTTAAAGCATAATTTAAAAGCATCACTTTGTATTACTTAGATCTTTAAAGCAATGTATAGTTTTTAATATCGAACAAAAATTTAAGAAATGACAAGCTCTAAAATGATTTGAAGATTCGAGGTTCCTATCTTTGGGAGCATATGGTGCCACCCCTGTACAGTGAATGCTGACCAGCTTCAAAACTTAAGCTTAAATACTCCTCTGCTATGTCTATGTCAAATTTTGGATCAATCGGAGTAGCCCTTTTTTATTATTGTAGGGGGAATATCGAAGCAGACCACTTCCATAATGGGTGCCTTTTCGACCTCCTTCCGTCCTCTATGATTAGAGGTACTTTACGGCAACCAGTGGTCCTGAGTCTTATGCTAGCCAGAGTTGGATATTCACACACAATGTGCGCTGCCGTCTCAGCCTCTTTCCTTTCCCCGTCTCCTCTTCTGCAACTGCCTCTCACTTTTAGGCATGAGCTGTAGAGACTCCGACTTGACGTTGAAGGAACGCTTAAAGATGCCTGCTTCCGAAAAGGATTTACCTAAGCCCACAGGGCCAGTTGCGTCCAATTCATTCAGACTTACCTCTATAGGCACAGGATTACCTTTATAGACTGACCAGTCCACCCCTTGCGAGGTTTCTTTGTCATTCTCTTTCGATATCGTCTGTTGACAGTGGCAACCGGAGTTCCTGAAGGGTTTAATCTCTCCACCCTATCCCGGTTCAACGCCATAGCAGAACCTTTAGAGATTAAACTGTTCACCGTTTGCGAGGCGTTCCCGTCCATCCCTGCTGAATTCTTACCTGGGCCATGATTGGAGAAAACGATGTTCACCCACACAGAGCTCCTTATGGGTGGGTAAGTCTACACTGAAACTGGAGGTCGTCTAATATCCAAAGATCGCATACTTAAGGCCAACCACCCTCTTGACCACGCATCCATGGCGTATGCTGTTCCACCGTGGATTAGGGGAGCTGTTAACGACTAGTCCTCTTTAACCACTAACTAGCCATTCAGGTTCTCGGCACTGCTACCAACCACCTTTACCTTACAAGTGGGGACTAAGCCTTTAGAAATGGCTGAATTATTTTCAAAATATTTTGATTCACAGTGGGGCACATTATCTAGTTTTACCAATAGTCTTTGAAAATTATAACGTATAAAAAAATATTTTTTTTTTATTTGGTTTAATTGAAAGAAAATATTTTTTTGAGCTTTCGGTGCAACGTTTTTTCCGTGTTATGAATACGAGTTTCGAGATACAAACATTTAGTTTCATTATTATTATCATGCTTTGATTTATTATTATTATTATGCTTCGATATCGGCCTCTATGCTGGTCATAGGCTACCTAAAATTTGTATCGATCGTCACTTATGTATATGACTTCGAGTTCTTATCCTTTCTAATGTTTATGAAGATACATCTAGAAGTTGTAACATAAATCGTTTATTATTGCAATATGGAAGGTCTCCAGCTGTTCCTTTTCTGGCATTCCCTTTTTCAGCATCCTTGAGAGTTGCAATCGGGAGTATTGTTACATGGTTGTCCAGAAGATTTTATCAGGATCTATTCAAATTAATTAACTTTTCTTAAACATATTTCCCCTTTCCTCTACGCTTATTGGAACCCTATACCTTGTTAAACTGTATTCTAATTTCTCTACACATCCTAGTCTTTAATTATTGTGATACCAGTCATTAATTATTATGATATTGAAGAATATTATAAATTGTTTGATCATGTCGTAGCATATTTATTCAAGAAATAATTACTATAACGCGTGAGTTGTCTATCATCCCAGAGCTGCTATACGACTAGCTGCTTAAACACAGAAAATCTTTAGTAATTTATATCTTAAAAACAGCAGTTTTTTTATTATATTTCTGGAATTCGAACCTTATTTGTTGTTGTATTATTTGGATTGTTTTGGGTTTTTATTTTTTAAAAAAATCTGAATAAACTTAAGTTTAAAGGTACAAAGTGACCTTAGTGAGCTATTTAAGCTGCCAGATTGTAGTGGTATGTTTACAAAAGTTGTTCAGGTTTACAGTGGCTACAATTTTTCCATATTAGTAAAAATTCAGGAGCCCCTGCCAGTTATGCTGAAAAAAGGAAAAAATATATTTTTAAATTTTCGTTTTAAAAAATTTTCATGAAATGTTAATAGCTTTTATTTAATGAATCCTTAGCTACATTATTGCCAAACAAAGTTAAGCGGTAGCACCTAGCACTAATTGGATATTAGATAAAAACTGATGACACCTTTTTTGAAATGCCCACTGATTTTCAAAATCTTTCGAGGCCCATAAATAAAAAATGCTCACCACTTTCGCTAAACTGGAGAATAGAATCGAACCTATACTGTCAAGTCGGAGTATTTATTTTACTTTTTTTTACTTTTTTACTTTTTTTTGCACTGTCTTGTTGGTAAATAAGATTGATAATTATCTTTATTTCAAATAAACTAAATTATTATTACTTTAGATTAGTGTGAATAGGTTTTACTACTCTGATTGAAATGACTATCTTATTCTCAAGCATTTAAAGTGTATTTTCTTTTAATTGTTGCTATTTTACTTATTTAAATACTTAAATGATGATGGTAACTCATATTATTTATTTGTATTGAAATTGGCCGGTAGTCTGCTGGCTGTCGACAGGCAGCTATTTCAGTGGCAACACAACTACCCTTGTAATCAGATTTTATACAATTTACTATTTTTTTACCTACTGCTAATTATTTTTAATACATACAAACAACTACATAAAAACAAAATAAAGTGTAACATTTTAATACAGCAAAAAAAAAAAATACAAATAAAATCTTAAGGCTTCAAGTAGCAATAATAACAAAACCAACCAAAACTAAATAAAATAAAAATAAAATAAAATAAAATAAGAAGAAAACAATAAATGAAGCATTTTTTGTTTTGTTTTGCAAAAACGTCTTCGTAGTACTTGAGCAACCAAGTGGAACAAACGAGATTTTTGAAATCTTTTGGAGCAAATCCACATATTTGTAGTTTTTTATTGCAAACAGCCAGCAACAATAAAAACAGCAGCAACCGCAATAACAAGAACTTCATACCTTTAGCTACTTAAAACAGAATCTTATAATGGATTTTGGATCTTAAAATACTTGAGAAAACTTAATTTATAATTTTCAAAATTAGTTTATCGTTTGAATTGATTAAACTTAAAAGTTAAATTTAAATTTATATTTAAGAGATAAAAAAGGAAAAGCAGGCTGCTGGAAAATATCACCCAGACAGAAAAATTAAAACCCTGTCAATATTTCTGAAGTAATTTCAAGGTTGGAAAAAAGATCTTAAAAAATACTCTCAACATGAGAGTTTTAGTTGACAAATTCAGTGCACGCAACGAAAAAACATGGTTGAGGTAATCATAATCGAAAAGTAACTTATTATGAATGGATTATATGGTATAATCAAATTAAATTATTATGAACATAATAATAATTTTGTTAAATTAGAACCATATTATTGTCTAACTTACAAATAATATTGTTAAATCTAAAATTTTATTAAGAAATAAGTTAAACAAATATAGCTAGATATCTCTATGGCAATAAAGGCCAAGATTCACTAACATACTCAGTCGTATGATCTGTCAAAAATAGCATCTGTGCTAAAAAAGTATGATAGTGTAGATTAGAAATGTATGTGTGTGACAGACTTTTGGACAGGTCTGTACGATTTGATAATCTTTTGAAAAAAATCATAAAATTGTATTTTCCATGCGATCAGAGTTGCAAAATATTTTTTTGTATGGTAGTGTGGTATCTACCACAAATATGTATATTTATAAAAAATAATAAAAGACACGATTATTCATTACTTTATTTTATAACCATTCCATATGAGAAATTACTCAATTCATAAATTATTGTTTTTTTTAACTTTAACCTGTCAAGATTCTAATAAACATTATTTGTTTGTTTTTAGTCACATCGTAGAATTATTATAAAACATATCTCAATGCAAACAAAAATAACCTACTAAGTATTTGGAATTTACGAGTATATACATACATATATTGGATAGTAAAATATGTGACTTTGAAATTTATATAGAAAAACTGTTTGAAGATAATTAATTCTTTTCTTTTTTTATATACTTTATTCGGTAGTACTTCCTACACAGTGGGGTTTTATATTATTTTTATTATATTATTATATTATATTTATATTATTTTTTGAGTTTCTATAAATCTATACATATAATAACAGTAGCTTATTTCCTGTCTATCTGTCGGTCTGCGTTCGCATCACGTAAAAACCACTTGATGAATTTAAAAAAAATTTTGTGAGGAGATAATTTAGTATCCAGATTCAAATTTAGAATAGGAAATATCTTATTTAAAAGAAAAAGTGTAGAAAAAGTAGTAAAAGTCCTCAATTTTACCGATTTAAAGATACTGCATACTTTAAGGCATCTTTTTTTTTAAAGCGGGTTGTTTTAAACATGGTTGCGCAAAAGATGGCGCTGTTTTAAGACAATGACAAAATATGAACTGAAAGAGGGATATTTTAAACACGGTTGTGCAACAGATGGCACTGTTTTAAAATAATGGCAAGATATGAATTATTAACTGCTAAACAGACATTTGAATAAAATTTGTATTTGATTTGTGTTTTTAACCGTCTGCAAAAAAGAAGGAGTATATCAATTCGTCTGAATGTTGCTTTTTTATGTTTGTGCCCGCAGAACTCAGTAATTTCTTGAATTATAAAATCGGTTTTTCCTTTATTAGAAAGGAAAAGAAGTTCAGAATTTTGAAAATTAAAGGGTGTCCCCATTCATAATACATTTACGTGTATTATGAACCGTAAAGGCCACCTTTTTAAAATTTGAAAAAACTGCATGTCATTATAGCTGCCAATAACAGAAGTTAATAAAAAAATAAACTTAAAAGGGTGTCCCCATATGTGACGTCAATTTATTATGAAACATTGTAGACAATCACTTGAAAATTGGACAGAATGTCCAATCAGAAATTAAATATTTATAATTAAAAGGTAAACGGTGTCCCAATAGTTGATGTAATTTGATGTATATTGCAAAACTTTTGAACCGTAACAGAGAGACGGTTGAAATTTACAAAGAACCTGTATATCTAAGTCCTTTATAACATAAAGTATATAGTTTTAATTTGAAAACTAAAGGGTGTCCCCATAGTTGATATAATTTTACCTATCTAGCCCTATCTTTTGAACCGTTATAGACAAACACTTGAAAATTAGACAGAATCTCCACTACTATGTCCCGTATAATAACATTTATAAATATTTAAAATTATAACGGGTGTCTCAATAGTTGATATAAATTGATGCATATGGCCAAACTTTTGAACCGTTTTAGACAGACATTTGAAATTTACAAAGAATCTGTCCTTTAAAATAATTGTTTAATTTAAAATTGTTCATTAAAGGGTGTCCCCTAGGTGACATTGTTTAACCTATATGGCTACATATTTGGAACCGTTACTTTTTATTATTGTGTCAGTAATAATAAGTGTAAAACAATAAAGGGTTTCCTCACATCTGACGTAATTAGACGTATATGGCTTTATCTGCTGAACCGTTGTGGATAGGCATTTAAATGTACAGAACGTATATTACTATGTCCGTTAGAGCAACAAGTATAAAAGTATTTGATTTTAAATTTGTTTTTTTTTTAATTTGTTTTGTAGTCGGCTTTTTTTGTGCAAGAATTATTACTTTGTGGAATTGCATTTTTATTAAAATATTTCACACACCTTTTACAGAGCTTTACAATTATTTTTAGATTTTTAGAATTTTATATAAATTTTATATTTTTATCCAGAGATGGGTACCTTTAAGCACTGTAAAAGCAAGAGTCATAAAAATTGGCGTCGATTGCTTTCAGAGCAAAATTGAACAAAATATTGTCAGGACGCACACAACATGTATGGGTACAGCTAGTACAATATAAAATCACATTCACATTTACCAGTAAATTTGTAACAAATATGACATCTATTCTGCAAAACAAAAAAAATTCTTAAGAATCTTTAGATTTGTTCAAAGCGGTAAATATTTGACACCATTAGTTTTAACGCTACAATAACGCTACAATAACGCTATGATTTAATGCATTTTCATGTTATGTGTTTGCGGCCGAATTATTCAACCTTGCTCATAATAAATATTTCTGACAAAATTGCCTATATCATTACCAGAAAAACATTTTGCTGTATTTATAACGTCTAATAGTTGAAATTGGGAGGGAGTAGTGCTGGCAAATTATTGAGTAGGGGGTACTGAGTATCGAGTAGTTGATCCTAGTTTTGAGCACTCAATATACATAAAATTCAATACATTTCGGGTAGTGTATTTCGAAATAAATTGAATATAATATTTAACGAGTACGACAAACATTTTAGGTTTATATGTAAATATAAGTATTAAGTACTATTGAGTATCCAATTGAAAAGTATTGAGTAGTATGGAGTAATTGAAAGTGGTAGGAACTGCCAGCACTAATTTGTAGAAGCTTTTTGATTCAACAATTTCTTATTAGTTTAAAAAGTAGACGACAATATCAACATACGAGTAGTATTAAAGCTAAAATATTGAACATTAGAAGAGCGGTTAATTGGTTTAAGTATCTCAAAACAAGCGGAAAGATATTCGTTTTTGTAGTAACATTTAGGCTGGGATTAAATCTGTAGTTCTAAGATAGGTAAATTCAGTGCTTCTCTTCGAGGTGTCGAGACCTAATGTTGCAAAAAATATTTTGTTGCCTTTATTTTCAATTTGAAGAATTTAAGGTAAATTTTCAAACCGATTCTTCGCAATAGTTTTAATTAGTTTTCTAAAATTAATTGTAGTCCTTAAGTTCATTAACAAAACATTTTCCCGCAATTTGCTGGAATTTTCAATATTAAACTATTTTAATCAAAACCTCGAATTATTTAAACAGCATTTACCAACACTTTCTTTGTTATAAATAAAATTTAATAACATAAAACTCTTGTTAAATTATTTTGTAATACAAACAAATCGGAATTTATTTGCAACAGAAAATACAAATCTTTTAGATTTTTTCTGTAAAACTCTTATATTATTATTGCCATTGTTTAAATAAATGTATGTAGTTGTTATAGTTTTTTATCGTTTCTTTTTTTTTTATACAGCAACAACAACCATCATTATTATTTCTATAAAATGTAATTTAACTGTCGACTTTAAACAAATAGTACGTAAATTAAAATAAAAGTAAAACTTTTATGAAAAAATGTACATTTAACTGATATAAATTGTTGAAAAATAAGCAAAACCGAAAATTACTCTCTTTAAAAAATGTATGCATTTTAAATTCAAAAGTTAAAAAGGCTATAAAATAATAATAAATATAAAAAAAGATACAATAAAAAAGTCTGTAGTATTTTTAAAGTGCATAGCACACACATACACTCTTGTAATTCGAAAAATAGACAGTAACCCAACAAACAATAAAGCAAAGTAAAATCAACATCAGTTTTAACAGTAACAATTGATATAATTACTTTTACAAGTAACATCGGTTATAAGAAGTCATTTATGTGTGGGTCGGAAGCGTAAGTTAATAGGTTATTTATATATAATTATCTATACATATAATACAACCGTAACACAACTATTTCTGTACATGAAATACTTTTTTACAAAATACCAATTTCGGAAATTTTTGTCTGTCTGTGTTCGTAAAAACTACTGCATGAGTTTTAATACAATTTTGTGAGGAGGTATCTTAGTAAGTCGGTTAAAACATTGGACATTCCAACAGAAAATAAGAAAATAATAGTGAATGTTACCGATTTTAGGATACTGCAAACTTGGCAGCACCTTTTTTTTAGTTGTGCACACTCTGCTGTTTAAATAGCAAAAAAAAAATCCTAAGGTGTTTAATTACACGATCTCGGAGGTCAAATGATATAGTCTTATTTGCAAATATTGTAGCTTGAAAGTTTAGGACGCACTAGTACGATTTCTGGAACCATCTTGTTGAAGCTTCAAACATCATATGCCCGCAGCTTCCAATTGGTTAGAAACAGCTCGTTAGGTGGAATCCGCGTACCTGATTTATTGGTCAGGAACTCTATATTCTCCCCTAACGTCAGAATACGTTTACATACAGAATATGCAAAGGTATATACATACATAATTACCGAGTTTGACCCAAGCGCCACGATGTCTAGTATTTCTGGAATGCCCACTTCCACAATATGTTTTGATAATTGGATCACGGCCTTCCGTCGCAGAGAGGAGTATATTGCCAATCCAGCTGGACATTAGGCCAAAAAATTAAATTTAAGAAACGACATCGTATAAAGAATTTTCAAGGCTTTTGCTTGAAATTTGTCATTTTGACTTTATACGATTTAAAGGGTTTTACACTATATTTTATTGTGGCTAAACGAATAAAGATTTTGCATTGATATTTTTTCTGTGAAAGGTTATATAAATTTTTAGAAAATTTTTATTTCAAATTTTAATGAAAAAAAATTTTATTAGAAATTAAGAAAAAAAAGATTTTTTGTTTTCTGTTTGAAAAGGTTTTTGAGAGTGAGGGCAATGGCCATCGCCATCGCCAAAAATGTTATATATCACAATAAAATTTCACTTTTTTCTGTTTTTGCTCATCTTGCATAGGTAGCTACGAGTTTCTTACTCCTTACCTTTTTGTCGGTCATAAAATGTTTTTAGTTTCCAACCAGTTTTAATTAAATTATGTAGTTGTTATTATTTTAAATAAAATTTATTGTTACTAATATAAATAAGTAATTATTTCAATTAAGTAAAATAAAACTGTCATTTTCTACCTATCTATCTGATTGTGTTCGCATCACGTAAAAGCTACGGAAAGAGGTACCTAAGTATCGTGTTTTTTTTCCCGTAAAAATATCTCATTGCCAAGAGAAAATAGAGTACAAGTAGTGAAAGTAAACACAATGGAACTGCAAACTTGGCAGAAACTTTTTTTTTGTCAGCGGGAAAGTGTATTATTTTCGAAGCAAAATAAGGACGCTGACGAAGTGGCGGGCACAGCTAGTTATGAATAAATTAATTATTTTCAGATAAATTAAATATTATTAAGTAATAAATTACAAAAATGTCTTAATAATATTCTTAGACATAAAAGCTTAAAAATTAATATTTTTTTAAAAATTAGCAAAAAATTTGACACAAAAATTCGCATAGACGCTTTGGGGTGGGATTGGAGGGATATATCATCCTGCCTATAAAAACTCAAAATTTTTAATATCTACATTATATTTAATAATTACATTATATTTGCAAATAATATTTTAAATTACCGCCCACAAAAGGGGGCGGGGGGAAAATCTCCTGGGTCCTAGTACAGGTTTTTGAACATTCGCTTACCATAAAATTTGCATTTGCTAAACAAAAGTATGGGAAAACTTAATTTTTCAAAGGTAGGATTAGTTCTTCTATTAGAAACTTTATTCTTCTTGGTCGGGCTTTTCTTAGTATTATTAACTTGATTCACCTTATAAACAGAAGCGACAAACACACGTTTAAAATGTGATTTAATAATCGCTAGATATTTAATATAAGCAAATCTTAAAAATATCATGTTTTAAACGTTTGCTTGCTGGGTTGCTTTAAAATCATAGTGCCCATGACTACGAGTATATGTATGTATATTCATTTGAAAAAGTGATTGGTATTATGTGTGGGATATCTATCTGTATCTTAAATGTTTGTAAAAAATATGTAAAAATACTTATAACACGGCAATAGTATAACAACAAACGTTGGCTTGTTAATGACAAATAAAAAAACTAAAACAAAAACAAAAGAAATGAAAAAAATCAGCAATAATCTCTCATACATCGTCAAAATATACACACAGATATGTACATATATATAATTTTTTCGAAAAAAAAGAACTGTAACGAGTTTATAAAATTAAAAAAATTTAACACTTTTTGTGCTCCAAACAAATGTAAAAGTCAGCAAAAGTGCACTTGTTAATAATAAAAAATAAAATAAAATAAAAGGTATTTTACACCAAAACGCTTATAAAAAGTATCAAATAATTAAAAAAAAACCTAACGAAATGTGATGATGCAGAAAATTTCACCATGACCATGGTCGATTTTTAAAACACTTTAAAGTTTTATATCAAACAAAAGACATTGAATTTTAAATAAAAACTAATCATTTTCAGGGTTACTATTAAAAGCAACTTTAGTTTTGGAAATATTTTGTATTCTTTTGAAGAGTTTTTATTTTCTTTTTCAATGCTTTTTGTTTGTATTTATTAGAAAAAAAAGATAAATTATAAACGTTTGCTTGAAACTCAGTTTGCCTAAGCATGAATGTATTAATTCGAAAAATTAAATGTATTAATTCGAAAAATCGCCGAAAAGTCGAGTAATGATTCTGCGATTTAAATTTTACTTAAATTGATTTCTGATCCATAAAATCTATACATATAATAAAAAAAACTGTAACAGGACACTATTTCTCTACATGAAATATTTTTAGAAAATTTTGTTTCTGGTATTTCCAACTATTAATCGAAATCGAATACAAAACATAAATTTTTAGAATTTTTATCTGTATTAGCATTACGTAAAAACTACTAACTACTAATAAAAATTTGTGAGGAGGTCCATTAGTACCTCGGTTCAAATATAAGATAAAAATATCGTAAAAGAGAAAATAGAGAAAAAATATTGAAAGTAGGCAATATTACTGATTCAATATTACTACAAACTTGGCAGCACCTTTTATTTTCTTGTCAGTGGTAAATTTTAAACACTTTAAAAGAATCTTTGTGGCCAAGTCCTCTATAACAACAGGTGTTTAATTTAAAATTGTAAATTAGAGGATGTCCCAATAGGTGACGTTATTTGATATATGTCCTTCCTTGTCTTTGAAACGTTTATAGACAGAGGCTAGAACGGTGTCCCCATAAAAGAAGGATGCTGGTGAAAATGGCTTAACTTTTGAACAGTAATAGGGAGAGGCTTAACATTCACATAGTCTTTACTTTTTTCCCCCGCTAATTTTGGCGCAGATTTTATTTGCTTTGAATCTAATTTTTACAGATTACTTCTTATATTTTTAGTTTAGCATTCGTGCCTATCTATATGTTTTGAAGTCGGTTTTTTTTGCAAGAATTATTATTATTATTTCAAATCCACAAATGTAACGATAAGTTTAATAAAAAATTTTGTAATATAGTGGTTTTTATATGAAAATATTTTTTTTTTTAAACTTTATTTATTGTTCTTTCATATAGACAGTCATATTCATAATGCATAAATGTAATTTTATTCATACATTTTTAACATGCAGACATCAACATTTTCAAGTGCTCTCAAATTTAAACAAATATGTACATGTAGATTCACTCACTCATACACTCACTCGTAGATACAAAATAACCGTTTTTGTATTTAAAAATAAATAAAAACAATCACAAAAAAGTGAAATTGTTGGTGTTAAATATTCAGGCAGTAAAAACATTAACATTTACATTAATACTCGCAGTAATTTTAATAAATTAACTGCAAAAAAAAATAAATAAATAAAAATTCCAAAAAAGTTTTACTGAAATTTTGGTTAATTTTGGATTTTGATTGTTAAAAATAGTGGTAGTGTTTCTGAAACTATTACACTGAGTTTTTTTTTTAATGACGCTTATAGTTTTGGCAAAAATGCTTTAGAATAAATAATTGTTTTTATTATTTATATATTCATGCGAATAAAATATGCGAATTTGTGGTTTAGTTTAACATTCATGTTGTGTCATGTTTTCCTTTATTTTTTTTTTTGTATTCATTATGATCATAAATATTTCGTAATATTTTCCTGTTGATTATGCTTAACTTTAAAATAAGCGGATATGCATTTTTTTTTCTCTCCACAAATATTTTAAAAATTAGTGTAATACTTTCATTTGAATAAAGTTGTTATGTTTTTGTTTTGTTGCAACAATAAATTTAGTTAGTTTATACAATCATCACTACATATAGTGTAAAAATGCCTTGGGTGTTACAAAGTTGTTAACATAAATGATTGCTATGTTTTTTAGTCACTTGCGATACAAAATTGTTTTACTAAAATTGTCGTGAGTAAATATCTGGGCTTACACGAAGCAAGTAGTCGAAACACTGATGAAGTAAGTAGTTGAAACACTGATAAAGGCTTACTAGGCACACAAACAAGAGTTTTCGAGAAAAACTTGTTTGAATAAATTTACCCAAAAGAAAATTTGCTTAAGGAAAAAGCTTCAATTTGAAATTGATTCATAAGCGCTTTGGGTACTATTCCCCAGAATGTAAAATTTCTCTGGTTACTACGATACTCGTTCGTACCTAAGCCAGGAAAAGATCACATAAAGGTAAAAGTATATAGACCTATAAGTATATTACCAAACAAGTTAGTTATACAGAGTTAACTCAGTAGTGTGTCTGTATAAGAATTATTTTTTTTTTTTTTACATAAAACGAAAACATTAGTTTTTGGAAATGTTGTATATCTGTCCTTCTGACTGCCTGTCACTGTTGGCATCACTTACTGAACGAATTTTACTTAAATTTTGTGTGCAGGTGCCTTGGTTCCAATATATAATACTTTTTCCCATAAAAATATCTCATATCCAAGAGAAAATAGAGATAAGAAATGTAAGTTCACTCTTTATTTTGCGAACTGAATAACACTGAAAACTTGGCAGCACTTTTTACCATTGAGAAATTTTACACACTATGTACAGAACTCTAAAATAATAGAATCTTGTATAAAACACTCTTGGCAATTACCCAGAGATAGGTAGCTCTATATAAATTAATTATATAAACCATATCTGCAGCACTATTAAAATATGAGCCTTAAAATTTCAAAATAAAGGCCAAATAAGAACGAAATGTTCTTAGAATTTTTTTTGTTAAACACCATCTTTAGGGGCTTCCGCACATCCCCCTGCGACTTAGATGGCAGACAATTTGCAGCTCCACTTAAAAGATATTTGCTTTGACTTTACGTAATTTTGAAGATATCTTTACTGGCTGACAGCGTACAGAATTATTTTCAAAATAAATGCTTTTAAACCACTGTGCTAATAGTAAATATTAATTAGACATTTTAAATTAAATTAAAGCATCTTTTCTTTTTTTAATTCGCTTAAAGATGTCATTTCGGTAAACATTGATATCCATGATAATTGACGTGTCGTGGGCACAAATTGATGTCTGAAAACAACAGAATTTCACAAAATATCAAAAGTGCATTAGGCAAGCAATACTTTGCAAAAAAAATTAGCTTTTTCTCTCAATGTTGGGAAAGTTGCATACACCATACTTGAAATATGATAAGTATGGTGTGATGAAACCCATTGTAATCGCGCCTCTTAAATGCAACTATAGCAGATGCCACACATGAGACAAGTGGAAACTAAATGTTTATTGACAAAAATCAGGGTTGAAGAGTTAATCTTCAACAATATGAAGCTTTCAATGAAAAAAAATCCTGTATTTGTAAGTCACTAACTTAAGTTATACTTGCACAATGGCCATATAAAATGGTTGAAGTTTTTTTTTCTATAAATAAACACATTAAAGCCAAAACGGTAATTAAAACTGAGTACTTAGACGTGAAAGTCATTTCGAACGCTTTTGGTGGCTGTAAAATAAGTTTTCTTTATAATGTAGTCTGCGAAGACATAAACAAATAATTATAGAGACAAAGCTGAAGAGAGGCTGATGTTTACGATGATTTGGGTAATAAAATATTTAGTTTTATTTTCACATTTTTCTTTAAACAAAAGTTTTATTACAATAATAATGGTCAATTTTAAAAGAAAAACATAATATTTAATACCCAACAGTTCTGATGATTGTTGTCTGACTAATAATATTAATACTGGGATCGGGGCTTGAAGTGTTACTTTGAGGTTTTTTTTTTTAATTTTTTATATAAAAACTTGAGCATATTACTTAAATATTTCAAATTTGAAGAAACATGTAGCCACGTTTAGCATGGATAAAAGCATCGAGTCTCTTTATTATTACTCTTCTCAGCGAAGAGTAATTTGCATTTGATCAAGTTTAGCCCCACTAATGTTACATATATGTACAGATATCACTGATCTAAAAATTTTCCCAAATTACAGTATTTGGGGTGTAGAATTAAAGAAAAACTGGCTGTTATACAACTAACAAACTTTTTAGTCAAATCTGCAGACTTTTCGTAAAAAAAAATATTTTATTAAATTCTTTATAATGAAGAATTTTCTTCAATATGACTTTTTTCTTTTCGTTATTCAATAGGGTGTAAATATGATAAAAACGAAGCTAAATTAATTAAAATTATTAGTTAATTTTGTTATTCAATCATAAAATGAATGCCTTATTGGCTTTATTCCTCCATTAAGAGAAATCAAACGAAGAAGGCTTTCAATTCCCGTTGCAGCTATTTGGTTTCTTGGTTTTAGTTCAACATTTCTTCAAATTACCCTCAAAACAAATTCTCGCTAATGGTTTAAGATTTGCCCGAAAAAATTATTCGCTTAATTTTAATTTTCAAAATCACCTCGAAATTGACCGTAAACTATTCACAAACGCGGCGAATTAAAGAATTTTTAAAATTTTTCAAGTCAAATCAAATAATTTTACTGAAGTTAAATTTAACGAAGTTTCTTCTATTCTACATGCCTTTAATAAAACAAAAAAAAAAAAACGAAAATTAAATCAATTCAACAGATAAATTATTCACGTCAACTTGTTTTAGTTATGTTGATTTAACTAATTTTATTAGTTGTTTTTTTTTTTAGAATGCAATACTACTGTTTTAATCAAATTTTTGTTAATTTAAAAAAAATTTATTTCAATTTTTTATTTTATTTAATCTCAATGTCGAAAAAACTCATTCATTCGTACAATTATATTTAAAATAAAACAAATTTAAAAATTTTGTTTTTGTTTTTAAATTAATTGTACCAAAGAATGAATTCTTTCGAGGATTTATAAGGATTTATTGAAATATGTTTTTAATAAAAGAAATTGGTTTATATGCATATATCGTATATAGTTTTAAATAAAATTACGTTGATTTAAATATTTTTGTCGTTTAGTTTTTTTATACCCTTCACCACAGGTGGAAAGGGTATATATAAGTTTGTCATTCCGTGTGTAATTTCTACAATATTCATTTCCGACCCCATAAAGTATATATATTCTGGATCCTTATACATAGAGAAGTTGATTAAGCGATGTCCGTCTGTCCGTGTTAGTGTTGTAATGTCATTTGCCAAGGCACCAGAAGAGATACAAAAAATTTAAGCACACCAATCTGTCAGGCATAGTTTCGAAAATGTTGGTAGTGCAATTCAGCAACATAGGATCATTCCTTTGGAGGCTGCGGGCCAAAAACCACGCCCACCTATATTTTTTACGTTTTTTTTTAATTTTTTTCGGCATTAATGATTCTGTTTTGCCTTTTTTTGTTAAATAAACATTAGACTGCGACAGGTAGATCGCAAGGAGTGCATACAGATCTCGGTGGATCAATAACCCCCTGCGAGGGGGCGATTTTTGTTTGTTTTTAGATTGGAGGGTTTTTCTGCTTTGATTTGTATTAGAGACCTTAATAGAAAGTAATACAAAGTAATAATATTTATCAGTGGGTACCATTGGCTACCTCTATGCCAATGGTACCCACTGATAAATAGGAGCAGTTAAAAGGACCCCCCAATGTGACAATATGAGGAAATTTTTTTTTTGTAAGGATTTCTTTTTGCTTTAGTCTGACCATTCTAACTCAATATAGATTGCATAAAGATCCTAAATTTAACAAAAAAAAAATTCAATAAAATTTAAAAAAAAATTTTTTTTAAAAAAATTTTTCAAAAATATTTACAAAAAAATTTACAAAGCAATTTCGAAAAGATATTTTACAGAAAAATATTCAAAAAAAATTTTTTTAAAAAATTTTCCAAAAAATTTTCGAATAAAATTTTACAAAAAATTTAAAAAAAAATATTTTTACAAAAAATTTTTACACACAATTTTCAAAAAATTAAAACAAAAATTTCAATATTTCTTTGAAAATGAAAATCATGACTGTAACATAACATATATTTAATATTAAGAATATACATATGTATGTATATGTGTATATAGAGTAACATATTTTTTTAAATGCGTTTGATTTTTAAATAGATGATATCTCTGTTTTAAAACCTAGGTGCATTAAACATGTAGACATCATCAGGATACCGACTACAAACTGTCAAAAATAAAACGATTATTTTGAAGTCAGCAAAGCTACATGGCTACACGGCCATCGTTGTGGCTGTCGTCAACTTAGACTAATTTCCATTTTATTCAACAAAAGAAAATGTCACAAAATTGTAAATTACAAATTCATATACAAACAAAAAGTTTTGGAGGAAATATTTATAATTTTTTGAAAAAGTTATTTAATTTTATAAAAGCAAAATAAGTATTTCTACAACAATGTCAGAGTTTACGATGTAGCTGTTGGCTTCAATATCATTAAGTAGCTGACAACACGGCGACAATTGTAGCAAACGGAATTTGTTTTCTTTTGTCTTCTATTTTTTTAACTCATGAATAATGATTTTTTCTCATACGAATTTATTTAAGTAAAGAGTCAACAGTATGGATAATGCTGTACATGTCTGTATAAATAAAATCACCGTGGTGAAGGGTATAGAAGATTCGGCACAGCCGAATATAGCACTTTTACTTGTTTAAATATAATTTTTAATATTCCCTGCGAAATTTCGTTCGTCCATCTTCTTTATAATTTGATTTCAATTCATTCCAGTTTTAATTCAAGTTATGCCGTCATTAATATTTAATACTTGAAACATTAAAACAAATTCTTCATTTGGGATTACAAATGAGTTATTTGATAACAATGTGCTACTTGACAATATAGGTTAAATTCTACTATTAAAGGGTAGTAAAATCCTATACTCAATTTGGTGAAATTGGTAACTACTTCTTATCTATGGGCCTCGAAAGATTGGGAAAATCAGTGTGCCCTTCAAGAAAGGTGTTATCAGTTTTGATCTAATATTCAAACTAGGTGATAGCGCTTACACGTTCAGATTGTATTGGTATGTTCACAAAATTTGTTCAGTTTTACAAAGAGCTACAAATTTCCCATATATTGTTAGTGAAAATGAAAAAAGAAAAAAAAATTAATTTAATTTTTTTTTTCCAAAAAAGTGCATTAACAAATTATTTTTTTGACATAAAATATATTTAGAGTTCTATAAACGAGTCATCGGCTACATTATTGTCGAACAAATTGAAACGCTATCACCTAGTTTGAATGAGTTATAAGACAAAAACTGATGACACCCTTTTTAAAGAGTCCACTGATTTTCAGAATTTTTCTATGTCCAAAAATTAAAAATTATCAACAATTTCGCTA
Source organism: Phasia obesa (assembly GCA_949628195.1). Classification (NCBI taxonomy): domain Eukaryota; kingdom Metazoa; phylum Arthropoda; class Insecta; order Diptera; family Tachinidae; genus Phasia; species Phasia obesa. The sequence goes on from OX451217.1 coordinate 45,082,712, forward strand.
AACTGAGTATAGGGTATTGTATACTGTACCTATACTACATTCAATCCAGGATGCTTTCGAAATCTAACTCTTTAGGGCTTTTCTGTTTCCAAATTTAAATAAATTACTCAGCCTCTTCTAAGAGATTTAGGCCAAACATAGAGGTCATCATTAAAACCAACGCACTGTGGTCAATATTTTGAGATAGCGGCCAAAACTCCTTTTGGTTTTTGTTCTCCGATTTTAAAGTTATTAGACTCATATGAAAGTAGACAGTAGTAAACCTCGGGAGCCAAAAAATTAGAGCTCTATTTCAAATATTTCACTGAGAACAGGGTGCTCCAAAATGGGCTTTTTCTGAATTTAGTAAATTTATGATATTTTTAGTTAATATTTAAAGTTTAAATGATCATAACTTTTTTGTTTTTCAAGATTTTTGGACGAAATAAATTTTGCGTTGTAACTTAACTTATTTCCTATTACTGGTAAAAAAAAATTGAAGCTCTACTGTTTTCAGAAAAATTTAAATATTTTTTTTAAAAAAGGTCAAATTTATCGGAAATTTCCTACTTCATAGAGCAAAACTCCTGTGAGTCAAGCTGAGTCAAAACACAAATTTACTATTTTGTAGTCCTAACTCTCCCCTTCATTCTTATATATACATGTCCATGCATCGGAACTGCACTTTTTGAGCTACAGCAATTTTTCTGACCCAAGGTAAGATATTCGGTACAAATGCACGACATATTTTTTGTGCATATATTTTGATGAAATTTTGTACAAGAGTTCTTATTGACCCAAAAAATAATTCTGTTGAAATTAGGAGAAGTTGGCCCATATTTGGACCTAGTCCACATAGAAGGGTGTATCAAAATTTTGACAAAAATGACAATAGAACTCTCAAATTATGTGGTATCTGGCAATTCATTTGGAAAAGGTAAAAAATGATTTTATTGCCATCTAATATTACATAACTTAAATACCTGAAAATTGCAAATAAATTTAAAACCAATGGAAATAACTGGTAAAACCAAGTACCTGTTATATTATGTTTCAAAGAGGTAAAAAAGATCATGTTGAAACTTCGAGCAATAGTATATTAATCCATGCATTCATTTTTTTTCTTCATTATTGTTTAAAAAATGGCTAAATTCAGTTATAGTGTTCTATCTGATATATATTTTGAACGGAAAGATGAAAACGACATTATTTTACATATAATGGATAATCCATTCTTCAAAATATGCGACAAACAAGAAATTAAAATTCACAACTTAAAAATAAAAAACTTTTTAAATACTTTAAGAAAATGGTACAATCAATGTTCCAGAAACAAGAAATTGTTTTACTCACACAAACAAGAATGGCTAAGAAATAAACTTACTTTTAAAAAGCCATCAGTAACTACAACGGAAACTGGAAAAGGTGGTCAACCAGCAAAGCCAATTGATAATTGTAGTGAAAGATCACGAAGACGCAAGCTTAAACATATCAATGAAGAAGTTTCTTGTAGCATCATAAAGGAGTCATTTCTGCATCAAATTCAACCATCGAAAACTAAAAAGAGTAAAATTGCTATCATTAAAAAAATTGTGGAAGCAAGCCCCAGACGCACAAAAAGGATTTTAGGAAGTATGCCGACACCAACTGAAGAAAATAAATTTACTCCAGAAGAAGCATTTGCACTATTTTTGAATTTGAAAATGACTAAAAACCAATATACAGAATTGCGGAAGCGAACCAATGAAAAAAATTGTGGAATTTTTCCATCATATCGAGATATAGTTTCTGCCAAAAAAGATTGCTTACCTTCACCAACTGCTATTAGTGTAACTTCAAGTTCAGCAGAAATAAAATTGCAGGATCTTCTTGAACACACTGCAGAACGATTATTAAAGACATTAGATGCTGATTATTTAAAGAAGTTTAAAAATTGCAGCATGACTTTAATTTCTAAATGGGGATGTGATGGGTCCTCTGGCCAGAAACAATACAAACAATGTAATGCGGAAAATTCATCAGATGCCAATTTATTCATGATTTCTTTCGTTCCATTACGTTTAACAAAAACTTATATTGGTTCAGAGCAGTCAACTAGTAGAGCTGCAGAGATAGATGTATGGAAGAATGAAATTCCCTCGTCAACAAAATTTTGTAGACCAATAAAGTTTGCTTACAAAAAAGAAACTAAAGATGTCATAACTGAAGAAGTTGGCAAAATAAGAGATGAAATTAAAGAACTTCAACCAGTGATATTTGAATGTAATGACCAATGCATCGAAGTTAACTTTAAAATGTCACTTACAATGATCGACGGAAAAGTTGCACAAGCTTTAACTGAAACAAAGTCTTCGTCAAGCTGCACCATATGCCAAAAAACATCAAGTCAATTGAGCCAACCATCAACACAAGACGATAGTTTTAATGAAGCATATGAATTTGGAATGTCACCTCTTCATGCTAGAATTCGTTTTATGGAGCATATTCTTAAATTGGGATACGATTTGGAATTAGGCCCGTTAGGCGAAACAGTGAGAAACAACAAAAAAAATTTGGAAAAAAGAAAGCAAAAAAAAAAAGATATTCAAGAAAAATACCGTGAGATAGGCCTTGTAATTGACCAGCCAAAGCAAGGAGAAGGAAATTCTAATGATGGAAACACAGCAAGGAGATTTTTTTCCGATCCAGAAACTGCAGCTTCTATAACTGGAGTAGATTATAATTTAATACGACGATTCCAAATCATATTAGAAGTTATAGCATGTAGCAAAAAGATAGATGCAAAAAATTTGGTCAGTATGCTAATGAGACAGCAACCCTTTATAACCAAAAATATTCTTGGAGACATATGCCAACCACAGTTCACAAAATTTTGTTCCATGGGGAACAAATAATTCAGCACAATATGCTTCCAATTGGAGATCTATCAGAAGAAGCGCAAGAAAAAAGGAACAAGGACTACAGATTCTTTCGCGAGAACAATACAAGAAAAATTTCCAGATATTGTTCTAATGAAGATCTTATTAATATTTTGTTGTGCACATCAGACCCATATATGTCCAGTATTCGACAATAACGGAAATCAACCTCATTAGAGTTAGATGAAGAAGCTAAACAACTACAAAATGAAACTGCAAAATGAAAATCAAAGCTTTTTGGAAGAAATTTTTACTAATATTGTTTAATTAATACTAGTTCAAAGATTATAATTTGGTTCTAATTTTAGTATACATTTTTATTAATACATTTAAATAAAATATATGTGCACTTTAAATCAATAGTATATATATAATATATCCAAATGGTATTGATATTGTTGGGAATTTCAGTTTTATTTTTCAGTTTAATCCTCACAAGAATTAGCTTTCTTCCAAAATAACCAACCTTTGGCCCCTGTGAATATTAAGACTAACTAAATGTCAGGGGCCAAATGTTGGCATTTTCTGACCAAAATTATGTTTAGGAATAATAAATAAGTATTGGTTGTAAAATACGATTGAAGAAAATAAGAAATTATAAAAAAATACCTACATATTTAAAATGTCAAAATATTCAACTTTTACATGGAAACTCAACAGAAAATTAAAATGCATTTTTAACTCCACATTACTTACGTTCCTATCAGTCGATTTTTACGTTTGAACACGCAAATTGAAGCTTAAAGTCCCTCCTATTGAACAAAACAAATTGCGTAAAAAAATACTAATCCGGTCAAAAGTTATAGAGTTTTGACCGCTATCTCGCGAAATTGACCACTGTGCAACGCCTACTTGGAAAGTCTGCAGAAATATTTTTATTTGGGAGGAATAATAGAAATTAGAAAGGCGCTGGAGTAAGTCAAAATTAAGGCAGGCTGAGTTAAGAAATTTTTTGCACAATTAATATCTTTTATCCAACTAGTCATGGAATTATCAAATTGCCGTCGTACTTAAACAACATCATCATAATCATCATCATTTTCAACATCATCCTCATCGTTGCTACTTAAACATTTGTTGTATTTTATTTTATTTTATTTTATTTGTTTTTAACACTCGAACATTTTCAAGTGTTTATTTGTTCATTTACACCTCGAAAAACTTTTGTGACCTAAACTAAAAACTAAAATTTTTTTTCTTTCTTTTCATTTCTATTGCTAGAAAAATGGAAAATGCATTTGGCATGTGCTTATTTTTCATTCAGCCTTTCATTGTCATTGTGTGTTAATATCTTTTTTAACCATTTGTATTTTACCTTTGAAGCTTAATGTTTTGCTGTTTGATGCCTCTTTACTAATATGATTCGCAAAAGTCAAGTTTTCTTTTATTTTCATTTTTCCCAAGCGTTTTTTTTTTTTTTTCACCATATTTGCTTAATGACTTTTTGCTGTTCTTGAAAATGAAACAAACAACTCCTTTTGTAATCATAAATACAAATACGTATTCGAGGTGTGTTTAAAAAATTACGGAATTTAAAAAAAAAAATCCGTGATGTCCACTTTGGTACTCATGTTTTTCAGTTTAATGCTAAAAATTACATTGATGTTTAATTTTGCAAAATGATAGGGTCGGTGAAGTTTTTTTCTTTTTCTTTTAGAAAATTATTTTTTGCAAATTTTTATTAAAATTCAAAAAAAAAATAAAAAAAAAACATTCCAAAAAACTTAATTTTACCATATAATTAAAATTTAATAGATACTTAAAACTTCGAGTATATAATCTAGTTTACAAACAAAATAAAAAATCAAGAGCGGCCTACACTCAACTTTACCATAACCCATGGAAACAGAGTTTTGGATTTGTGCATTAAGAATGAAAGTTCAAAGTATATTTGAATCGAAAAAAATAATTATCGATTTGATGTGTCAAGTAAAGGGGTACTTTACTTGACATGCCCAAACACTATACTATACAGATTATGCCCAAAAAGTATACAGTTCTTCATCTAAATATATCAAAGGCACATACTCGATCTCATTTTGATATGTCGAATGGTATGTCCTGTAAAGCGTTCACACGGTTTGGTATGTCAAGTAAATTACCCCTTCCCCTTCCTGATTATGACCAAAAAAAATTAAGCTCACCAATCTGTCAGGCATAGTTTCGAAAATATTGGGATTACAAATAAGCAACATCGGATAATTCCTTTGGAGGCTGCGGGCCAAAAACCACGCCCACATATATTTATCACTTTTTTCTTAATTCTTCGGCTTAAAGATTCTGTTTCGCTTTTTTGTCAAATAAATATTAGACCCTGACAGTTAGATCGGAGGGAGTGCGTACAGATCTCGGGGGATCAATAACCCCTTAAAGTGGCGATTTTTGTTTGCTTTTAGGATGGTAGGGCTTTTCTGCTTTGATTTGTATTAAAGACCTTTATAGACCGACAGACTGCTCACTGGTAAACAAGAACAGTTAAAAGGCACATTGGGGGTCAATATGAGGAAATTTATTAAGGATTTTTTTGCCTTAGTCTGACCATTCTAACTCAATATAGATTGCAGGAAGATTCTAAGTTCAAAAAAAATTTTTCAATAAAATTAAAAAAAAATTAAAAACAATTTTTTTTACAAATTAAAAACACAAACTTTAAAAAATATTTACAAAACATTTTCTAAAAGATATTTTGTCAAAAAAAAATTAAAAAACAAGTTTTAAAAAAAATTTACAAAACATTTTCAAAAATATATTTTTACAGAAAAATTTTCCAAAAAAAAAATTTCAAAAAAATATTTTTTCAAAAAATTTTTACAAACAATTTTCGAAATATTTAATAATCATGAGTGTAACATAACATATTTTTAATATTAAGAATATACATATGTATGTATCAGAGCTGTAAATGAATCATTCTTTTTTGATTTTAATTCGTTACGAATTAGAAAATTTTGAATTAATTCTTTTTACACAAAAAAATGAATTGAATGAAATTTGAATCAATTCAAATGAATTAGGTGGAAATGAATTGCAGTTCATTTCCATATCAAATGAATTGAATTGATTTTGAATTAATTCAAATGAATTAGAACAATGTATTGCAATTTAATGAATGAAATCAAAAATGAGTTGCAATCAATAAAATTCTAGAGCAGATCTAGGGGAAATGAAAAATGGAAATTTCTCCTACCAAAATGAAAATATTTAGTAAAAAAAATTGAAAAGCCTGGATCTGCGCCTGATCAAAGAAAACATGGTGTTTGGAGTTTATTTCTTCAAGAAGAACTGATTTTTATTTTAAAATACGCTAAACAACAAGACACATTTAATATTCAAGAAACAATTTATAATTTTTGAAATTTTGTGACCCACCACCCAACGACAATTATTACAACTCATTTTTGATTTCATTTATTGAATTGCAATACAATGTTCTAATTCATTTGAATTAATTCAAAATCAATTCAATTCATTTGTATTGGATACGAGTTGCAATTTATTTCTGCCTAGTTCGTTTGAATTGATTCAAGTTTCATTCAATTCATTTTTTTGTGTGAAAACAATTAATTCAAAATTTGATAATTCAGTGTATGAATGATTCGCGAATTAATTCAAAAATGAATGATTCATTTACAGCTCGAGTATGTATATAGAGTAACATTTTTTTTAAATACGTTTTATTCTTAAATAGATGAGATCTTTGTTTTGAAATTTAGATGCATTAAACACACAGACACCATCAGGATATCGATTACAAATTGTCAAAAATAAAATATACACGTTTATAGATAAACAACAGACCTCTTCTTCAGATTTAGGTTCTAGGAACCCTAGCATCTGGTGCCCTATTTTCCCCGGGTGAGCCGCGTCAAAGCATTTGCAATCTTCTGCAGTGAAATTGGAACCTCGGGGGGAAAGTTTACGATGTAGCTGTCGTCTGCAATATGGTTAAGTAGCTGATTACACGGAATTTTCATTTTCATTTAGCTGCGTAGCCACTGTCTTCTATTTCTTTAAAGTATGAATGAGCTTTTTCTCATATGACTTATTTTACTTTATGTAAAGTGTCAACAATATGGATAATGCTGTACATTTGGCACGGCCAAATATAGCATTTTAATAATAGAAATACAGAAAACAGTTAGGAGTAATCATTTTCATGACTTTTACCACAATTTATAAAAACTGATTATATTGGCTTAGTGTTAAAATTATGAATAAAAAGAATTGGCGAATGCAATACATAGTTTGTTTTTGTTTACTCCCATAATTAATACACAATTGCCGTCAATAACAAATGTTGCAGATTAACCTCAATTTCACCTACTAGTTGCAGCTAGTTGCCATTGCAGTTGTTGTTATTTTTTTTATCTGTTACAACAACACATGGCATTCGAATATGTTGTAAAAAAAAACATAAAATAAAATCATAAAACTTAACAACAATAGAAATTCTTTGTTAATTTTTTTCCGTTTTTAGCAGACAAGCCACCCACATTTGTTGTGTTTTGTAAAACTCTAAAAACACAATGGACATGTTGAAAGCTTTCCTAGTGCAACAATACTTACAACAAAAAGTGGAAGTTGCATTATTGGTTTGTTATATTTTGAGTTGTGTTGAAAAAAGTCTTAATTGAAAATGTTATTTAAATGTAAATGTAAAAAATAAGCAAAGTGTTTGTGCGGTTTTTAAACTTTTTAATCAACTTCAAGAAAAAAAGAAGAAGGTTATGATCGTCTATAATTTTTAATATATTTTCAAAATCCAAACTCCTTAATTTCTAAAACGATTTTGATATTTTGTTTTATTTGAAGGATAAACACAAATTTTACCCAATTAGAATTAATTTAATATTTGAAAATTAAAGGATGTCCCCACACAACACATAAGTTTAACGAATCTTATGACGTCACTCTTAGGTGAGGTCAGTGGATGTATAAGACATTACCTGTAAAATCATTTAATTATCAATTACAGATGCTTAGAACTAATGCAGAGTATATGTATTAGAGCACCCATATATGCAATTGTGTTTTTGTTTTTTTTTCGCCCCCCACGCATTTCTTATTATATTTCGGATAAACAACACGATTTGCATAACAATTTTGTTTCTAAAGCATAAACCGACCAGGCCTTTCGCATTTAAATGGTAAAAACGTCTTAAAAAGCTTTCAAATTTGCCACGTGTCTACTTTACCACGACTGCCAAATATGAACTGTCAAAATGGCGGCAAAAGAAAGTAATTCGAACATTCACATACAGGGTGTCCGCTGAATGGAATGCATTTTCTAGACAGCTACGTCCGTCATCAGCACTCTTCGTATCTATCTACACTACCCAAAGTAGAATATAGCGAATTTAAGCTTAACTACAAATTTCATCTGTATTACAAATATTTGTAATTTAAACTACGCAATTAAGTCAATTACAACTACTTGTAATGAGTAATTGAAAATTTTCAATTACACATTACATGTAATTTTGATTGGAAATTTTTAATTATAAATTACAAGTAATTGCAATTGTAATTAGTCAATAATCATTACTTGAAATTTAACAAAATTCAAATATATTCTTAACAATTTTCCATTACGTGTAGTTATAATTGTTTTTTTTGTTTTACTTGTAATTGGAATTTTTAAATTACAAATTAATTAAAGAAATTGTAATTATAATTTTTCATGTACTATGAAATTTAAAGATCTCAATTACAATTACAAATAGTTGAATGCAATTGTAATTGAAAAGTTCCAATTACATATAATTTCGTAATTGCAATTATATGTAATTGCGTAATTGCATTTATAGGTTATTGCGTAATTGCAATCATATGTAATTACAGTTTGTAATTAACTGTAACTGTAACTGTAAATTAGAGTTTGTAATTAATTACAAACTGTAATTGACATCACTTAAGTCTAGTTGAAGTATGTTGCATTAAAAAATTAATAATCTTATTTGTAGTGGAAACCAAAAGCAAATTTTATTTTAATTATTTATTTATTTATTTAATTATTTATTTATTTATATATATATATATATTTATTTATTTATACATATATTTATTTATATATTATTTATTTATTATTAAACAATAATTTGTCTGTAAAAAACTATTGCTAAATTTTTTTACTCATAAAAATACGAAACAAAGATATTTTATACTCATGTGGTATAGCATGGCGTTGCGTATGGTTTTATTCTCTTATTCTTTTATTAGTTACTAGCTGTGCCCGCCACGTCGTAGGCGTCCTGACAATATTTTGCACGGTTTTGCTTTGAAAATATTCCACACCAATTGAAACACTCTTACTTTTATAGTGCTTCAGTTATAGTTTAATTTATATAAAGGTACCCATTCCTCGATAAGATTTCAAAAATTTATAAAAATTCAAAAAATTATTGTAATAAGTCGTGTTTAAAATATTTTAATAACAATGTAATTCCACAAAGTAAAAATAAAAATTCTGTTGCGTAGTACTTTTTAAAATATCCCACTTTAAAAAATAAAAAGGTGTATGGTGAAAATGCAACCGTGTTGAAAAAAACCGTGTTGAAAGTATCCCAGTTTTAAACTGAACATTTCAGCACCTTTAAACCGGAAATTGCGTTTTCACTGCTTTTTCTCCACTTTCTCTTGAAAATAAGATTTTTTTGTGGAAAAGCAGTATCCTATATTGGGATCAGCATACTAAGGTACCTCATCACAAAATTTTGTAAAAATCCATCTAGTAGTTTTTACGTGATGCGAACACAAACAATAAAGGACATACAGACAGACAGACGGAAATGAGTTACTATTTTATTATATGTATAGAATATTTACTAAATTATTTTGGATTTTAATTTAAACAAATGTGTTTTTATTTAACTTAACTTTATTTTTTTGTCCTTTTTCTTTACAGGTAATTAAATATTTTTATAATTTGTAAGTATTATTATACTAAATCATAAACAAGAATATTTGATTTAATGCAATTACCTCAAACTATTGATAAAATATAAACACTAGATACTAAATTCACCTTTTCATACATATTTAAACAAAATACTTGACATTTTGATCATGTCTCTGTGAATTACTGGTTCTGAAATAAAAATACAACATTTTCGTATAATGCGGAGACAAAAACAAAAAGATGGTTATGTGTACCCAGATCTTTTTTCAACTCGTTTGGTACTTGAAACAAATCAAGTGCAAAAATTAAAAATTTACTCGAACCAAAAGGCTGCTAAAGAATCTTTCCTGTTTCTTCTGTATGAATAGTCATGCCAGCAAGCTGCAGTCATTCAGTCAAATCTTTTACTGTTAAATGTCTTTTAAACGCAGGCGTGCATGAAATGCATCTTAAATATTCTCAAGAATTATTTTTTTTTTTCATTTCTTTAAACATGTAAAAGTAGAATTTCGCTTAGAAAAAGAAAAAGTTTCTTAGAAGTTGTCATAAAAAAAACACATAATGAAATTAGAAAAATGCGGATGAAAGTTCTTGCAGTGTGTTCGTTTCTTTTCTGACTATTTTTGTCTTAGAGGATACAAAAGTTGAGTTGTTATTATTGTCAGTTAAGGCTGTAATAAAATTATCGATTTATTTGTTGTATTTGTAATGGAAATATGACATTAACCATTTTAAGATATGACAGATACAATGCGAAAAAAAACTTTTAGTTTTACGTTTCTAGATAAAAAAATAAAAAAAATTTTAAATTTATAAAAGAAAATGAATTTTAAAAATAATAACTATTTACCGATGTTGACAAGAATGTTGACTAAAATGTCATAACTCAGATTATTCTCATTCATTCAAGATGAAGGCTTATAAAAGAAAAAATAAAAACACTTTGTATTTATTTGTTTTAGTTATCTTCGTAACGGTATATTCACTTTAAATTAAAAGAAATTATGCAGATTTGACAGTTGATTTAGACACTATTCAAACATTTTTTAACAGGTATCGGAATATTTATTTGTTACTTAAACAAATCTTCTAGTTGACAAAATATTATCTATCTTTTTTGCACCTGTATAATATAAAAAAATAAGAAATAACAATAAATAAATAAATATAGTTTTATAATTGTATTTTTTAAGCACAAGGTCTTCTTTTAAAAAATTTTATTTTTTATTTTCTTAATATTATTTTGTTTTTTAACTATTATTATTTTTATTTCCTGACAATGCACCCAATGGTGTAGCGAATATCATCTTCTTCGAATTTTCTCTTAAAGTTTCCATGACCTGTCAGCAACGCAGTTATCGAGATTAAGGTACTCCTTTTATATCTGAGCACCTTATTGGCTTTTTTTCCCAAGGGAACCTTGTCCACCATTCGATCACGTTCACCTGCTTCATGCCTTTTATAACCGACTGCACCCGACATCCCAGCAGGTGATCTAACGGATGCTGCAGCCCAAGCAATTCAGGCTGGTAAACAGAAACGTACCCGCCCAAGCTTAGGTTACAGTATAGATTCAACTCAGCTGTGTATACATCTGCTCTACCGCCCATAAGAGAACCATCAGTGAAAAGGCTTACGTAGATCTTCATAAGCTCATTATGTATAAAGCCTTCTGCAATGAGTGTCCGATGCATTCTTCCAACTATTTTTTTTCTACGCATACGTTCCATCGGCATTTGAGCTTCCCTGACCTCCTTACTAACTACGTCCAGTATGCTCTTATGTCCGATGTTCTGCTCAAAGCTATGTCAAGCAGCAGTGCCTCAATTGCTTGTGCTTAAAGCTATGTCAAGCAGCAGTGCCCCAATTGCTTGTATAGGAGTCGTGCTCATTACACCACATATCGTCATAGATAGGGCGTTTTGCATTTTCTATGACGATATACAAGCAATCCTCTGAACCCCATCTAACTTAAGCTTAATTGAACTTTCAGAGGCTTTTGGCCTCCAGTAAATCCAGTATGCAGTCTTTGGCGAGATTTCTAACTTACGGCCACATATTCGTTTAAATTGAACCAAGATCCGTATATTCATTTTAATGTGTTCTTTCTAGATAAGTTCTATATATAGCATAGCGGCTAGATAGTTCACTTTTCTTGACAAACTGATTTCCGATCCAAAAAGCATTAAGGACCCAACTTCCATACTCTTTCTCCATCGAGTGAAGAGCATACCGTCTGATTTGGTGGCATATATGGTTACCCCTGTTTATTGCACCATGACTTTTTTGTTCTTAGAGCCATGCATCCTTGGACGGTATCAGTGCACTTTCCATCGATCATCGTCGGCATACGCAACCCTATGGACGCATATTGAATCCAGTTTCCAAAAAAGGCCATCAACGATGATGTTCCGCAAAAGAGGTGACAAAACTCCCTCCTGCGGGAAACCCCATTCTTAAGATTTATAGCTCTAGACCTAAGCATAGCTTTGATCCATGTTATAACAATGGGTACAACCCCACGCTTAGCAAGAGCATTTCTCAGTTTCGAGAAATAGATTTTATTAACGGCAGCTTCAATATCCATAAAGTCGGATCGCGCATCGCGCCCCCTTAGAAAATTTCTCATTCCGCGACAAGTCCATACAGAGCGGTATCAGTAGATATACCTGCAATATAAGCATGTTAGTATCTACTCAAAGGCCTGTCCGTCAGCGTGTGCGTGGTTCTCCAGGACGTCGGCCAACACCTTCTCCATTACTAACCTGAAGAATTTGGTTTCTGTGCAGCCTCTTTTACCCGGTTTAGTTTCCCTCCAAGCCACCACTATATATCCTGTTGCTAGACTGGCGATGAAAGTTTCCCTGATCCTTTCAAACAGCATGGTTCTTACCCTACTGTAATAGGGCAGGGAAAGTTCCGTCTATTCCAGCTGCTTTAAGTGGTTGAAAATATAGTATTGCACTTCGGACATCATTTAGAGTTAATATTCTTTCAGCCTCAGCCCGTCTTATCTCACTAACCTCCTTCTAATAGGAGTCCATGAGTTATTAGGACTGAAGCTTCCAGGAAAATTAACCTCCATAAACGAATGCAATGTATCTTTCAATGTCTCTGTCATTTAAAAATAGGTCTTAAAATAAATCCTATCTTGGACACAGGGTCCTTAGATACTTTTAAATGAGGCATAGCTATGGGGTAGACATGATTGCTCAGCCTAATATTATCTTTTTCCCAGAGCGAAATAAAAAAATAATTACTTCTGTGTCATTACGAAATTTTTTGTTAATTACACACGACAAGAAATCAAAACTTTTTGAAAACTACATGGACTTCACAGTTTAGGTACATCAGTGAAAAAAAATGGATTTAACAAATTAGGTGACCAATTTTTATTTATGGTCCTCGAAAGATTAAGAAAAACAGTGGGCCTTCAAAAAAGGGGTGTTGGGTGATGTTTATGTGTAACGTAGATGTTACGTGCAGATATGCTGAGATTTTTATATTCAGAAAATCCTCGATTTTGATGACTAAAGAAGTGTATAATTGAAACGTTCGATTTAAAAGACACCAGCATTCATTTTACAGTAGGAAATACTTTTCGTTTTGTAAATAATTTTAATTTTGTTTAAATAATAATCAACTCGTTTATTATAACCACTTTACAACTTAATATTTTTTTCCAATGTCAAGCTAATTATTTTATATAAATTTCTGTTAACTTTTTTACGATTTCCTTAAGACTCATTTCAAGTTAAAAACATTTTGTATAAATTGATCAATAACTCAAGTCATTTATTATTTCATTTTAATGTTTTCTTGTATTTCTTTTCTGCAAATTCATAATTGATATTATATTTGTTAGTGTTATTTATTTATTAATTAACTTTACTTTTTAAGCTGCCACTTTACGTTTTCTATAGTCATTCTGTTTTACTTAATATGATTCTAATTATGTTTGCCCGAGTAACTTCATAAACAGACCAAGTCATGTTTTTTAAAAAATTAAACAGATTTTTTGTTTTAAAAATAAAAATTTATTGGTTTAAAATAATAGAGCATGAGCCCAAGGTATTCAACATGTAAAATTTAAAGAATTAATAAATTACGAGAATAATGGTAATGCAACGTGTATAGGCAAACAGTTTTGTTTATTCCGTTTACACTGTACAACCTTTGCGATAAGCTCCTCAATATTTTTGCCTGAAAAAGCTAAATTAATTTTGACAACGATAAAGGCAACAGGAAATAAAGTTGTACACGAGGCAGTAAGTCTTGATTTCTTTGACGAATAATTTGGATGTACTCAGCATAAGATAAGAAGGCTTTAAAGGATCTATTTTTAGGGTTCCGTACCCAAAAGGGTAAAAACGTTACCCTATTGTTTTCGCAAAAATGTCAGTCAATCTCTGGAACTGTTATAGGTAGGCTCTTGGCATTTTCACAGAGGATGTATAACTGAGACCGCTATACTAAAACGTATAGGGTGTTCCGATAGTGACGTGTTATTTGTGTATATGTGCTTATTTCTTGAACTGCACACACTTATTATACTTTGTTCGCTATATAAACAAGTATAAAAAATAAACCTAAAAATTAAAGGCCGCTATAACAACAATTGCTAAAATCTAAACGGTGTTCCGGTAGTGATGCGATTTGTATCCGTGTAAAAACAGAATTAGGTGTATTTCTATGAAATTCTGTTTTTACACGGTTTTGTTTTAACACGGTTTGAAAATTTAAAAATATTTTTTTACACGATTTTATTCCATTTAGCACGATTCCAAATCTTCTGTGCTTAGATTTCATTTGTAAAATTTAGGTTTTGCAAAATATTTTCATATCAAAAATTTACAGGAATTCCCATTTTCTGCATAAAGTCATATTTACTTGTTAGAGCAATTGAAATGTGGTAATATTTTGTGAACAAGAAGACGTCGAAAACCACAACGTAATGCCATTTTTTTTAGAAAAAAAAAACTTGAAACGGAGAAGGCTCAACATTTCTTGACAAAATGTTCGATTTAAACGAAGCCACAATATGATCAATGTCTTTTTTTACACGGATTTTTCTGGAACCAATCTACCGTGTAAAAACAGAATTAGGTGTATTTCTATGAAATACATAATCATATTGTGGCTTCGTTTAAAACGAACATTTTGTCAAGAAATGTTGAGCCTTCTCCATTTCATTTTTTTTTTTTTTCTAAAAAAAATGGCTTTACGTTGTGGTTTTCGACGTCTTCTTGTTCACAAAATATTATCACATTTCAATTGCTCTAACAAGTAAATATGACTTTATGCAGAAAAAGGGAATTCCTGTAAATTGTTGATATGAAAATATTTTGCAAAACCTAAATTTTACAAATGAAATCTAAGCACAGAAGATTTGGAATCGTGCTAAATGGAATAAAATCGTGTAAAAAAAATATTTTTAAATTTTCAAACCGTGTTAAAACAAAACCGTGTAAAAACAGAATTGGGTGTATAGGTTTTTAACTTCAAATTCAATTTTATCAACTTTAAAAACAGAATTGGGTGTATAGGTTTTTAACTTCAAATTCAATTTTATCAACTTTAAATTCAATTTTTCAAACTTTAAATTAAATTTTGTAAACATCAAATTCAATGTCAATTCATATTTATAGAAAATTAAATTTTTACAAAAAATACTATAAAATATTTACAAAAAAATTTGCAATAATATTTTTACAAAACATTTTCTATAAATTAAAAAAAAAAACAATAAATTTTACCAAAAAATTTTCATTTAAATTTTTACAAAAAAATTTCAGTAAAATGTTTAAAATAAATTTACAATAACATTTAAAAAACATTACGGTAAAAAATACTATAAAATTTTTACAAAAATTACTACAAAATTTTACAAAAATATTTTGCAATCATTTTTTGTAAATTTTATAGAAAATGTTTTGTAAAAATATTAAAAAAAATCTAATTTTAAAAAATTTTTCTATAAAATTTTATTTTCTATAAACATGAATTCAATTTGATGTTTACAAAATTGAATTTGATGTTTATAAAATTGAATTTGAACTTTATATAATTGAATTTGAAGTTTATAAAAGTGATTTTAAAGTTAAAAACCTATATACATACGTATATGTTTTAATATTCATGTGAAAAAATTAATAAAAAACTATTTTCAAATAATGTCTGCTTTCAAATAAAGTGCAATTTATGATAGGAAAAAAACCAAGTTCCCTCAAAAAGTCTTCTCTTCTTTCCATTGTTTTTTTCATAATTTTTTTATTGTATCTTCAATATTTTGTAAATTATTGAAATTATAATAAGGAAGCCCCAAATTAAAACAGGACTTGTACTGTTTTACAACTTTAGTTAGGTTTTCTGAAATGTATGTTCTTTTATTTATAAAATAGTTAAAATCACATTAAAATTGACTAAAAATAGTTTAAATAAAGTGTGCCCACACATATTTGAGGTGTCAAATGGGGCAGTTTAATAACAAAGTTTTTTAAATAAAGATGATTTATTTTTATTGCCTGCCAAACAGGAAAATAAACAAAAAAAAACTTGAAAAATTAAATTAAATAAAAAACAGAAAATGAACTGAGTTTAAAAAAAAAATACCTGTTGCTATTAGAGAACATTTATAATATGACCAAAAAACTGACCAATTTTATGAAATTATAGAGTCTTTGAAAGTCTAATATGTCTTCTGTACATAAACTGTCATCGAAACTACTAAATTATCTCGTCATGACGTTTCTATTAAAATCAACAACTTCACATAATTTTTGGTATTAAATGCACTTGTACCATTTTCATTTTCGAACATCGTCTAGAGTGAATGCAGTTTTCAAATAGTTCACTGGTACTTACCACTTTTATGAAACACAGTCAAGTCAGTCAGTCAGTCAGTCGTCTATTGTAATAATGTTCAGTCTTCCGTTGAACGAGATTAGGTTTTTTTGTTTTATAGACTAAGAGTAGCAAAGTTTATATTGTAGTATGATTCCACATATTACTGTCCGTCTGTCTGTCTGTCTGACTGAATACTTAAGTTTTTGTATCTCTACACACATTCATATCCATTTATCTAGACTACAATGAAAATAATAACAGCAGCAACACAGCAAATACGTTGTTTTGTGATTAATAGCATCCGTTATGGTTTTAAGCAGTAAGAAAACCAAAGATAGAAGAAGAAACAAGTAGTTTTAGTTTAAATGCGTTTTATGTTTTTTTTTGTTTTTTTTTTTTTAATCAAATTTCTTAATATTCCTACTTTCAGCTGTAAGTAGTTATGTGCTTTTATTTTCTGAATTTTGTTTTTTTATATTTTGTAATCTGTTGTATTTTTTGTTTTTGCTGGGTGGTAACTTTCGATGTAATAATCATCTGTCTATCTGATAAAACTTATTATCAAGTGCCAACTCATGAGCAAGTGTATATCTTCCTTGTTTTTTTTTCGAGGTTAAAAACAGTTGGTGAAGGAATGATATTCGCTTTCATTTTATTTTTGTGCTAAAGAGGTTAAAGATGAAATACATAATTTGATGTTTCAAATAATTTTACTTTCATTATGGTTTAATTTAAAAGATTTTTTTCTTAACTTTAGAATCATTTTTTCAAAGTCACACAAAATAAGGAACTCAAAACAACATTCCTAAACTTCGTGTTGATGTTTCCTTCATTTTTTCTCTTATAGGGCATTTCTATGAAACTGACTATGAACAAAATACTGCGAGTTTGTTAATGATTTGACAAAACTTAAATAATTTATTTATTTGTTTCCATTTCCTGTACAACCTGATTACTCTTATATTTAAAGTACAAGAACATTTAACAAAAAGTACAAGAACATTTTATAAAAATACAAGAAAATGAATAAACATGTTAACTGAATTAACTCGTTTTAAACTCCAAAAGTAGTTTGCCCTAATATGTGAGTCCCACCTTCCCTCATAAAACTCTTCCACTGCCCATTGTCCTTACTAAAATCGCCAAAATTTTGTCAAAATCGTTCTAAATGCGAGTGCAGGAATTGAATTTTTATGCTGATGTGGCATCCTAGCTCTTGCAAGTTCGATAGCACTCACAAAGCTCGACATGGTCGTCAGATTCTTGTTGCCTAGGAAATTACTTACAACGAAACAAATAAGTTCCTACCTTTGGATTCGACGTCAATCACTGATTTCCCAAAATCAGCATCTTTTACGAGTTACCTAATCTGTGGACCATTAAAAATAACAGCTTTATTTACTTAAGCAGGGAAACTTGAGTGATGGAAAATTAAAACATTCGCCATTCGTCTAGTTTAATACAAAGTGGTGGAAGTATGAGGCGGTCTCGCCAACTAAAGGCACGTTTATAACATATTTTGTACCAAATTTCAGTGCTTTCATTTGATTTCCAAGTTTAAATCTATTTATTTTCACAACGTAGATACTTCACATTGTTGGCTTATACTGATTACTCAATTTCATTTTAAAATATTGATAATACGCAGTTTTTGCTAAGCCCGATATAGGTTTTCGATATTTTTCAAATATATATACACTACAAATATCGAAAAAGCAATATGGATTAAGCACACAACATCTTTTGAATGAAGTCATATGTACAATAAAAAAAAAATGAAAATCTTAGAAAAAAAAGTAAATGGAAGAAGAGAAAAATAGTTGCCATATTTAAAAATACGAATTGACCAGTGTTATAGGAGTATTGTTATACTAGCGAACCGTGATATAAATAGAGTCTTTGATCTAATTTGAAGCCAATGATATCCGGTGAATCCCCGAAAGCAAGTGACGATTTGTTTTCTCATAAGGATGGTACATAGACTTTTAGTAAGTTTTTTTGTATAAGGCATTTTTAAAAAGGTACTTTAAAAGGTACGTTTTTAAAACGTACTTTTCTAAAAGTATGTCTTTAAAAAGTGGCTTTTAAATGTACTTCAAAAATTCTCATTTGATAAAAGTAATAAAAAAAACTCTTAAAAAATATATTTTAGAGAAGTATCTCAAACTAAAGAACCCTAAAAATGTAATTTTAAAAGAATACATTTTTAAAAAGTGTGTTTTGAAAGAAATTCTAAAATCAGTCAAAGGCACTCTGACCTTGACTGATTGCACCTTATAGAGTTTCCATATAATCGTATGGATATTTAACAGGATACCAAATGTATGATAACCTGCTAAAAGTTATGAAAATTAAAGCTAACAAATTTCTCCTGCTTTTAAAATTTTTTAAAAAATATTATTTTTTTGCACATTTTTGTAAGAGTGTTTTTTATAGAGGTATAGAACTTTAAGTTGCAATAAAACAACGACGGATTATTCGATTGACATGAATTTTATTTATCCGAAAGATAATCTTGAGGCATTACATTTTAAATAGGATTTCTGGCATATGACCGCGGATGTAGTCCAATCTGGACGACCAATTTTCGATGACTTTTTCCAACATTTGCGGCCCTATATCGGCAATAACACGGCGAATGTTGTCTTCCAAATGGTCAAGCATTTGTGGCTTATCCGCATAGACCACTGACTTTACATAGCCCCACAGAAAGTAGTCTAGCGGTGTTAAATCACAAGATCTTGGAGGCCAATTCACAGGTCCAAAACGTGAAATTAGGCTGTCACCAAACGTGTTTTTCAATAATTCTATTGCGGCACGAGCTGTGTGACATGTTGCGCCGTCTTGTTGAAACCACATCTCCTGGACATCATGGTTATTCAATTCAGGAATAAAAAAGTTAGTAATCAAGGCTCTATACCGATTACCATTGACTGTAACGTTCTGGCCACCATCGTTTTTGAAAAAGTACGGACCAATGATTCCACCAGCCCATAAAGCGCACCAAACAGTCAGTTTTTCTGGATGTTACGGTGTTTCGACATTCGACTTGATGATCACCTTCACTTCAAATGCGGGAGTTTTGTTTGTTGACGTAGTCATTCAACTAGAAGTGCGCTTCATCGCTTAACAAAATTTGCTTATGAAAATCGGGAACAACGGTAATCTCGTTTTGGGCCCAAATTGCACTATTTGCAAGCGTTGTTCAGGCATGATTCTATTCGTGATGAATTGCCAAACCAAACTGAGAATAAATCACTTCACAGCTGTTAAATCGGTCGCCATCTTGAAAAGTAATGCCAACTTAAATTTCTATACCTCTATAGAAAACACCCTATTTTATGTTTTAACTGTGGACAAAGAGATTTAAAATATATAATTAAAAGCTCGACCATGTATCCATTACTCAATACTTTTAGTGCTGTAGAAGTATGTAGTAGTGAATATCGAATAACGTATATTTTTTTTTTTTTTTTGGATACTTAATACTTAAAAGTACTTTTTACTTTTCATAAATAAATCAATTAGTAAGAAAATCCAATTGGTGCGTGAACTTTGTTGAGAAAAATTACAAAAGATTATGATTTTCGTAGTTACTAGGACATGGTTGACTCCATGGTACTATGCAAAAAAATGGTTATACCCCTTAAGTAGATAATTTCAGTATCTTGCATTAGATAGAAAAAGTATGAGTAGCGGATTAATACTACTATAAATAAACATACAACAATGTTTTAAAAATCTCAAAGACATACAAATGTATATGATCTAACAAACCAACAACGTGTGCATGTAATTAGATGTCCAGTGTAAAGCTGTAAATATATTTTTGGATAATACTCCATACGCATTTCCATTGGTAGGTAGAATAAATAATGTTGATAGATACAGAAATGATTTTGGGCAAAATACTAATAACGAGTTCATATAAAAAATTTAAAAACACAGTGCTACAACAAAAACCTCCGAAAATCTCTCATCACAATACAACCAATAACGTATTAAAAAATTAGTGTTAAGTTTGAATTTAAAACATACGACATACATATATAAACCTATTTATGTTGTTATTTACTGCTAAACTCTGCTAATTTGTTGTCAAAATATTAAATAGACGTATGACAATGTGTCCAGTGCATCCACAGTCAATTTTAGACTGTCATTACTAAAGTAAAAACATCTTCATGGTCAATTATGTATGTACGAGTACAGAGATTCATATGGTATGTTTAGCTTTAACCAAGAACCCCCAACCAAAGAATGTGGTTAAATGAGAATGTACCGGTATTTTGCACTGAAAAAATCTCTGCATTGTATATGCTCAATTTTTTTATTTTATAACTTAATTATATTTAAGAACAAATGTGTGACAAATTGAATAGAAGTACGAATAAAATTATATGTAACCGATAAATAAATTTGTTAAACACTAAATGGATATATATATACGTAAAGGAGAGCATAACTTGATGTTTAATATGTGTTTTATCACATTAAAAATAATTTTTTACTCTAATTCTAACAAATGCTATAATAAAAAGAATAAAATTAGTTATGTTGCTAAATATTTAGATTCATAAAACAAAGCGACTGAAAGCGGAAATGCTGCTGATTGAAAATTTTCATATGTTTTGTTCTCTTCGTCAAAGTATCGTTGCGATTGTGTGTGTGACACTCAAGGGTTTGTGTGGGGGCCACTGCTTCAACACATTTTGTTGTTGTTTCTGTAGCTGCCAGAAACTATAGTGAGGGTCATTAATTGTACAAAGTTATATGGACTATAGACATTCGATTGTGGATTTTCAGTGGTTTAGTTCTCATATTTATTTTAGAAACTGTGGTGGGTCGTTAGAAATGCAACAGATTCATGGCTACTCGTTTAAGAAGTATTTAGCCTAAATGGGTTTATCATTTTGTTGCCATTTTCACTGATGTTTATTTATTTAGTATGATGATTGTGTGTTCATAAAGTTGTTTGTTTGTTTATATAAACGTCAAATTTGCAATATGTATTAATGACACTGAAAGCTTGTGATATCGATTTAAAAATAAATGTTTAATAAAACAGATTATTTATTCTTTAATATTTTTCAAGACTGCTACTGCTGTTTTTTTAATAAATAAAAACAATATTTATCTTACGGCTGATGAAATGTGTAAACTGTTTTTTTATTGCGCATTCTTTAACTTCGAAGTTCAGCTTTAAAATACGGAATTAAAAAATGTCATTGATTTGAAGTTGGATTTAAACACGTTTATGTAAATTACTATATTGTGTAACTGTAAAAAATGATTATTATTATCGGCCAATAAGATTAACGGTGTTAAAGTACAGAGAACTTCCACCTTTTTAAATATTCACATTAATATCTCGGCAGTGCTCTACTTTTGTAGCTTTGCTTTTCATTTGTGTTCGCATCACGTAAAAACTACTAGATGGATTTTAAGAAAATATTGTGAGGCGGTAACTTAGCATCCTGATTCCAATATAGGGTACCTTGTTCTGCAAAAATATCTCATTTCCAAGAGAAAGTGGAGAAAAAGCAGTAAAAAACGCAATTTCCGTTTTAAAGGTACTGAAATGACCGGTTTAAAACTGGGATATTTTAAAAACTATTACGCAAAATAAGACGCCAATTGAATAAAATTTGTATTTGAATTGTATTTTTACATTGTTTTCTTACAATTGGTGTGGAATACTTTAAAAAAAGAATTATTTTTTTATTTATTTTTAGCTTACTTAACTTACTTTAGATTGCAAGAAGCTCCAAATTTTAAGAAAAAAAAGTATTAAAAAATATTAAAAAAATGATAAAATTTTTACAAAGAATTTTCTTTTTCAACAAATTTTCAATAAAATTTTCAACAGATTTTCTTATTTTTAACCGACTTCAAAAAAGAAGGAGGTTATCAATTCGTATGTGTGTTGCTTTTTTTTTTTTTTTTTTTTTTGTATGTTTGTGCCTTCATAACTCGGTCATTTCTGAACCGATTTTAAAAATTTTTGCGCCATTAGAAAGGTTATGGCTACAGATTGGTCCCATTTTAAAAACAGTTTAAAAGTTTAAAAATTAAAGGGTGTCCCCATACAACATACATGTTTTTTACGTGTATTATGAACTTTATAGGTCACCCTTTTAAAATTAGAAAAAAGTACGTATCACTATAGCTCCCAATAACAAAATGTAATTAAAAAATAAAATTAAAAATTAAAGGGTGACCCCATAGGAAACGTAATTTCACCATTATGGTCCTATCTTCTGAACCGTTATAGACAAACACTTGAAAGTTGCACATAATGTTCTTTACTATGTCTGTTATAATAAGTATAAATATTTAAAATTAGAAATTAAAGGGTGTCCCATTAGTTGGTTTATTTTGATATATATATGGCAAAACTTTTGAACCGTTATAGACAGACAGTTGAAATTTACAAAGAACTTGTATTGCTAAGTCCGCTAAAATAACAAGTGTAAAATATGAATTTGGAAATTAAAGGGTGTCCCAATAGTTAATGTAAAAGTGATATATATGGCCAAACTTTTCAACTGTTCTAGATAGACAGTTGAAATGTACAAAGAACCTATATTGCTTAGTCCGCTATTACAACAAGTATAAAATTTGGATAAATTAAAGGGTGTCCCTATTATTGATGTAATTTGACCATTATGTCCTCATCTTTGGAACCGTTATAGACAAACACTTGAAAAATAGACAGAGTGTTCACTACTATGTCTGGTATAACAACAAGTATAAATATTTAAAATTGGAAATTAAAGGGTGTCCCAATTGTTGATGTAATTTGATGTATATGGACACAAAGTTAAATTTTACAAAGAATCCGTATGACAAGGTTCTCTTTAACAAGTATTTATATTAAAATTTGAATTTAAAGGGTGTCCCAATAGGTGACGTCATTTGATATATATGACCCTATCTTTTAAATAGTTATTGACAAACACTTAACAATTAGACAGAATGTCCATTACTATGTGTGTTAAAATAAGTATAAATATTTAAAATTATAAATTACAGGGTGTCGCAATAGTTTATGTAATTTGATGTATATGACCAAACTTTTAAACCGTTACAAACAGAAGGTTGAAATTTACAATGAACCTGTATTGCTACGAACGCTATAACTAGTATAAAATTTGAATCCGGAAATTACAGGGTGTCGCAATAGTTACCGTCTTAAAGAAACATGACTTTAAGTTTGTCTGTTTTGAAGTCGGTTTTTTTTTGCAAGAATTATTACAGAACAGTTTTAATAAAATTTTTACAAAAAATTTTCAATAAAATTTTTACACAAAATTACGAATAAAACTTAAAAAAATATTTTCTATAAAATTTTTACAAAAAAATTTTTATAAAATTTAAAAAAAAAATTCAAAAATTTTTACAAAAAATATTTTAAAACAAATATTTACAAAATTTTTATAAAATTTTTACAAAATTTAAAAAATAATAAAAAAAAATATATAGTTGGGCATTTCAGGTGACGATTTTTGTACTTATGCCTGTAAAAATAAAATCACCATTGTGAGGGGTATAGAAGAGTGGACACGACCGAATATAGCACTCTTACTTGTATTAAGATGATTTTTTGATTGTTGTTCAAAGAAATTCTTTTTTAAAGGTAATAACTGACTTAAGGTAAAAGATGATTTTTTATTAAGGTACTTTTTAGAAAAGGACATTTCTTAAGTGGTAATTTTTAAAGCTACTTTATTTAAAGATACTTTACTAAAACATACCGCTTTAAAACTCAACTCCCTTAAAAATATATATGTTCTAAATAGCTTTTAAATGGTACTATTTAATGCGATACTTTTAAAGAGGATCTTCTTAAATAGTACTTTTTCTCATAAACAATTTTTAAAAAGTGCTTTGAATAAGTTCTTTTTTAAAAGGTATATTTTTTAGCTTACTTTTTAGAGATATTTGTTTTAAAGTTCTGTTTTTATCACTTTTTAAATATTACTTTTTAAAGTATAATATAATTATATAAATTATATATAAATGTATATCATATATTTTCAAATTATTACTTTTTAAGAAGAGCTCTTTTAAATGCGTTTTCAAACAGTAACAGTAAAAATTTAAAAGTACCTTGTTTAAAATATTTTAACTTTGGAAAGGACATTTTTAAGGATGGTTTTCAGTCCTTTTTAGTTCCCTTCTTTAACACACTTAAATAAAATATTCTTCTCAAAGATATGGTTTTAAGAAATTATATTTAGTCTCATTAACAGAGAAATAATTAGTTTTTCGTTATTACAAGTATACTTTAAGCTAGCAGTGACTAATAAACTGAAGGAAAGAACATTTTTCCCCTAACTTTTAACAGTTTCATCTATAAAGTTGCCGTATTTGCTAATCTAATCTAAAATAAATTCATGTTAATTTAATTTTGCATTTGAAAAATGAAAACGGAAAACAGATGTCGTTTGTTGTATATAAAATATTTTCGTTCCACAGATAACTAATTTGTGGTTTTTATTTCATATTCGAAACTTTTCCTAACAATTGAGGATTTAAACATTAAAATCGAATTAAAACGAAATAAGGATTTTAAAAATTAAAATCCTTATTTTTATAATGATGCTCTGTATATGGTATTTTAAATTAAAATCATAATTTCTATAATACAAAGCAAATAAGGTATTAACCTCTTTCTTTTCTAAATCCCTTTAGAAATATTTTTTTTAAACTTATATCCTCTAAATAAGCAAAATTAAATTAATAATTGTGAAGAATCTGTCTGAATGCGGTGATTGTGGCACATATACATAAGTTTTCTTGATATTGCCAATAGCTGTTTCTGAACAACATTTACATACATTAAATTAAGGTTAAGCCAGTTTTCATTAATTCCATTTATATTTTATAACTGCTTCTTACTTACTTTTTTTATATTTTTTTTACATTTTATTAAATAACATATTGGAATATTTATTTTAAAAGCCAAAGTTTGTTTCATTCTGATTCTTATTTTGGCAGTCTTGAGTTCGGCTTAAAAAATTCTAGATATGATTTGGTATGAGAAGGAAGGAATGAAACTCAAAAACATACACATTAAGCGATATTACTACCTTGTCCACTTTTTCCCAATCATTACTCATTTTCCCCTAATAGATGGCAAATGTTGCATTGTAATAGTAGTTTTTACAAGCTAGAACGCGGATACTTATTTGTAACATAACCCAACGAACATATCAAAAATCAGTGTTCGTGCTCCCAAAGACCAAACAAATATCGCTACTCTTAAAATTTGACAGTTACGCTATAGGATAAAATTGTGTAATTAAAAGAATTGCTATTTATACTTTTTTCGAAATATAAAAATTAATAATTATTACACATTAGATTTTATAATAAAAATGCAATTTATTTGCCTGGGGGAAGCTAGTTCCTGTACGTATTTCACTGTTAGCTTAGGTCAGATCTTTAGGAAACCTTTTTCGTAATTTTAGATTAAAAATAATTTTATATTAAAACAAATGCATATTACAAAGCAAAATAATTTTTGAAGTCAGTTCGTTTCTAAGTAGAAAGAATGTTTTTTAAAAATTCGGTAATTCATTTTTCACCATCTTGTGATTACAAATAAACAAAAAAGTTTCTCTCATTGCTAACCGAAATTGGTAAATAATAAATGAAAAATATCAAACAATTAGGAAGCTTTGGGTAGTAGAAGACCTTGTTCTCACCAACTGACCATAGATGCAAAGAATGCTGAAGACGGAAGTAGCTATCCCGAAAATGCATTACATTCTGCTAGTGTCTAAAATGAAATTTTCCCAAATTTTCTTTAAAAATTAATCAACTAATTAAAAAAAATATTTTTTCTACTTAATAAGAATTAAACGAACTTAAGCCTGACTTCCAAAATTAATTTGTATGTTAATAAAATTTCGACTAATAATTTCAATATTCTTAATATTTATATGAGTGAATTTAGAGCGGGTTGAATATATATTATTAAACAGCACCAAATTCACTCATATAAATTAAAAATACATCAACTGTACCGAAACACTATACATTCTTAATATTAAAATATTAAAGCTTTAACAAATTGTTGTTTTTTAGATTAAAATTAAATATATTGGAAAATCTACCAAAATGAAAATCAATCTATTTTTTTAAACTTAACTTTTGCTTGCTGGGTTGCTTTTTATTCCATATGATTTCTCTTATCCCCAATTACTTAACGTCTTTGATGGTGTGTGTGCATGTATATACATATGTATGTGTATATAACTGGTCCATATAAATAACTGTTTTTGCCTTTCATATTGATACTTACCGGTATGTATACACGAATATATCCAGAAATATGTATGTATGTATATTTAGTTTTGTATGGAAGTGAATTGAATTTATGCCTTTAGGCTTTCATCGCACGCTAATAAACAATTAAAGTGTTAATCAAGGGAATTTAGCCTAAACGATCAAATAACATGATTATTTTGCTGAAACAATGCATGAACAAGCGATTCAAAGAGTGGCTGAGCTGATTGTGGCTAAATGAATGAACCAACAAACGGCTGCTTTAAAATCCCTGGATTATGCAGAATAAAAAACAACTATTTAATTGAGGAATTTTATAACGTTAGTATTTTTTAAAGCTTTATTTTCCCTTTTTTTTGTTTTTGTTGTTGATTGCTCAATGATTACTTTTATTTGCCTGATGTATTCCATCATTACATTTTGTAATAGGAAGTATTAAGATAAATAATTACAATATTATATATTCGTACGTTTGTCTGCATCAATCCGAATGTTAGTTATGAGGTCAGGAAATAAAAAAATTAGATGAGATCATTTATTTTAGATTCTAATATTCACTGTTTAATATTTTAAAATATAAAAAAAACCTTAGAATGCATTTAAAGAATAAATTGCTGTCGTAATGATGATATAAAGTTAGCTAATGGTTTAGCATATTATACACTTATGACCATTTTATTTTAATTTTTTAGTACTCATTAGGTTTCGATGACATTGAAACTTTTGTAATATGATAGATAAAATATTTAAATGTTTGCATCGTAACTTGATTTTAACGTACTCAACTCTGGGCTTGTGAAAAAATTAAAAAGGAAGTATCTAAAAGTGGTTTTACACGACGTGTATTTTCCATATGACTTGTCACTTTTCCATATGTAAATTCTAAACACGTCGTGTGAACCCTTTCAAACATAACATGTGGTGTATTTTCCATGTGTACAATACATATGACATTTTTCATTTAGAACGTGATCTATTTTGATGTGACAAAGCATCTGACATCCTGTAATGCCAACTTGATATTTTGCTATTTTAGTTTTTTTGTGGTACCAAAAGCACTAAAAGCGTGGCAAAAGCACTACGTTTGTATATTTGCATCAGATGTGGTTGCCAATACAAAACTGTGTGGCAAAAATTATAAACCGTATGTAAAATGCCTATTTTGACAAACACATGAAATTACATATGGGTTATTAAACTGACAAGTCATATGCCAAACACACGTCGTCTAAAACCATTTTAAGAAGGGTTTATAGCCCCGCGCTGTGAAATTAAAATAGTGTATAGACAGGGAATACTTATATATGACATTAATATTTTAAGGCCTTACAAACTTTCTTGATGGTTTAATAATTGCTAGCTGCTAGGTGTTGAACACCTTTCTCATTAATAAGTCAACATAATCTACATAATCGCTGTTAGACTTAGTTTCCCCATGGCTTTCATATTCAGTATGCGTCTGCCTGCGGCCCTCAGTTTAATGCCAACCGGTGCTGAAAATTCATATAGGAATCCATATCAGCTTCTGCTTTTAAACTTGATCTTCTTCCAATTGGATTTCAATTAAAGGTTATAAAGGTTAAATTTTAAGAGCCGATGTTGATTTTAAATAAAACACAAATTATTTAGGAAATTATTATCATTTCTATTTATTTTGATAATACAGCTAACTCTGTTTTTACACGGTTGATTGGTTCCAGAAAAATCCGTGTAAAAAAAGACCCTGAAAAACAGAATTGGATGTATTGATTTGGTTCAAAACAGGCACTCTTTATGGGTGCATTGGTTTTTGGGCAGTCACTCTTGGATTATCATTCGCCCAAATGCGGAATGATTTTCATCGAAAATTGATCATCCAATTCATAATAAGACTGAATAACTTTAAGGCGTTGCTCGATTATGTATCTTCAAATTGAGTTAGTCTGAAATTGAGAAATGTCAAATTAAATGCAGAAAAAACTTGACGTTTAGGTGTGGTTAACATTTAACATCGGCCCTTAAAATTTAACCACCCGATATATATTCCCTTTTTCATCGTTTTCCGAAGTTATCCAGCTTAGGGTACCCCAATTGTATTAAATTGATGAGATGTGTTCCGGCAGTAAATGAAATACTGTTGTTATACCTTTCCATGAAGACCGTCGTCACTTGCTGTTGGTTTTGAAGGGTTGGCAAGCACATTCGATGCGAACACATCATTATAAGCAACGTTTTGAGATAGTATTTAGAAATAATCACCCCTATCGCGAATATTTAATTCTATGAAAAAACTCCCAAAATTTCTATCGTTAATGATTTCTATGGTAAAACACAAATAAAATTTTATTGGAATCATTCACGATAGACAAATTTGGGAGTTTTTTCATGGGAATAATTATTCGAGATAGGGGTGAATTTTTAGTTTCCTACCTAACTATTACGTGGGAATTATTCTCACTTGCCCACAGGTAGTTGTCCTCTGCCACCTTTTTCAGTTTTACGGAGTTAAACCATTTAGTGACCCTTGGCCTATCATTATAAACTGCAATACTAGGTTTTGACTATTAGAAAACCAAGAAGAGCATTACCCGTTGCGCGCCACTGCAAGTACATATTGGAGTGGATTGATAATTTTGAGGTTTTTAGTTTTATGCCTTATGCAGGAGCTTCGGAAGTTGTCTCCATGCTTATCAGATTCTAGGTTGAGTTCCTTTTGCAGCAAGTGTCTTCTCTGACATTCAATTCGCTTTTTACTACCACGAAGGTTAAAATCTCAATTCCTCGCAGACTTCGATTTCATTCACTTCGAACCACAGTGAAAAGTACAGATCTCTACATTACTCAATTTAGTATAAACTAAGATAAGTGATCCAGTATATAGCACACAGGTGGTCCAATTAAAAGTTTTAATTGGTTCCAGATACTAATCTAATTAAATTTTTAATTGATTCAAATATCTACTTGTTTGGCAGAGTACTGTTCTTTTTTTTAATTTAAAATTAATTACATCAATTTAATAAATAATTTCATTTTATCGGAAACTAATTAAAACCATTAATTGGTGCAAATATTTTTTTCAGTGTTTTCCCTAATGTAAGGTATATGAATGGACCTTTTATTAACAAAGGTTTGAGTATTTATCTGCTAAAATAACATATATATTTTTTCAGTCATCTTTTTTTTGTTGAGTTTTAACGTAACCGTATAGTGTTTAATCATGAAATTTATTAATTTTCATTAAAAAAAAAATAACGTCGTCTGCTTTCAATGGCTGTCAATAACAAACTAAAAGACGCATCTTGCTCTAAATTCAAATTCGATAGAAGTCCACTAGAAGGTAACAGTTAACGGGAGCAGTTACATATACATGGCTTAACGAAACATTAAATTTTGCAAAACTAACTGACTGATTGATTGTGTATTAGTCTAATGATGCACCAAACCTAAAAGAATGGTGCCGATATCAAAACTTTTAATCGGACCTCAATTTGTTGCCATATTATTAAAAAACCAGTTGCGTGATTATCCTCTTTCCAGTGGTCATAATTCAAAGCGATTTTTTCTAGTAATGGAACGATTACATAATGAACAATAACCACAAAAATTCTGCAGTGTTATTACAATACAGACCTTGAACTATTTAAAACCCCGTTAGACGGAATTGCAATTTAAAAAGTTGTCCAGGTTATTTTCACGACACCCAGCCAAGCAATATTTTATTTCAACGATTATCCGATAAACTTTTATTCGTACTTCAAACGTTTTTAAAGTCAAACTATTCATAATCATAAAAACTGCTCGTTCTATAAATTTTAATTAAAACAGAAAGATTATTTCAAAGTTAGTAAAAAAGATTTCTTTATATACCAGATATTTTGTTCATTAATTTTGAACGTTTTTTTTTTTCATTAAAAACGATACTGCAAGATACAAAAGCAACTACTACCTTTTTTTTATTAAAACCAAACAGCTCTCAAATGTTTCACAAAACTTACGAAAAAAAAAAATTATTAAAATGCCACATACATGATGATTTATTATTAAATAGTTTCGTTTTATTTTTCAATGCAATAATTTAGTTTTAAACCATTTAACCCAATAACATACTGGCAGTAAACAAAATTGTTTTTATAAACTAAAACGAAAATGAAATTTATAACCAGATTGCATATTATTCAGTATTCAAAACGAAAGAAAAATAAAAAAAAACAAAACATGATAAATTTGTATTAAAATAAGTAGAGAAAAACCATAATGACCAGAAATGTTTGAACATGCAATGACCATCATTTAACATGATCTTCTTCAATCATACTCACATTCAAAATCATCATCCAACTAACCAGCCAACCAACCAACCATCTATCCATCCATACCTCGTTATTTGTTGAGTTAGTTGATGGTTAAAAGCGTTGACCATTTAACCAAATAGTGTTTTCGAGTTTTTAGCCAACCAACCTTCCATGTTCAAGCTCATGTCCATGTTAAACCATCATTATAATTTTAGTTATTGTTAAACACAAAAAAAAAACTAAATGTAAAAAGTATGAAACTAGGTGAATGTTAAGTAATAACAAAAGATATTTAATAATAAAGAAAAACCACAAAAATGTTTAATATAAAATTTTATTTTCCAGTAGACGGAGCATCAAAAACTGAGATTGAATAAAAAAAAATTTTATAAAATAAATAAAAAAGCAGAAGAAAGGTACTTGAATAAGGCAAAACAACGAATATTTAAGGAAAAGTTCAACAAGCATCTGACCCAATTTACTTAATGATTTACTCCTGAATAAACTATTGATACTTAGAATAAATCAAAATGCAACCCAGAAAAAAATTAGGCATTACCAAAAGAAGTAATTGAAGTCTTGAAGTACTTGCCTCATTATGACTTACTTTTGGGGATTGTCAAATTCTGTTACTCGATTACAAACCACATTATATTAAATTTCAAAAAAGTAATTAATAATACCTATAACTAGTTCTTATTGTTAAAGTATTTGCATAACATTTTATTGCGTACACGCAAAGAAAAAACATGGTTATGGTATGACCACAAGAACCATCCTATGTTCTTTTCCAAGATGAGCAATTTATAGTTGTTTTCATCATTACTATGGTCTATAAAAACTAGTTTTTGTTACTAATTGATCATTAAATGGTTACATCACCAAACAAATTTTAATTATAATTTTCTCAAACCACAACCAAAGTTTTGTTAGTATTCCAAAATAATATTGTATTTATAACCATAATATTATTATGATAAATTTTCTTTTATGTAACCACAGTATGACCAAAAACAAATAAATTTTTTTCAAACGGAATAACAGAAACACTGCAAGAGAAAAATTTATATTAAGTGCCTACGAGGAGATAAGAAAAATTATTGGAAAACACAAAGACAACATCGTTATAACCACTGCGGACAAAGGTAACAAAACTGTCGTAATGTACAAAAACATCTATACAAAATAAAATGGAACAAATATTAGATGACAATAACACATATAGAAAGATAAGAGAAAATCCCACTCAAAATCTTCTAAAGAAAAATAATACATTAATAAAAGAACTATCTAAAGAAGGCTACATCTCAAAATTTGAAAAATTTAAACTAATTCTACATTCGGTTGCGGCTCCTGAATTATATGGCCTTCCAAAGATTCATAAAGACAGCATGCCACTCAGACCAATATCTTCATCCTTGAAAGTACCGTGCTACCAAATATCAAAATATGTTGGGAAAATTCTGAAAAACATAACATCAACGACTTATAACATACGCGATTCTTTGGACATAAAACGTAGATTAGGGTATGTCAAACTAGAAAAAGATGACATTATGGTTTCGTTCGACGTGGTATCACTTTTCACCAATATACCAATCTATTTAGCAATAAAAAATATAATGGACAAATGAGAAATACTCAAAACTTATACGTCAATATCAAAACCAAAGTTTTTGAAAATTCTTCAATTTTGTTTAAAAGAAAATAATTACTTTGCTTATGATGGCAAACTTTATCACCAATTGCATGGTATGCCCATGGGGAACCCCTTATCACCAACAATTGCAGATATTGTTTTAGATGCACTGCTAGACGATGTAATTGAACAATTAAGAGCAAGAAATATTGAAATAAAATGTATGACGAAATATGTAGGCGATATATTTGCAGTACAATACAAAAATCGGACGAGAAGATAATATTAGAAACACTTAATGCATACCACAACAAAATACAATTTACCATTGAATGTGAAAAAAACAACGAAATACCTTATCTATATCTAATAGATATATAATTAATGACCATGGAAATATAAGAATAAATTGGTACACAAAACCAATTTCTTCAGGCAGGATGATAAACTTTAATTCAACACAACCAAAGAAGACTAAGCTTAATACTGCGACAAATTTGTTTAAAAATGTTTTGCAACTAAGTGAGAGAGTTTATGAAAGGAATATCATCGAAAAATTAGAAGAATACTAACTACCCAACACACATAATTAACAATCTGATAAATAAATGCTTACAAAACCGAAATTAAAACAAGGAGGCATCTGAAAACTTAAAAACTTTTTACAGTTTACCATATATAAAACTAACTAACTAAAACTTTTAGTAATATGATTAGAGGAACAACAACAACAATAGCATATAAATCAAACAAAACACTGAGACATCTGTTTACAAATAACAAAACAAAATATGACATATTCAAATCTGACAACGTTGTATACGAACTAAAATGCGATGGTAACCAGAGGGAGAGGTGCAATTTAGTATATATAGCAGTGTTGGGATCTGCCAATGTTTAAATTGTACCGTCCCAGTGATAAAATTGTACCAAGTCAGCATTAATTGTACCAACATTATATTACATACTGTAGCTCTATGCTTATCAAATCTTTAATACTAGGGTATTTTAAAGTGACGATAATTGACCTTGATTCCTTGAATTTCTTTTCTGTGGATAATAGTCAACGAAAATCAAAGCGTTACAAATTTTCAACGTTAAGGTAAAGGAAATCCTACAAATCCTAAAATAAATACCAAAAATCACAAGATTAGAATTTTTAGGGTTCATGAAATACTTTCAACAATAATTGGGAATATATCGTCGCGTTTATTCTTAAACCACGTAAGCGCCAAAAAGTCGTTTTTCAGAAAACGAAAAAAACTTAATAACTTCTTTAATATGGGTTTGAAAACAATTTTTCTTTGCAAAACATGGCTGTGCGAATTTCTGAAGGGTATAGAAACTTTTTTTTTGCAAATTTGTTACTTACAATTAATTGTAGCCAAATCTGTCGCTTACGTGGTTTTGGCGCAACCAGCAAATTGCAAATTTCTGTGTGTAAATTAACATTTATTTTTGTATTTATCAAAAAAAAAACTTTTAACTTTACCAAAAATGCTCCAATTGGTCTGAAACTTTCCTGATTTTTTTATTCTTAAATACAAAAAACTTAGTGGTTGAGTCTTTAACATTTTCAACTTGAAATATAAAAACCATTATTTTGCATGCAAATGTCATTTGTATGGCGCTTACGAGGTTTTGAAAATGGTTTTTTTTATTTTTCATACAAACTTGTTAAGATGAGAATGTAGTCTGGTGGCAAATGTTATTTTCTACCATAAAAACCAAAAAAGTCAATTTCGAAAAAATAACGCTTACGTGGTTTAAGTAGAAACGCGACGGTATTTAGATATTTTACAGCGGTCGTCATTTTCCGATCCCTTTGGTATTTTAGAACATATTGACTAATGTGAAAATTTCGAACTAAAATAAATCAAATTGATTATTCCCATAGGATCATCACTTTTACGTGAAATTTGGTTTAAAATATAAATATTGTATTAATACAAAAATTTGTATTAATACAAATCATATATATTCCTCAAGAATTTATTTTATTAAGAAGAGATTGATGTTCCTTTTTTAGGCTAAAATACACAACAAATCAACTAGTTATTAATTCAGAAAAGATGTCATATTTTTTCACAATCAGCCTTATTAAGGATGTCGTTGTCACACATCGACGACATCCGTAATAAGGCTGAATATTTTAAATTTTGCTCGCTATCTACGAAAAATTTAAAAATGTACTTATACTAATAAATCTTAAGACGATGTAAAATTTTGAAAAATCAAAAAAAATTTAAGTAATGCCAAGCCCTAAAAAAAATTGAAGGTGTGAGGTTCTCAAATTTGAGTACACATAGCGCCACCACTGGTAAGTATGATGCCCAGCTGCAAAAGTTAATTTCCTCTGCTACGTCCTTGTCAAATATTGGATCAATCGGACTCGCCCTTTACTTATGGCCTTTTACATCAAGTTCTTGAAACTTCACCAAAGACACCGGATTTTAATCCCATTAAGTATGCCTACTAAGTATAATTACCAAATAGACGTTACGATTACTCACTAGAAAGACTGGAAAAATATACCGAATACTGCCGGTTAGCAGAGTAAATAATAAAAATCCTGAACATAAATCAAGAATGTTGTGTTTTTGTCAGTTCTAGACAGGATTGGCGAACTATGAAGTTAGAAATGTCAAAAAAAATTTTTTGATTAAATAAATTTATTGATTAAATTTTATATGAAATTGTACCAAAAAAGAATGAAATGTACCAGCGTACCACTGATGTGTCGATTGTACCAAATTTTGTACAATTGTATCACAAATCCCAACACTGATATATAGGTGCAACAAAGAGAATTTTGGAAACAATATTAAATGAACATAAGGCAGACATTAAAAAAGGAAAAGAATCGACAGCATTGTCACAGCATGCAAAAGAGCATAATCAAACAGTCAACTTTGAAAACGTTAAAATATTAGACAGAGAACCTAAAGAGAAATAACGTTACACTCTCGAAAGCCTAACG
Source organism: Phasia obesa (assembly GCA_949628195.1). Classification (NCBI taxonomy): domain Eukaryota; kingdom Metazoa; phylum Arthropoda; class Insecta; order Diptera; family Tachinidae; genus Phasia; species Phasia obesa. The sequence goes on from OX451217.1 coordinate 45,118,539, forward strand.
ATCCAACAAAAAATAAACACCACCCTGAACAAAGATAAAACTAAACTACAATACTCCACCGCAATAATGTAATTATTATTATTAGTTTAAGTTCTGTGATATTAGCTTTAAGATTGACTTCTAATTCTGTGTTGTGTTGTACAAGTTTTTTATTATTTTATTTATTTATTACTTAATTCTGTGTTGTGAAAGTCCAGTTTTTTAGATATTAAATAAATTAAATATGAAAATTCTTTTATAATGCTGACGAAATAATCGTAAGTACATCTGCGATGTTACTTTGCTTTAATTAAATTAAACATGTAATTATTCTTTGCTAGATTTTATAATAAAATTTTCCCCTGAAGAAGTTTGCAAAAAACAAACGAAACATTAGGGAAATATGGTACAATGATCTGATTTTATTATTTATATTTGGAAACAAATAACTGACCATAACAGCCCGAAGAGATAACTATAATTATCTTAAAAAACAGTCTAAACACAGTATTGGTCATAAAACAAAACAAATAAATAATGTTTGGTTTTTAAAAGTTTTGTGTTTAGTTTTTTTAATTTATTAGAAACTATTTTATCTTAAAAAAAATTATTTATAAATTGAGTCATTTCTCTTATCGAGATAAGTGAGTGTGCGTTTGTTTTTTTTTTTTGTTATTTTTGTTATACCAAAATTTTATATTTAACTTCATTTTAAGTTATACAGTAATATGCCTGGAACATAATGTTTTTGTTTTAATTCAAACATAATATGTTGCTTTTGGATTATGGTTTTGAGGTAACCGTATTTTTTTTTTTTTTTTTTGTATAATGAACATTACGTAATCAATTCTGAAGTACTGCTAATTTAAATCATTATTAAACTCATTAAGTTAGGAAGTCCTTCCACCAAAAATATTTAATTCTACACTCAATTAGCTTTTTTTTAATTTTTTGGGTGAAATAACAACTGCCTAATGCTTTAAAAACGTAGACGAAAGCGGCCACATCGCTACACGACAAATAAATATATTTCCTCAAAACTTTTTGATTGGAAATGAATGTGTAAGTTTTAATTTTGTGAAATTTTCTTGTATTGAATAAAATAAAATTGTCGTTGTGGTTGTGTAGCCATGTAGCAATGATGACGTCAAAATAATCACCTTCATACGTATAAAATTGTGTATTTTTGTTTTAGCAGTTTGTAGTCGGTAGCCTGCTGTCGTCTATGAATTTAATTCATAATATTTAACACTAAATTTATTTTTCGGACTATTTATTAACATATCAATGCATTGTTGTTCTTACATTCTTCTAGTGTCAAATAAATAAAATACCTAAGTGCCCCATTTTTTTATAAATTCAACTAATTTGTAAAAAAAAAATATTTTTTCGATAAAACTAACTTGAGTCTACTTAGGAGCAGCAATACATTTTTATTTTTGTCTTAAATCCAAAACTTTTATTTTCATTATTTTAAAATTATGAATTTGTTGAGTTTCCTTTAAGGAATTTTCGATTTGTTAGATTATGATTTTTGGGTAAATTGCTGTGTGTTTATAAATTACTAGCTACTCCCTGTGCCCCTTTCGCAAAAAATACAATAAACATTAAGAAATAAAGTTAGTCACTTTTTCAGTTCTCTGGATGTAGCATAATTCATTTGGGTACGCAGTCCATGCGTCCTAATCACCAGTTTTAGCTCGAAAACACACAAAATAAAACTGGAGTGGAAACAGATATTTTTATGGATATATTACATAAAGAATAAAAGTTCAAAGTATATTCGAATCGAAAAATTAATTATTTTCGTTTTGGGGTGTTAAGTAAACTACCCCTTTCCCCTTCCCGATTATGCCCAAAATTTATAAAACTCTTCATCTCCATAAACCAAAGACACGTACTGAATTTCATTTTGATGTCATACAGTATGACCGGTATAGCGGTTACAAAATTTGGGAGTAAGTAAACTACCCCTTGCTCCTTCCCAATTATACCCAAAATTTATACAGCTCTTCATATCCATAAACCAAAGACACCTACTTAATTTCGTTTTAATATGTCATACGGTATAACCTGTAGACCGTTCACAAAGTTTGGGGGTGAGAAAACTACCCCTTTTCCTCTCCCGATTTATTTTAAAAGCTTAAATCGGTTAAGTTAAGTAAAATTTCACCAGATAATTACAGTTTATAGATTTTACTTTTATTGTGAACCTATTTTTTGTTTTCGCGAACCTATTTTTCACTGATAAGTAACCCACCCCTCCCGATTATGCCCAAAGTTTATACAGCTCTTTATCTACACATACCAAAGGCACACACTAAATTTCATTTTGATGAGATATACAGTATGAACTACACAAACTCTACACCCACCCACCCACAGACATCATCGCGAAAATAGTCAAAATGGATTCAGGAGACCTCAAAACGTATAAATCCGTCGAAAACACTCTATTTTATTTTACTTCTCTAGCTTCACGACACTATTCCTATCCAATCTGGTTTTTGCTAGACTATGCGTAGTAGCACGTTAATAATTTGGCACCTTGTCTGTGAGGTACCACATTCAGTGCCCCAAATTTTCGCATGTTTTGCTAGACTATGCATATTAGTGTGTGCATATCCAGATGGCTATTTCGCTACTGCCATGCTTTTCCCATAGTAATCAATTTCGATTATTATATTTTTTGGAAATAAATGATTTATATTTCACTCATAAAATATTTATTTAATCAATTTTTAAGGAATCATGCGTGATTAATAATAAATAATATACTGAATTTAATTTTTTTTTTTGTTATGTGTAATAAAATGTATTATTTTGGGTTTATTTTGTTAGCTATTTCATTTCTGATCATCCGACTTTCAGTTTGTAGGGACGAATTTGACGGCAATATAACATTTTACATTACTGTCAGGTCATATTAACGTTTTATCATCCGCGGTGTTCTCTGTGTTGTTACTTCTGCAGATATTATGCTTGACGTTCGGTCGTCTAAGTCATTCTTTGTAAGAAAATGTCTGGCTATGCTTATATTCCATACAAATCCATCAAGGCTAGAGGCGGGATACAGTGCATCTACCGCACGAATTTGCATTTTATGGTCACAAATCTGAACATAATTGCATAAAAAGCAAAACCGACTTGGATTCTGTGACAGTCCTGATTGATTATGCAAGCAAATTAACACTAATATGAGTAGGGAACTTAGAGGAACACTTTTTTGGCTGATAACTATAATTCCTAAATAAAAATACAAGAGAACTTTTTGTAATAGAAGTGAGACAATCAAACAGGAGGAAATAAACAAAATATGCTAAAATTATTATACTTCCAATATCCAGTTTTGGAAATAAGTTGAAAAACTTGATTTATTTTTTTTTTATCATTGGAAGTTGTCTTCTCTTCTAAATCTTAAAATTATAAAAAATCGTACTATTATGAATACAAATGTACTTGAATTTTGGGTCAAATAAAATAAATCATTCAAGTGAAACCACAAAGAAAAAAATTCCAAGAAAAAAATTTGCTTATTGTTAAAATTATAAAAAAAAAAAACAATGTTAAGGTCAATAAAGTTGAACAATAATCAGAGATAATGGGCGGTAGAAACCATTACACTTCATTTTAGCGGAAATATGAACCTTTTGCAAAACAAAATGTCAAAAAACAAAAAAAAAAGATTCAACAAAATTGACACAGTTGTAAACTTATTTATTGACTTTGAATTGTGAACATTTTCTTTTTAAAAAAGTTGCTTATTTTACCTTGGCATCATGTTAAATTGGGTTGAATTTCACAAACAAATAAACTTTTTTTTTAACGTACTACAAATCGGCAATATTTTGTTGTTTTTTTAAATAGAAGTTATTACGACCAAAATAAGTCTTTTAGTTTATGACACCAGCAGCACAGGCTATCGGCTTAGGAAATTCTACAAATTTAGATGCAGGATTAAAAATGAATTATTTTTTTTAAGAAACAACTTGCACATACATACATATGTTTCAGGTTTCACAACAAAAACTGTTAACAAGATTAAGAATGAACCATTTTTTATAATGTACTTATTGCTTTGATATGCTTGCACCAATACCATTGATAAAATACCTGAGAAAGGATATAACCGCAATGGCCCACTTCACCACCACAAACTCAGTTTGTAGAAGAAACAGTTCAGTTGATACACAGGTACCTAAGTGTATGAATTACACTCGTATATAAAATGTCCTGGCAACTTTTCAAATGTCATCAGTGCAACTGAAGCATTAAGTGACAACACATCCTCAACTTAACTTACGTAAACAAAGAAGTTTTTTTTGCAAATATTTATTTTCTTTTGAAAGCAAAAAAAAGCGTTTTAATAAACAAATTCCCAAAATAATGGAATCTCAAGAATCTTTATCAGCAACCCACAACGTTATCATTACCACAAACACTACTAGTACTGCTGCAACTACTGTTGAAGCCACAATGTACCAACAGCAACCACAACAACCAGGATTTTCCTATATCCTTTTCTTACATCGAGAAGAGTTGAGAAAGCGTAAAGCATCTTGTATGCGCATCTCACATACTAAATTCCAATTGACACATGAGCTCATCACAAAAACCGTTAAAAATATTCATAAATGTTCCCGAGATGATTTGCAAATTCTTAGTCGAGAAACAATCTTTAAGAAGAATTTGAGACGACAAATTGCACGTATGAGATGCTTTGAACTTATGCAAATGGCAAAATATCAAAAGCAACAAAATGATAAATTTCAAGAACAACTGCAACAGCCACAACAAAATTGGCAATCACATCAGAGTGGCAATGTTGAAGCCATGGAAATTGTATATTGAATCTTCTAGATAATTTCTGTAAGACAAGCAGCAGCAGGAGAGGGAGTCGTTGTGGCGGAGAGCCAGTAAATAATTTATGTTTAAGACAAGTGATTTTTGAAAAATTACATGGTTGTAAATAAATTTTTTAATATTAATTTAAGAAAATTGTACCTTTTTAAATTTTAATAAATTAAATTAGAAAAAAAAACTATTTTGCTTCTTCATATTCTTATTCAAACCAAATTTTCTATTGTTTCTAAGCATTTGAGGTTGTATCTCGTTGTCCTCGGTGGACCCAAATCTTTTACCTACTAGTCTTATTTTCTAATTTTGGGAACAGGAAATACGCAAATATCCTTTCTATGAATTTATACTTACTATTGTTTACTATTTTGTATATATATTTTTTTAACACTCATTTGAATAAAAACATCTCAAAAACAATAAAAAAATTAATAATATGCGACCGAATAAACAATTTTTAATTATTATATGAAAAAAAAAACGACTAATACTTCCTGGTTATTAGAATAAATTTTGAAGAAGTTATTTTTCAATAAAATTTATTTAAATAATTGGTTTCAAATAAAAAATTATAGTAAAGCTTGAGTTCGTTCTATTCCTTCTAAGAAAGAATGAATTAAATTACAAATTAGGTGATATTATTAAAGAAAAATTGGGAAAATTTAATTTTTAGACACCAGCTGATCAGAATGCATATTTGCTAGACAGTTACGTCCGTCATCAGCTCTCTTCGTATCTATCTACTTTGGGTAGTGTTTAGTTGTAAGCATCATCTATTTAACCAACCAAACTCAGATAAGGGAATACGAGATATTTGTATTCAATCATCAAACGTCAGTTGGTGAGAAAGCTTCCCTCTTGTTTAATATTTTTACTTTTTAATATTTAATATTTTATTAATATAATTTTTGGGAATTCAAATATTAATTATTTAATATTATGCTAATTACCCATAACGTTTTATAATAAAAATGCAATTTATTTGTTGGAGGAAAGAGCTAGTCCCTATACGAATTTCACTGGTTGCTCAGGCCAGATCATAAGGAAACCTTTTTCCTAATTTACCATAACGATTATAAAACGTTATGGGTAATTAGCATAATATTAAATAATTAATATTTGAATTCCCAAAAATTTATTAATAACTAAATATGCAACTGCTTGTGCAAACCTTGGCAACACTTGTTTTTTTTCGATTCTCTTGCGAGAATAAAATTAACTTGTATATGCTTTTCATCACACCTTACGTCTGCATTTAGTGATGGCAAAAAACCATCCAATTGTAGAAGGACAGTAAGGAAAAATAAAAACGTGGTTTGTTTGTTGGTGTTTTGTTGAAGCTTTAATATTCTGTAATATTATTCTATTAACATGCATAATTCTCATTGTGTTTTGTAGAATTTTGTTACTTATAGAGTATTTTTGGCTTCTCTAAAATTAGGAAAAAGGTTTCCGATGAACATCTGAACATCCAGTGAAATACGTATAGGGACTAGCTCTTTCCCCCAACAAATAAATTGCATTTTTATTATAAAACGTTATGGGTAATTAGCATAATATTAAATATTTTCATTGTATGTAATATAAATAATTCGACTAAAAAATTTCAAATTTTCAAAATAAAAAAATAAAAATTATAAACTAAAAATTATGGGATTGAAAGTATGTAAATGGTAATCAAATTAATAGTTAAAGAATTATTGTTTTCATCTAAAAAACGAATGCGAATAAATTTGTTTATTTTAATTTTTTTTTAATTATAAATAAATGATAATTTTTTTTACTATTGTTTAAAATTATAAAGAGCCTGAAGTACACAAGTTTGGTATAATACCTAACTGCTAGAAAGTTTAAACCTGGCAGCCATCAGCCTGGTTGTCAGTTATGGCGATTTCTCGCCAAACGTGGCGATTTTTAATATTACTTGGCGATCAAATTTTGGATTTGACGACATGGCGATTTTTAAAATATTTGGCGATATTGTTGGCGATTTTTCATTGACTTTTGGTCAACATTTGGAACTGAATTAACAAACAAATTTAAGTTTCAAAAGTAAATTGTTTTTCATATTTAAATATTATTTTACTTCTGGAAACCGGAAACTTTCGAAACATATAAATTTATTTAAAGTTCACGAATATCTTTCTATTTTCATATTTAAAAATTATTTTCATATCTACATAAATATGATTTTATTCTGGAAAATTTATTTAAAGTTTACAATTTAACACTACCCTAAGTTGATAGATACGAAGAGTGCTGATGACGGACGTAGCTGTCTAGAAAATGTGAATTCCGCTCTGCTGGGTCTAAAAATTAAAATTTTCCCAATTTTTCTTTAATATTATCACCTAAATTGTAATTTAAATTATTCTTTCTTAGAGAGAATAAAACGAACTTAAGCTTGACTACAACTTTCATATGTACATATGTTTACAAAAATCTTTCGATTTTAAAATAATGCAATTCCTTATCACAAACAATTTTTTTATTAAAATCCTAACATACTTTTGGATTCTTATGAACGATAACAGAAAATATTCACTTTTGTTTTAAAAAATGTGATATTCTATCTAATTATGTACTTGATGTCCTGGTAATTCCAATGAATTTTTTATACTTATTTTTTACATACAAAGGAAGTTTTGAAGTAAGGATTAAATTCGTTTTATTCTTAGTTGAAAGAATATTTTTTACAAATTAAGTGATTAATTTTAAAGTAAAATATGATTTTTTTTTAATTTATGTGCTGCTAATTACTGGATAGAAAGACCGATTTCAATAATGAATTACACCACAACTCGACTGCGAAAGACATGCAATAAATTTTATGAATTAAAATAGGGCTTGTGGTACACACTATTAATCTTTTGTAATGTTGAATAAATTTAATTCCTATAAAACATATTCAAAAAAAGAACGCTGTGAAAAATATCTTAAGGATGGGTAGGTTCAGGTCTCCAGTTATTATAATATCCACGACTTTTCATTGTTTCAAGTAAAAACTTTACCTTTCTCGTGCTCAATAATCATTTTAAATAAAAACAAAATATTTGTACATTTTGGCGACTTTTTTTCTATTTTTGGCGAATTTTAGCTATTTTGGTTAAATTTTTTTTTGTGATTTGTTAAAAATATTTTTATAAGTAAAAAATATTGTATATATTAGAGACAATTTTTGTCAAAAAACTGTTTTGTGGATTGTGGCGATTTTTCACATCGATTTTGGCGAAATAGGTGAAAAAAATCTAACAACCCTGTCAGCAGTAGTACCGCTGGAGAGAATCATGTACTCATAAATATGACAGCAGTAGCATACCAACTACACAACTATAGCAAATCCAATACTATTCTGAAGCTGATAGTCATAGCTGACATTTTAAACTGCCAAATATCATTGATTCTATAGGCAGTGCTATATAACTTTTATTATATACCGGCCTATGCACAAAAAAATTAGGCCACCACATAATACCATTGGTCAGATCATGTCAAATTGGTCAGATCATGTCAAAACAAACTGCGGAAAGACCTTCTCTATGTTAAGACATTTATGGATGTCACAATATTATACACCAACTCATATCCGAATGTTACTTGCCAAAACGCTATAAGTCGGCGAAGGTTGAACATAACGTTCCACAATATCGCTATAAAAATTAACAGAAGCATCTCGCAATATGCAAAACAAATTTATAATAGGGGAGTTCAGTGTTCAATGCAAATGGTGTTGTAAAAGTGATAGTGAGTAATATCATAGCTTTTTTGTGAAATCCAACAAAAAATACCTATTCTTTTAGATTTCAATGATATAAGACATTTGAACTTACGCAAGACCATTTGCATCAAACACTGAATACCGCTAATGTTACACTTGATTATTTATTAACTTGCCGAACTCTTTTGTTTTTGCACCAGATTATATATAGCCAACAGTCTACCTACCTATATGAGAGAATGATTTTTTCGAAGTCGAATAAAGGTAACAAGATTAATAAATAAATCCACCTCGGAGCAACACTCTGGAGCCAACTACCCCCTCAAATTAAAATTATACGCAATGCAAGTCATTTCAAACTTGCCATATTTCAGTACTTCAGTTAGGCCTATATATGTTTGTATCTGTGCATAAAAATGTATCAGTGCCATTATTTGTTTTATGTTAAATTTATTTTATATGAAATTTGTTATTTTCTTTCCTTTTTTTAACTGTTGATTATTACTTAAATTTAGTTGCCAAATTACTACCCAATACTGTAATATAGTATCATAAGTAAATTATTAAATTACGCGTTTTAGTGCTGGTAGCACGGCTGCCAGATTTTACGATTTATCGTCATTTTGACGATTTTGGTCCAAAACATAGCAAAATTCCGATTTGACGATTTTTTCTTCAAAAGTGACAACTCAAAAAATATGTTTTAAATTACAAAGTTTTTTAGTTTAAACGATTACAAAACGATTTACAAAATTGTGGTAATTCGCTTCCTAATATTATGTGTACGATACTTAAAATATATTTTTTGTTAACTTCCATAGATAAGAGGATTGATAACTCCCAAACATTTCATTAATAGAATTTATAATATCATTCAAACTCAAGAGCAATTTTATACATTAAAAATTTCAAATTTATTTTAATGCATTAAACACATAGACAACATCAGGCTACCTTGTACAGACGATTATTTTAAAGTCATCAAAGCTACACGACCACCGTTATGGCTGTAGTCAAATTAGGGTATTTTCTATTTTTGTATGCGACAATGTTATTTTTTCAACAAAAGAAAATTACAAATTCATTTACATGCCTTAGGTCAAGGTATATTTATCTTACTAGGTAGTGTCGTCCGCCCAGCTGATTTAGTAGTTCGACATGTCAAAAGTTGTATGTGTTCAGAAATTTTATAGTGTAGAAGTGAGAAAGCAATAAAACACATACACGCCTTCTCAATTTTCTTATATGTTTTTTGACATTTCGAACTACAAAGCAACAACAAAATGCCATGTTGGTTTTGTATTGTTGTATTTGTTGTAGGGATGCCACTACCTAGTAAAATAAATATACCTTGCCTTAGGTTTTGAAGACATATTTATTATATTTTGAAAAAGTTATATTATAGAAGTAAAATATGTATTTCTACAACAATGTCAGAGTTTACGAAGTATCTGTCGTCTTCAATATAAGTAGATGACTAAACTGCGACAACTGAGCCAACGGAATTTGTAGTCGTGTGGCCGCTGTCTTCTATGTGTTTAAACCATAACAAAAAGTTTTGATTTCAGTATACATTAAATATGTATGTTTAAATTTACTTCTTATGCTTCTTTTGATTGCTTTTAAACAAAAATATAAACAAAAAATAGTTAAAGAAATCCTTTTTTTGTTTTCCAATTTCTTTGACGATTTTTTAAAGCTGAAAAGACGATTTTTTTAATTTTTATCGTGAAATCAACTATTTTTTCTTAAAGTGACCTAGCAGCCCTGGCTGGTAGTTACATTATAGCTAACAACCTGAAATTTAATATTCAACGTTTTTGTAAGTAAGCGTAGCGCACCGGGTTATAGTTTTAGCTAAATATTAACTTTAATGATGATGAAAAATAAAACACTGAAATATAAGAAGTCGAGTCCACAAAAAAACATTAATGTGAAAAGAGGGCAATATTTCTGTGGCAATAAGTAAAAAGTTCTTAAGTCTGATTTTTAAGTTTTGTAGGAGAGCAATATTAAACTTTAAAATAAATTTTTCAAAAAAAAACTTTTCTTTAAAATTTACCTATGGGAGTCAAACGTATGATTTAAAAAAATATCTTATATCTACCAAAAGTACGCAGGCGTTGCAATTAATAAGTTGTGAAAGAAGTTTTTATGATTTCGAAAAATAGCTTCTAGTTTCTTAAGTTTTTTTCCAAATGCGATTGGACATTGAAAAAAGATAAGCAGAAAGTTATTTTGCTATAACTTCCTAAAAAATTTTACTAAATAATTGAAAATTTACAATAATTGAAAATTTATTTTTGAAGTACGCAGATTTCAAAGGTCCCAGTAACTAAATTTTTGATTAAGTTGACCTAAGCACTTATTCCTTATTACCACAGATTTCTATTTAACAATTATGGTCATTAGCAGCAGCGACATCAGAATGTAAAATAAGTTTTTTCTTGATTCAATACCTATCGCTACAATTGCGTTGTTAAAGGCAAGAGCTTTGTTCTCTTTTTGAACTCAGTAATTTTATCGGCCAAAATTTTCATATTTTTTTGTGTAAATTTATCTTAGATATTAAATTGATTGGATTTGTTCCGCCAGTAAATAAAATACTGTTGTCATACCTTTCGGTGAAGACCGTCGTCACTGGCTGTTGTTTTGGTACGTTTGGCGACCGCTTTCGATGTAAAGACATCATTTTCAAGCCGCGTTTAAAATGGAGTACCATTTTAAATTATTCAATGAATTTTATTATCTATCATACTCATTTTTAATTTTATATTTATAAATATAAAACATCCACTTGCAATAGGATTAACTTTACTAATCCAAACAACATTAATTTGTAGGAGTACCATTTTAAACGCGGCTTGAAAATGATGTCTTTACATCGAAAGCGCTCGCCAAACGTACCAAAACAACTGCCAGTGACGACGGTCTTCACCGAAAGGTATGACAACATTATCTTAGATATATTTACAATTAAAATTGATACCATGTGCTTTTAAAACAAAAATCAAATTAACATTTCAAACCGGAAAATTAGAGCATTTAAAGTTTTAGGAATTTTAATCATTTCCGAAAAATGTGGGAGGATGTGAATGAATTTTATGATTTCATCAATTTCTTTCAAAAAAAAAAAAAAAAAAAAGGATTTAGTGATTGAGTGTGATGAACCATTTATATTTTTATCAACGGGCTGCCACATTAGATCGATTTAAAAAATCCATATATACTCATACATAAATCATACTTTTTATTTGTTTTATTTCTTTTTGCATAGAAAATGAAACAACTAATATTTCTTTGCATCTAATTCATTTAATGAATAATAAAATTATTTCAATGCACATGCAAATCATATGCTAGTTAATTCGTGATTTGTTACCATCGTTTGTTTAAACAGACAGTGATTACATTTCTTTCTTTTTCACCCAACCTTTTTTGATCACCAAGACTAAAATTTTCATTAAAAAATTACTTTCTCGAAAATATACTATAAAATAACTAAAATAGAAATCATTTTAATGCATGAAAGTAATATACAACAGGCAATTTATTGTCTTAAACTTGGTTAAAAAAGTACTAAACGTTCAAAGAAGCAGAGAAAATAGAAAATACCATCCAGCATTCACATCCACCACTGCAAGAATAAAAACCATTAAATATATTTTTGTATATTTTAGCAATTTTTTTAAATAATATATTAAAGTAAAAATAAACTCTACTAAAGAAAAAACGTTGCCAAGAAAGACTGAACGAACAGTTGGTGAAGAAACAATGAGAAAGGCAGAAAAAGCGACATTTAGTGTCAAGGTGAATAAAAAAAAAAGAAAATATATTATTACATGCGATTTATGTGAATAAAAAATAATATTTTTACTTTTTTATTTTGTATACCTTTTTCTTTTACACAATTTTTTTTGTTTTTGTTTGAAATCGAGAGCTCACCAAAAACGGTGCTAAAAAGACTAGTAAAAATAATATTGTGTTACCCTGTCTTTGATTTTTACACTAATTTACACATAGACCATAGATAGACCAGCTACTCACTCTACTGTACGGGTACACGACTAGAAATACATATTTTACTTTTATAAAAATTAAATAACTTTTTCTAATCATCAATTATCACATTAAGGCCCATTATTATAACATGCCAATAGCTAAAGTTAGGATTTTGTCGTAGCTTCTCGTTATTATAAGTAAGCTAAAATCCACCTATAACTAGCCTGTAGCTATATGGCCTAAAAATAATCTTTTTCATATAAATATGTGCGTTTTAGTTTTGCCAGGTTGTAGTCGGTAGCCTGCTATCGCCTATTTGCTTAATTCATAGGACAAAGAAATACAGCATATTTTTAAATGTGTAAGAAATTTCCATTTTTGGTTTAATAATATCGGGTTGTTAAATTTTAAGGGTCGATGTTGAATGTGAACCACACCTAAACGTCAAATTTTTTCTGCATTTAATTTAACATTTCTCAATTTCGGACTAACCAATTTGAACCATGGAAAGATACACAATCTAGCAAAGCGTTATAGTTATTCAGGCTTATTATAAATTGGATGATCAATTTTCGAAGAAAATCATCTTCAGGGATGAGGTATATTTTCAGGGTCGTCCCGAGGTTAGTACGCGCCCGGGCGAGATTGTGATCTGGCCCCCTACACAATTAATTGGTTTAAATAAATTTATATTTTTCATATAACTTATTTTTTTTTTATTTTATACTTATATTTACAAAAGGGTTACATATTATGTAGTAAAAACAAAAAAATATATGAGATAGAATTTTTTTTTTTAAATAATATTTCGATTCAGGCAGTCAAAGAATGTAAATAAAAAAAGTTTCAATGAAGTCTGGAATGGTAAACATTAACGTTTTATTTTTTCCTCATTTGCTGCACAACGAAGCTGATGTTGATTACACAAATATCTTGTTTGGGTAATTTTTGGATAATAGTTATCAGCCTTTAATGGCAAGGGCCCTTTAAAAATTTACTCATTCTTTTTGTTTTTCTTTTTGAATTCTGGTAAAGAGAATGGATCCCAATTTAATAAGCCAATAGTTGTAGGAGAAGAAATTAATACCGTTTTGTCAGCTTCATTCTCATTAATATCTTCGTTATTAGAATCTGAATCTGGTATTACAAGTATTTCAACTTCATTAAGTATACTCACGTTCACTGGTGACAACCGAAGAACTAGAGGGAGCAAACTCGGAAGTGAGCTTTGGGACCTTCTTAAGAATCACTTCAGTCGTTGCCTCCTCTTCTCTTACTAATTGAGTCTTTGTGCTCCAGACAGTTTTTTAAACATGATGATGATGATTTAAAATGATTCAGTTCGTAATAATTCTACTGAATGTTTATGGTATGGTAATTGGTAATTTCAAATATACGGGTATGTTCTGTAATCCGAAACCGAGTGAAATTGAAATCGAATAAATTTTTAAAGAAAAATATAACTTAGTTGCGCCTATTATTTTAAAACATTAGCAATGAAGGAAGTTATGTGAACGGTCTTTAATGAAATGTATAAAAAATAATATCAAAATGTTGTAAGATTTAAAAGTTATGACAATTTAAAATTTCATTCGGATTCAATTTCACTCGGTTTCGGATTACAGAACATACCTGATAATATTATTGTTTTCATATTTTTCTTCTTTATTACTTTCTTGTGGGCAATGACAGAACCAATACTAACCGTTTTTAATTCACACAGTCGCCGGCGTTATTGGACGGTTCATCGTACATTTGAAAAACGGTCCTTACACCTGGCAACCATTTAGCCACGAGTGGAGCATACGCCGACGGCGATATTTCTTTCTCCCTTACACAAGTTTGCGCCCCCTTCACCGTGGCGCTAGGTACGATTGCCCCGTTTTTTGACATTTTTATATTTTTGTAATTTGATTTTTCAAATTTAAGGACTTCTTTATAAAAAATGTATTTTGTATTGTTGATATTGGCTACACCATTATCTCTATCTATACATATAATAAAATAGTGACTCATTTCCGTCTGCCTGTCTGTTTTATTTTCTTTTGCGTTCGTATTGCGTAAAAACTACTGAATTAATTTTAACAAAATTTTGTGAGGATGTTAATGTCTATTTATTTTCGCTCTTTTTTATTAGGAATAAAATATTTTTGATCCTAATTCTTATGACAATAGAAAAGAATTAAATTTCTTTAAAAAGCCGTTGCTTTTGAAAATAAAAGAACTCCATTTTATTTTATTTAAAAATTTGCATTTGAATGGCGTTAAAAAATCACAAGCCGTAAAGGACTTATTATTTTGTGGTCTTATTGCATGTAAGATTAATAATTCAAATTAGTTTAATAAGGTTTTGGTATGCGCCAATGTAGTTGTCTCATTTTCAAAGGCAATGTTTGATGAAAACGTTGATTTGCTTTTACTGGAATGTAATTATAATTTAAAAAAATTGAATAGTTTATTTACTTACATATGTATATACATATTTTATTTCAATATCATTTCATTCTTCTTTGGTACAGCAAAACAAAAAACCAAAAAAAAAAACTAAAATTAAATTGAATTTTAAAGTAAAAAGTGGAAAAAGAAAGAAAGAAGTTACAATACTTATATTTCGTAGGTTACATAGCGTAAATTTTTCACCATAGTTGCAGTATGATTGCTAAATTCTGATAATGCTTCTCAATATATGTATTGCAATATAAAAAATAGAACTATTCAACATGGATTAAAAACATAAAATTTTGTTAATTTGTAATAAGATTTAGGTTTTATTCATTTTTTCTTTCGCAAAATGGAGTTTTCTAATTTTCAAAAGCAACGGCTCAATTAAGTGATTTGCAGCAGTTTCGATACCCCCAATACCTTAATAACATTTTTTTTGTCCTACACTGAGGGAAAAACGACGTTGCAAAATCGACAACGAATGTGATCGCTTTGATACCTTTTCGTTGTCACTTTTGTTTGACAACGGGTGTTGTCAACTTGTAAACAAACGTGGTCGAATTGACAACGAGTGTTGTCAACTTCTCAACGAACGTGCTCAAATTGACAGTAAATATTTTCAATTGTGTTAGTTTCCTTCAATTTATCCAAACGCATTTTTTGAAATATCAATATAGAGCAATATTCTATTGCAGATTATCTCAAAGCCACTGGAGAAAGTTTTAAAGGAAGCACACCCACCATTAAGTCTGCGAAGGGAGTTTAGAGAGAAGATATTTGCCTGAAAAAAAAGGTAATAACACATTTTGATTATAATCTGCTTATTATTTTTATGTTTATATAAATTCACAGTTCGAAATAGATGTCTGTGCTAACCAAAGAGGACCAATGATGGAGAAACAAAAACCACCAACAATGCATTAGCGTCATATTGCTCCAACAAGCAGGGTAGTTTTAACCAAGGTAAGAGAAATTGTGATAGGAATTATATAGAGCATCTTGAACCATTCTATTGTGATATAATTTCAGATTTGATGACGCCAATTAATGAAACATCAAAGGATATATGCTTATGAAAACAAAAAATTTATAAGATAAATTTATTTTAGAATTAAGTTTATTTAACATTTTTGTTCTTATAATTAAAAAAACATTTTGTGAATAAAATAAGTTTAAAAAATTATAATCTGTTACAATCTGTTTTATTATAATAAATTTGGAAAGGAATGAGCATTTACAAATCAACAACGGTATGGTGTCAACTTTACGACGGTGTGGTGTCAATTCGACAACAATACGGTGTCAAAGTGTACACGTTCGTTGTCAATTCAACAATCACTCGTTGTCAATATTTTGTTGTCGAATTGACAACGTCCGTGTACAATTTGAGTACAAACGTGGTCGATACACTTTCGACACCGTATGTGGTCATTTTGATAACGGATGGTGTCATTTTTTCTTTGGGTGTACAGTCCAAAGTTGTTAATTAGGTAATATTACAGTTTACACAGTTACCGTCTTAAAAATGATTTGAAAAATAATGCACTAATGTAAAGTAAAATTTTAATTTAATTCAGTCTTTCTTAGTAATATAGATAACCACACCTTGCCTTTCATCACTATACATTTATGAAATTGTGTTCTCAACTTCTATTAAAATTGAGTAATTCGTATAAAAATGTCCCTTATACCCTCCTGGCCCTAGTTTTGAAAACAGACATATCACAATGGACCCACAAAAAATAAAGATCTGTCTATGTTTTAAATATCATTAAATTTGATTTGGCCGTGATTGACGTACAAATAATCAAACTTGCAAATAGATATATAATATAATTATCTATATTATATTACATAAATTTATTATTAATATCATCTATGTGGTATCGATATAAATCTTCGAACATTAAGTTACTAACAAAAGTTAGAATAAAGATATTGGTTAATTTTAAACTCCTTAAATTCATGATACAAATAAATGTGAACATCACTGAAAACAGCTGTTGTCATATAGTTTTACACATCAAATAGAGCGTGCTTTATATAAAAAACTAACACATGTTATTGCACATAGGTAAATAACATATGTTATGTTTCAAGAGGTTTACACTATATGTATAGTTTTACATATGGAAAATTTGACATTCCATATGACTTGTACACTCAATGTAAACACACCTTTACAGAGCTTGAGACAATAATTTTTAGAATTTTTTATAAATTTGAGAATTTTATCATTTATAATTATAATAATCAATTATATTATAACTTAATTGTATAGAGCCTTTTTTGGTTGTAGCGAAACAGGCCATAGTCTTTGAAATCAATAGAATCCGTTCCACCCAGACTGATGGATAATCACACCACACTAATTACTAGCACACCAGGGCATTTTTATTTACTACGAATAAGTGTTGACAGATCCTTTAATATAATGTTTTCCAAATTCTGTCGAAGTGGAAAAATTATATTTTCTTGTTGTATGCAGCATCATCCTACTACTACTACTGGTCTTACTCTTTGTTCAAAAAAATTTTTAAAATATAAACTGAAATAAGTTATCCATGCAACTCCTTCCACCACAAAGTTATTCTTCTCTCAAAAATTAAATTTTAATATTATTTTCCGCTTTAATATTTTACAATATTGAAGTGATGTCTGATTGTGGTGAGGTCTGTTTTATAAATAAACAAAAACTTGATTTTGTTTTTAATTTATTTATTTTATCCAATATTTCGTACAGGTAATGAATTAGACTGCGAGCTACTATCCAGCAAACTATTCATTTGGCTGCTTGCAGCTATTTTCTGTTTCCAAATGTGAAGAAATGTCTGGTTGGTAGGAGATCTGAATCAAACGAAGAGGTCAACATTAAAATAAACGCCTATTTTGAGGAAATTGAGAAATATTATTATTTGGAGTGAATAAAACAAGAAACACGCTGCCATGTTAGAAAATAAAACACTTATTAGCTGCTGAAATTTTTTTCATTTTAAATTCACGAAATTATTAAATTGTCCTCGCATTTATAAAAAAAAAACCTTAAGCCACACTTAGATCTGTTCGTTTACGAATATTTTCATATTTTTTCATAGTAAGTTACAAAATGTTTTCTTTATAAAAAAATAAAAAAAAATTAAAAGTAGAGCCCTCTACTAGCGGTTTTTGTTTACCCAACGGCACCTTTAATAGAATTAAGAAATAGATGACTTCCTAATACGAAATTGCTTTATCTCACTTATCAGGTAAAATGTGATATTTTTGCTAATACGCACAAGGCTTCTACCAAAAATGGACTTTGTCTCTCAAAAAGCTTATAGCCCATTCAGGCTGCCACGAAATTAAGTAATTTCGAGCTGAAATTACGAATAAAATCTAAAGTGTTCATACTGGGCTTTTTGACATTTGAGTTAATTTCGCAAACAGCTGATCACGTTTAGTTACATTTATATAATTTAACTATTTTGCAAAAAGCTTTCGCACAACACTTTCGTATTGATTTAAAATATACATGAATATTAAAAACAGCAGTACAACAAAATTAATGTACAATTATGTTTATATTTCCATTATTTCATTTCGCTTTTAAATTTTTTTCTGACAAAAGCCCACTTTCACGGTTGTAAATATAGTCATGGTTGCAAAAAATTTAGCTTTTTATACAAAACCAGCGTTGTATATCGTAATTTCAAGTTAATTTCGACGAAATTAAGTAGAATGAGTTAATTTCAAATGTATGCGAAATTACGTAATTTCAAGTTGATTTCGGCCGAAATCACGAAATGACTTAATTTCGTGGCAGCCTGAAAGGGCTATTATATATGACAAATAATGTTCAATCATTAATAGCCTTGCTTGTCTTGCTCTTCTCAAGGAATATGATTGACTTTGACACTTCGCCCGAATCAAAATTAACTTTTCAAAAGGAGAAAACAGTGAAAACAAAATCTTATATTATACTAATTACAGTGGAGCATATCACTGAAAAATTTAAGAAATTTTTTATACTTTTTAGATTTTAAGGTTTTCTGAAAATTATAAGTTTTAAACCAACAGCCTGCGAGTACTTAACAGGTTATAAAAATTGACCGCCTCTAGTAATAAAATTAATGAGAGTGTTGTACCTATAGCATAATTTTTTTACGGTCGGACCTTTAATCCTGGTTTAACAAAAAAAAAAAAATATGCAGATGTTCAGCAAAATTGCTTTCCAACATCTGATGTATGATGAAAGGAGCCCATAAACAAATATTTCTCTAATAAAACATTAAGCTTAACATAACCATACAACTTTGTTGTATTTGTGTTTTTTTACGTTCAGCATTAGTTAGTGTGTTGTGTGCTACTTTTGTTGTGTGTCTAACTGGCTGTTTACCTTATCTGTCTGACCGTCTGTCTGCCCGTAGACTTAAACTGTTTGTTGGTAACGAAATAAAATAAATGGAAACGAAGAGAATGTAATAAAAAAAATAGGAGAAAGAAAACAACTGCCATTTAAAGTACAGACACAAATGAAAACAAGAAACATTGTTTTAGTTGTTTTTCTTTCGCGATGTTTTTCTTGGTTTCTTCGCAAATAGAGCTAAATAGCAATTCCTCTTAAAACATATTTATGGTTAATGAAATCCTATTCATGACTCACATTTTCACATGCACCGCTTTAAAATGTTTTATTTCAGTTCAGTTTGAATATTTTTGTTGCAAGAGAGTGGCAAGTGAAAGAAAAAAAGGTTTAAAGCAAACTTCACCAAAGAAATGTTTAATAGTTTGTGCAGCAAATTTGCATGAGGTTTGTTTGCTAAACCGATTTTTATTGAGAAAATTTTGTACCAAGCATGGTAACTTTAACGCGCTTTAATGCAGCCAAGAATAATAGCTTCTACATCATATCTACATCCTAAATTATTAACTCTTTAATTTAACTTCAAAAAAGAGATTTTAAAAGAAGTACATTCAAAACTGCTTTATTTAGCTTATTTTAAAACCCGTGACCGTGATTTCAATTTTTTTTTCGAATTGCTCAAATCAAATTCTCATTAATACCGCGATTCTAAAAAGAAAAGTGAGATATTGGAATTCATTAAATTTGCTATTGAGTAGAACCTTTATTCGACATCAGTGTTTGGATTTGTGGTACAATTGTACCAAATTTGGTACAAACGACACATCGGCGGTACACTAGTACATTTCATGCTTTTTTGGTACAATTTCATATAAAATTTATTTAATAAATTTTTTTTATTTAATCAATATTTTTTGTACTTTTTCTTACAATAATAAACATTTCTGATTTCTAAATTGCAGTATTTGTTACTTTACCATACGTAGTATAAGGTAAAGTATAGTAATCATGAAAAAAAAACGAGGTCGGGATTTCGACGGATTTATACATGTTGAGGTCTCCTGAATCCATTTTGGCTATTTTTGCGATGATGTCTGTCGGTGGGTGCGTGTGTTTGTATGCCACTATATTTGTGGAGGATGAGGTCATACCGTTTGACATATCAAAATGAAATTTAGTATTCGCCTTTGTTATATGGAGGTGAAGAGCTGCTTAGTTTTTGGGCATAACCGGGAGGGGGCAAGGGGTAGTTTCCTTACCCCCAAATATTGAAACGATCTACAGTTCATACCGTATGACATATCAAAATAAAATTTTGTATTCGCCTTTGGTTTATGTAGATGATCAGCTGTATTAATTTTGGGCCTAATCGGGAAGGGACAAGGGGTAGTTCATTTAACACTTCAAACCGAAAATAATTAATTTTTCGATTCGCATATACTGTGAACTCTTATTCTTTATGTAATATATTCAAAAAAATGTCTGTTTCCATTGGGTATGGTAAAGATGAGTGTAGGCCACTCCAGTTTTATTTATTATTTACTTCAATTATTCTTAAGTAAGAGATTGTAGTCTTTTTTGGTAATTAGACGACTCTTAAATTATTCTTAATAATAGCTCCATTAATACTCTATCGTTTTTAAGATCTGATTACTTTGGTGGAGTTTTAAGTTCCTAAGGAAGCCTTTTGCTTTGCAAAACAATTGTTAGTAAATAAGCAACAAAAAAAGAAATTCCACCAAATAGTATTATTTTCAATACCCTAATGGAAAAGTTTTGATTTGTCCCATTTTAATGTCGAGCTACTACTGTATGTGTGTTTTGTTTATTTTTTTTTTTTACTAAATGCCAAATTTTGATACAATTGGTACTGAGTTGCTACAATCATCATTGGGGCAGTACAATTTAAACATTATCCGATCTTGTTCGACATTACCTGCTCGTAATTTCGACGAATAGAAAGAGGCAACCTGCCACAAAAAATAGAGGCTAAAGTCAACTCTAGTTACTAGCAATGGTTGTCTAGTGGATACTATTTGTCACAAAATCACAACCTAAGGGTTTCTTAATTTTATGGTATAAAAACAAATGGGTCGACAAATGGTACTGCAAAAAGTAATGAACTATAACAGAATTAAGTCAATAAGAATTTAATGAAGTTTCCATACTTTACTTCCAGCGCCCGGTTTTTTTCGTGAAATTTTTAGATTCGTTGAATGTCACATTTTCTCTTAATAAAAAAATTCTATTATGTTACAAATAAATTTTTGTTTACTTTTATCAGATGATTAGTGTGACCATATTAAAAAAAAGAAACAATTTTTAGTGAAATTTCGATTTTTTAGTGAACATTAGATTTGCTGAATACAGGTCCCGCAGTTCCAGCGACGTCATCAGTGACGTTCTGACAATATTTTGTTTGACTTTTACTTTTGTCTTGGAAATAATAAACCCCAAATTTAAAAACATTTATTTTATATATAGAGTTACTTTTCACTGGGTGTTTGAACGTAGGTTTTATATGAAATTCTCTTATTGTTGAGATCTGTAAATAGTATTTAAAATTTTCTATTAACAAATATAATAGGTGGTTTCAAGTCAAATAAATCGATGCTATTAAAGGCCACATTAAGTTTTCTTTTAATTTTATTGTCGCAGCTGGCAAGAGCTCATATACATAAAATAGAAGAATAGAAGTATTCTAATTTTAATTGGGGTACAATGGTTAGTATGCGAGATTTCTTAATGTTGAAAACGTTCGATCACACGCAAAATTAACACGGTTTCACCAAGTGATGCTGTCGTTGAAGAAAATACTAAGATTTTTAGCATGTTGAATGTTAAAATAGGAATGTAATGGAGTTTGAATAATCTCTTTTTAATAATCAAACACTTTGACATAGTAGGGTTAATGTCTTGAGAATTTACGGTGGCCCACTCATAAACACGATCTATCTTCTGGTTAAGGATTGTCACACATTCTTCAGCCGCAGTATTTCTGCAACTTATGTAAATCTGAAGTTGAAGGTCATTTGACCAGTATCTATACTATTTATTAACCTATTGATAAAACTGTGTATTCTATTTAAATTATGTGAATCCTTTACAAATTGTAAAACTCTCTCAATATTAAGGCTTGCAAAAATATTTTTAATTTATTTAAATCTATAGAAAAAGCCTTATTGTTTAATTTACTCTAAACAATTAACTGATGACAAATACTTTCATTCAAAACTGAGTGCATATACGAGTACACGATGCAACAAATCTTTCAATAATTTGACACTGCTGATATAACACTTACTTACATTAAAAGTAAATGAGTATTTAATTGATTTAGAGAAAATCAGACATCAATATACATATGAATGTATGCACGACCTATAGACATAAATACATTTACTCAATTACAGTTTAAAATTAACGCAGGCACATACGGTGTACTAAATACAAATACAAACAAAAATTACAAATAAATATGTATGTGTGTATGTGTGTATGTATGTATGTATGTGTTTATGTGTTTATGTATATAAATAAAATATTTATTGTATGTGTATGCACATTAGTGTAAAAGATAGTTTGTTGCATGTTGATACCTCAACACACATTACGTGACATCAATCGAAGTGACACAATTATTTTTTTGTTTTTCACTTTTATGTTTACTTATCTAAAAGACAACTGATGACATTTTTTTATTTTTTTTATTTTGTAAAATATACGTATGAAAACAGAAAAGTGAAAATTATTGTAATAAAAAGGTGATGATTAAAAAACAAAACCAAAGAAACGTGGAGTTTTTGATGAAGGCGTTTGTGTAGATAATTTTTTTTTTTTTGAAGTTTGTGTTCCTACGAATGTTCGTTTGCATGAACAGTAGTTTTTAATTATCGGCCTACACGTACGCTGCATTGAATATTAACGCAGTTGCCAAAGTGAATAAAAAAAAAATTATGTTGCATGTGTGAATGCGTTTAGGCCAGGGGTTCCTAAATTTTTGAAAAAAGCATTAGACTCATTCACATGTGTGTTTTTCTTAAACTGTAAAACTTTGCATAGAGCTTGTTTTCGAAAGATAATAAATTGTGCGTCTATTTTTCGAACATTCAAAAATAAAACGAATTTGATAAAATATTAAAAGCTGCAAAATTTGCAATTTGGTTGATATTTTTTTTGGAAATAGTTTTACAAATTATATTGATTTTTAGTTTAAATTAAAAAAAAAGCTGAAAGCCACTACAACACATTTTGCGAATATATATTACCTTTGGCCATAATTCACTATGAATTCATGGTAAAATATTATCAGAAAAACGCCATAAAGGTTCGAATTAGTGCTGTCATAGATTTTTTACTATAAACATTAAGGTTTAGTTTAAATTTTACACAGTTTTTTTAGTTTTTTTTTTTTAAGTCTGCGAAATATTTTAATGCTAATCATAAATACTAGCAAATTAAGGCTTTATGTTAATAACACAGATTACACCTATTAAAAGTTCAGTTTTAAATTAAAGTTCAATTAATTTTTTAATTGATTCAAATATATGTATATTTGTTTAAAACAGAACAAAAATTGTCTAGTTAAACAATTAATTAAATCAATTAATTATTTAATTAATTTTTCATCTGAAACCAATTAAAACCTGCTTATACTCTCGTGTGCTTCATATTAGGGAAAAACGCTGTAGAAATTTTTAGAACAGTGCGTAATATAGAGCACGCGACATGTCTGAATTTAAGTGATACACAATTTGTATACAACTTTGTGTTTTACAACACTGTCGTCTACTTAAGGCCACAAGTACACTTTAATATTTTCCATAATTCTTAAGACACTGAAAGAAAGCAACTTCAATTTTAGTAATCTGTTTATCACAACGTTAATTTTTTATAACTTTAAAACGTCCAGCCCAATGTGTTGGTAGTTTGGAAGATAATCTATTTTTCTTTGTGAGATGAAAAGTAAAACCACCAGTCATTCAATGACTATTGGAGAATTTATAGTTCGGTTACTTCTTGCTTTATTTTAGCTCCTGGTATATTTTATTCGGCTTAGCACAAACTCATGGAGTTCAAAAATGTTGTCCTGTCTTTTGTTACCTCATCGTTACACCACGCATAAATGATTGTCTTTACAACCTCGCTTAATGCGTGACCGCAGACAAATTTCAGATTATAGTAGTATTTTCCGATATCCGACACTAACGATCACTCTCAATGCCAAGTTTGCACCAATAACTACTTCGCTCATAATATCATCAGCAATAAATATATTAGATTAGTGCTCATACTGGCGATAGTTAACTGACTTTAGCTTTACAATATAATGTAGCAGGCTTTCCGCTAGGCATACGCGGTCTTTAATTAGCTAGTAGTTCGGCTTTCCACTAAGTGCAACTATGTCTACATCTATGAAGTTTTCTTACTGTGTTACTGATATACAGATTGTGACGTCCTAGCCCATGGGAGCCATATCTTGATAACTATAGCTTTAAACTCATAGACGATAGCGGCTACACTGCTACACCACTACAAACTACTTCATTACATTATAGACGACAGACAGCTAACTTTGACATTGTTATTTTTATAAAAATACTACCTATCTTCGGTGCTCTTCGCTACACCCATCCACAAAAAACACAATAAACACTTAAAGGAAAAGTATGACCAAATTTTAACGCGAAAACGCACGCTATTCTCAAGTCAAAAATGTTCCCATCCAACCTGTTTTTTGCTAGACTATACGTATTAACACGATAACAATTGTTTACTTTTAATGGGATTTGCCACTCCCAGTATTCTTATCCAGTCTGTATTTTGCTAGACTATGCACATTAGTATGAGGGTTACTTGTGCAAAGTTGTAAGACTATACCTAATGTAGTTCTCTAGGTACGCGATAATAATTTTCACTATGTATTGGAGGTACCAAGCCCTCCATTGAAATTCAGTGTATGTTTCTCTACACAATGTATCTTAATATGGGGGTTACTGATGCAAAATTCCAAGGCGCTACCTATTGTAGTTCTTTAGATACAGGATAATAATTTTTTACTTTGTATGGGGGGTACCACGTTCACTGTCCCAATTCAGCCTATATTTTTCTAGAGTATCGCCATGGGTATGGGGTTTACTTGTTCCTACTTTGAAGACCATACCTATTATAGGTCTCTTATACACAATAATCATTTTTCACTTTGGGAGGTACCACGCCCACTGTCTCAATTCGTTCTGTATTTTGGCAGACTTGCAAAGTTTCAAGGCGCTATCCTTTGCAGTTCGCCAGGAACACGATAATAATTTTTTACTTTGTATGGGCGGTAACACGCCAACTATTCCGGCTCTAACTCATGAACCAATACACATACAGAGACCGTTGGTACATAAAAACCTTGGTATTGACGTCACCTTTCATATAAACGTTGCAGAAACAAAATCGGTTCACGCATTCCAGAGAACATCAATTTCTAGCACAATGCAACTTTTTTTATACATATAGAATATAGATAATAGATTTTGCAATACGTACCAACAAATAAATTTATTTGCTCAAAGCCCCTTGATTTGAAGTACATTTATAGTTTTGTAATATTATTTTTTGTTTCTGTTGAATAAAATTAAATATTTTTCTCTCGCCCTCTCCCTTATTGTCGGTTACAAAAATAGAAAATGACCTAAATGGACCACAGTGCGTCTGTGGTTGATAGCCATGTAGCTTTAAACGTATGCATTTTAGTTTTAAAAGGTTGTAATCGACAACTTTCTGTCATCTATCTGTTTAATGTTTAATAACTGAAAAAAGTATGTTATGTGATATAATGATTGTATCATATTTGTGCTGTTTTGCTTCAGCAATAGTACTTGGTATTTAGCTTTTGCTATAGCCCTTTCCGTCCCTACCTACACAGATGTGTTGGTAAATTTTGTCATAGGTTGAAGAGCTGTTTATATGTTATTATCTAGACCAAATAAAATCTTTAGGCACATATGTATGTGTATATCCTATTTCTAAGGGCATGTATGTATCCCATGTATCCCATTTCTAAGGACATAAACTTTGTATGGACATAAAAAATAAATGTTAATAGTTTTTAATTTTACATATTTTATAATGAAAATTTAATTGAAATCCCTCCAATTTTGAGCTGTGGTGACTTTCGGAAACACATCAACAACAAAACCATTGTTAATACAATTTGTAGAAGTTATGAATTATATTTCTTCTGTGCTACTGCTATTTCTCAGTTAGCACTTTAAACACTGTTGTTACTTTATCGGATTTGGCTACTTTTATATAACAACCTTATATTGCTGGCTGTACAAAAAAACATCTTAATGTTTAAATTTCAAGTAAAAAGTTTTGGAATCCCCATTGTGGTGTCATTGTTGCATTCATATGGAACATTAAGTTAAGATCACGTTTATTTTGTCTATTACTAGACTGTTTTTGCTTTTAATTAATTTTCGTGAGTGAGTGTTGTTTAACTTGTGGTAACTTCAAAAACTAACTTAATAAAATTATGTTTTTTTCTGCTTTTTCATTCTTATGCTGCATGCATGCCAATGTCTTTCTTGTTACGTTCAAAATTTATTTAATCCACAATTCTTTGTTGGTTGTCAATCGTATAAGGCAGGGACGGACGTATTAAAATGCAAATGTTTAATTTTCTTTTCGAATTTGTCAAAAAAAAAATTATATATATTTTTGTATACTTGATTAATTTTTATATTTTGCATAAAATTACAAACTACATTTTTGAAAAAGGTGTTTTTCAAAATTAATCATTTTTAAATTTAGCGGAGTTAAGAAAATTATTCACAGATATCTTTAATACATTTATAGATAAATATACATACATGTATAGATATAGAGTGACGGTGAAAAAAATAGCACCAACGACAAAATGTAGTTTCTTTCCAACGGAAAAATAAATGGTAGATGAGTCCAGAATTGTATTATTTGGGAGCAAGGGATCATGTTCCTACGTAAGAAGACCAGAATAAAACCCAAAACTTACAACTAAAACCATAAAACACGTAATGGTATGGGGTAGTTTTTCTTACTATGGAGTAGGACCTACAAAACCACAATAAGAACATTTATGATAGTATACTCCGGGAAGTAATGCTCCCTTATGCTTCTGAAGAAATGCCATTGATGTGGGTCTTCCAGCAAGATAATGACCCGAAGCACCCAAGCAAGCTTGCGACAAAGTGGTTTCGGGACAATAAAGTCAATGTGATTTAATGGCCCGCTCAGAACCCAGACCAAATAAGAATTTATAAACAGATATAAAAAACAGTGTCTCAACTGCAAACAACTAACAACGAAGTGCTTTTGACAGCTATCCAGCAAATCTGTAATAAAATTCCAAAGGAAAGATGCCAAAATCTTGCGAATTCGATGCCAAAACCTTGTGCGGACGTTATTAACGATTGATTTTTTAAGAGCTTGAGAACTTTTTTTTTAAAAAAAACGCATAAAATTTGCAAAATCTCATCGGTTCTTTATTTGAAACGTTAGATTGGTCCATGACATTTACTTTTTGAAGATAATTTCATTTAAATGTTGACCGCGGCTGCGTCTTAGGTGGTCCATTCGGAAAGTCCAATTTTGGGCAACTTTTTCGAGCATTTCGGCCGGAATAGCCCGAATTTCTTCGGAAATGTTGTCTTCCAAAGCTGGAATAGTTGCTGGCTTATTTCTGTAGACTTTAGACTTGACGTAGCCCCACAAAAAATAGTCAAAAGGCGTCAAATCGCATGATCTTGGTGGCCAACTTACCGGTCCATTTCTTGAGATGAATTGTTCTCCGAAGTTTTCCCTCAAAATGGCCATAGAATCGCGAGCTGTGTGGCATGTAGCGCCATCTTGTTGAAACCACATGTCAACCAAGTTCAGTTGTTCCATTTTTGGCAACAAAAAGTTTGTTAGCATCGAACGATAGCGATCGCCATTCACCGTAACGTTGCGTCCAACAGCATCTTTGAAAAAATACGGTCCAATGATTCCACCAGCGTACAAACCACACCAAACAGTGCATTTTTCGGGATGCATGGGCAGTTCTTGAACGGCTTCTGGTTGCTCTTCACTCCAAATGCGGCAATTTTGCTTATTTACGTAGCCATTCAACCAGAAATGAGCCTCATCGCTGAACAAAATTTGTCACATTTGAACATTTCGAACCGAACACTGATTTTGGTAATAAAATTCAATGATTTGCAAGCGTTGCTCGTTAGTAAGTCTATTCATGATGAAATGTCAAAGCATACTGAGCATGTTTCTCTTTGGCACCATGTCTGAAATCTCACGTGATCTGTCAAATACTAATGCATGAAAATCCTAACCTCAAAAAAATCACCCATTACAAACAAAGGACATGCAAGAAGGAATTAATTAAAATATACAAATCATGCTAAACGTAATAAATCCATCATTTATAATTCTTTTTAATTTGTTCTTAATTTTGTGTTTAATATTGGTACAAATTGAAGTGAAGTGCTATTTTGTTGACTGATTGTTTTTCAAGTTTTTTTTAAATAAAGTATAAATTTCAAAATAAAATAATTAGCAACAATTAAGTTTATTATTTTATGTAGTTATACAGTTTCCTAGGAGTCTTATGACAAATTTTGAAATATATCAATTTAACCTATAGGACAATACATATGTATCGAAGATATATTTTCTTAGGATTGGTGCTATTTTTCTGAACTCAGCTGTATATAATTATAAAACAGTAAATTACTATAGTGAAAGGTAAATAAAATACAACGTTGCCGAATATAGCAACGTCGATAAAAAAGTACTAAAAATAAAAAGAATATGTATTTTTGAAAAAAAAACGATAAATAGTAGTATGTTCCTAAATACTTATTTTATAACTAATTCTTATACACAGAAAAAAATATTTTCACCCACTAAAGGTTTTAATTAGTTTCATATACAAATTTGATTAATTTTTCAATTGATACAATTACATACTTAATTAAGAAAGAAAAATTACTTTTTTTAAATATAAAATAATGGAAAATATTAAAAATTTAATTAAAATTACATCGGGAACTTTGTTTGGTCCACAAATTTTTTTCTGTGTACTTATAGAAATTTTTTATTAAAATATAACGTGCATATTCTATCATTGTTAAAAACCCGATTTAAAATTTTTTACGTAATTTTTGGCGCATGTTTTTCTTTAGCGAATGCATCAAAATTCATTCATTCTATTCCTACAAGCATGTAATAATTCATTAAATTACTAAAATGAAAATTTTTTGTAGAACTTCAGAAAAGATAAAACAAAAAAAAACTATTTAAGGTGATGTAGAAAATCATGTTAAGGTTAAGCAGCCATGTGTAGAGAAAATTGCATGTTACTTGTTTAATAAACACGTGTACATAAATGCAGTAGGAAAAAGAATACAATTCTAAACATTTATTGTCATGCAACATTTTTACGTTTCCATGAGTCTAAAATGGAAAATATAAAATAAAACAGCTCGTGCTAAAAGCATGAGCAATCAAATGGTTTTATTGTTTTTTATTTTTTAATTTGATGCCAAATAACATGTTCCATTTAGTTGAAGTGTTTTTACTCTTAGAAATTACACACAACGTAGAAATATGTATATTAACGCTACTTTTTAAACATTTACCTACAACAATGTACCCACTGTTTATTACAAAGTTGGATTTACAATGACGTCCTATTAACATTTATTTATTCTTTTTTAATTTTTCAATTTGAAGTTCAAGTAAAATGCGGGTTTAACCTGCGATGTATTTACTTTGTGGTCTTATCTTTCAATTTCGTGGATTATTATTTGTACTGTTAACAACTTCAACTACAAGTTTGAACTAAAATTAAAAATTATTTGGCAAATAATTGGAGACTAATGTCATTTTTGACAAAAAGGGAAAATATTTTCTCAAATTTACAATTGCATTTTTTCTATGCACATGTGCAAGGCGAATTTAAACAGGTGATTGCACGGGCGAAAATGCTCATCATCTGTTTAATTTAGAAAAGTCAAAAAATTCAATAAAAACAAAAAAATTTTGAAATTAAATTTAAAATGTTTTTAATTGTTTATTGTGTGGAAGTTTAAATAAAAATAGAAACAATTTAAAACAAAATTAAGTAAGTATTGCAACAATATACACAGGCGGAGTTCGGTGTTTCATGTAAACGGTATTGCAAAGGTTCAAGTGTAAAATAATAGCTTGTTTGTTAAATCCAACAACCAAATTCCAAAATTTTTTGTTGAAATGGATAAAGCTATGATATAACGCATTTGCTTTTTCTCAAAGATGGTGCCAATAGAGAAACCTACGTGGGTGCAATTTGAAGATTTAAAATAACTTCCATGGTATGTTAATTATTGCAGCCCGAAAAATTTTTATTATTTTTGTTTACTTATTTTTTTTTTTTGTTTCTACGAATGTTTTTGACAAGTGGCATAGATTTTGTAAAAACAAATTGCATGTTGTTTTTTTTATTGTTGTACTTGTTGTAGCCCTGCAATCACCTGTATATATTCGCCTTGCACATGTGTATCTATATTTAATTTTTTTTTTCAATAATACCCTATAAGCAACTCAAATAAGTTTTAATGCACTTTAATTAAGCTAACTATTTTGCAACCAGTAGTAGTTAACAAATAACATTAAGATCATAATTTAAGAACACAAAAGAACGCAAGGGATGTGACACAAATTTTTATTTTATAATTTTAAAAAAGAAATGAAACATGTTTGAAACAAAATTGTCAAAAATGTTTTAGGGAGGTTTTGCGTTTACATTGTAAGGGGTGATCCATTTCGAGGTTCCCTACTTTTTTAAAGAAAAAAAAAAAAAAAAAAAACACAGAAAATTCAAATTTAATGGAGAATGTTTATTATGATTTGAAAGAACATTCTTTGGCATTTATTTTTTTAAGATTATGTCTATCAAATGATGTGGCCGTTGCTACGTCGCAGATGGTCCATACGGTGAGTCCAATTGTTGATGACTCGTTCGAGCATTTTGACTGGTAACTAGCGAAGGCCTGAATAAACTTTAGACTTTACATATCCCCACAGGAAAAAGTCTAACGGTGTGATATCACACGATCTTGGTGGCCAATCGACCGGCCCAAAACTTGAAATTATGTGCTCACCAAATGTTCTTTCAATAAATCCATTGATTGATGGGATGTGTGGGAAATGGCACCGTCTTGCTGAAACGAAATGTCGCCGAGATCACGAGCTTCAATTTCAGGCATCAAATATTCGGTTATCATGGCACGATAACGGTCGCCATTGACGGTTACGTTCACACCGGCATCGTTTTTAAAGAAATATGGGTTGTTTTTTTTTTTGATGAAGTGGCAGCTCTTGACAAATAACATGACTCCATAACTCGACTCACACGTGATCTGTCAAAAAAAGGCTATTGGAAAAAGTACCTCGAAATGGATCACCCTTTAGTTAACTTATAGTTGGGCCATAAAAGTTAACTTAAAGTGTGTTATTTTCGTAGTCGTCTACCATATTGCTTGTAGGGTACATATTTATATAAATTAATTAGGGCCATATTCATAAAAAATATTTTTGGTTTATAAAACGTTTATTGAAAAAATTTTGTATGAAAATTTGTTTCATAAACCTTTTATAAAACGAAAATATTTTTTATGAATTTGGCCCTTAATATTTACGCATATGTATAGTTATAAAGACAGAGGGAGTAATAATAAAAATTATTATTAATTTATATTGTTTTTTATTTTTAATTCGAGGCATTTTTACAAAATTTTGGGATAATTTAAAAAATGTAAATAACTTCAAACTTGGCTTAAAGCCTTAAAAACATCTTATTATAACCTTTATTTATTATTTAATAAGAAAACCAAATTTTTCTAATAAATTTGTATGAGATCCGCTTTATTATTACGTTTTAGAAGAACTTGAAATAATATTTGATATCTTTTGGAGAAAAAAGTTTAAGTTAAAAATATTTAATTGAAATGAAATAAAAAATACCCTTTTATTTCAAAGGTAAATGATGGTATTAAATACGCGAAATAACTTCGAGCAGCTCCTATTTCATTAAAACAATTATTGTTGTTCCGTTAGTTTTAAATAATCTGCCCTACTCTGCAAATAATTTATATTCTAATCAGTAAGCAATTTATTTGTCGTGTATTCACATAAATTCATATTCATATTTGGACTGCAAATATTAATTTATCACTTTTTCCATTTGCCTAGTATTTTTACAGATAATGTTTTATTTTTGAATTTCTTTTATAAAACAACCTCTGCTCCTCTAAAATAATTTTAAATAAACAAATACCTTACACTTTAAGCGTTTTGTTAAACCCAATTTTCAAACCGGTTGTTTGTTACCAAGATAAAAGAAAAAAAAACGAACAAACAAGTTGTGCCAACAATATACGACTTCTTAAAACATTAAAGAAACACAGTTAAATTGATAATTTGACCGGTACCCAGTTGTTACACGCAACTGAACAACAAACTTGTTAAGATACTCAGAGACAACATTAATGCTATATCACCAACTAGCTACCAACATCTATCTATCTATTCATCCATCTTCTGTGTGAGAGTGTTGTTTGTGCAAAAACAGTGACTTAATTAACGTGTTTTTTTTCAAGTTTCAATTTGTTTTGCACAAAGTTCTTTAATGAAATTTTCTTACTTTGCAACAATTTACATAAAAGCAATTTTATCATTTTTTATCTTAAAAAATATGTAATAATTTTCAAAGATTTATTAATATTAATATTAATTATTTTAAATTTATTAATACTGTTGTTACATAAAGAAATTAGTCAGTCGTATTGATAGAATTTTTAATAATTTAATATATTTTTTATTATCCAATTATACACTCTCGTTCAGATGAGTAGGTTATAAATATAAGGATCGCACCTAACAACACACCTTTCCAGACATCAGATTTTTCTTCGAAAAGTATTATAGATTAAGTAGATTTTTTTTTTGGCATTTATGCCAAGGCAGGTATTTATGGTACACTGTCTTGAAGTTTTTAGAGCACGTTCCATATCCTCAGACAAAAGTAAAGGAAACATCATCAAAAATTGAGAAAAAATAGCACGGTAAGGCTGATGTCAGAGTGCGGGCTACATGCGAAGCTATAATACTACGCTACAACACGCTATAAACCAATGCATGTGTTTTTCTTATGTGTTCGCTCAAGAGATTTCAGCGTGATAGCGAATCTTGATGAGTGTTCGTGCTATAAAGCAGTTTGTGTAATAGATTGTAGCTCCTTGTAGCATGTTGCAGCTTCTTCCCTTTGTTTCGTTTTTTTAATTATGCTTTTAGAACTTGTTTCGTTTATATGTAAGCATTGTAATACAGTTTTTGACTTTTTTTTGTGAAAAATAGATTTAAAATATAGTCGAAAGAGCATATTCTTGCATAATTAAAAAAATTTCCAGGATAATTTCTCAGTTCACTGTTCAAATTGTGAAACTCGCTATTTTCTATCGTCTTCTATTTATTAGATGTATACCTTTCTTCTTTACAAAAAATGAATTAGAAGTATTAACTGCCACAAAAAACTCGTCGTCTGAATCCTTTACAAAACACTGAAAATTATTATACCCTAGCTATCCCCGGTACACCCATCCACCGAAAATACAATAAATAATATTATGGCTAACCTTTAACTCGAAAACGAACTCAATTTTCACGACAAAACTGTATCAGTTTATGTGCAAGGCCCACTGTTTCTATCCAAACTTTTTTTTGCTAGACATGGTACATTAGTATGGGGGTTACTTATGCAAATTTCCAAGACTATACATATTGTAATGGGTGATTTTTTAGAGGTTAGGATTTTCATGCATTAGTATTTGACAGATCACGTGAGATTTCAGACATGGTGCCAAAGAGAAAGACGCTCAGTATGCTTTGACATTTCATCATGAATAGACTTACTAACGAGCAACGCTTGCAAATCATTGAATTTTATTACCAAAATCAGTGTTCGGTTCGAAATGTGTTTTATCGACAAATTTTGTTCAGCGATGAGGCTCATTTCTGGTTGAATGGCTACGTAAATAAGCAAAATTGCCGCATTTGGAGTGAAGAGCAACCAGAAGCCGTTCAAGAACTGCCAATGCATCCCGAAAAATGCACTGTTTGGTGTGGTTTGTACGCTGGTGGAATCATTGGACCGTATTTTTTCAAAGATGCTGTTGGACGCAACGTTACGGTGAATGGCGATCGCTATCGTTCGATGCTAACAAACTTTTTGTTGCCAAAAATGGAACAACTGAACTTGGTTGACATGTGGTTTCAACAAGATGGCGCTACATGCCACACAGCTCGCGATTCTATGGCCATTTTGAGGGAAAACTTCGGAGAACAATTCATCTCAAGAAATGGACCGGTAAGTTGGCCACCAAGATCATGCGATTTGACGCCTTTAGACTATTTTTTGTGGGGCTACGTCAAGTCTAAAGTCTACAGAAATAAGCCAGCAACTATTCCAGCTTTGGAAGACAACATTTCCGAAGAAATTCGGGCTATTCCGGCCGAAATGCTCGAAAAAGTTGCCCAAAATTGGACTTTCCGAATGGACCACCTAAGACGCAGCCGCGGTCAACATTTAAATGAAATTATCTTCAAAAAGTAAATGTCATGGACCAATCTAACGTTTCAAATAAAGAACCGATGAGATTTTGCAAATTTTATGCGATTTTTTTTTTAAAAAGTTCTCAAGCTCTTAAAAAATCACTCGTTATAAAGCAGTTTGTGTAATAGATTGTAGCTCCTTGTAGCATGTTGCAGCTTCTTCCCTTTGTTTCGTTTTTTTAATTATGCTTTTAGAACTTGTTTCGTTTATATGTAAGCATTTTAATACAGTTTTTGACTTTTTTTTTTTGTGAAAAATAGATTTAAAATATAGTCGAAAGAGCATATTCTTGCATAATTAAAAAAATTTCCAGGATAATTTCTCAGTTCACTGTTCAAATTGTGAAACTCGCTATTTTCTATCGTCTTCTATTTATTAGATGTATACCTTTCTTCTTTACAAAAAATGAATTAGAAGTATTAACTGCCAC
Organism: Phasia obesa; assembly: GCA_949628195.1. Taxonomy (NCBI): domain Eukaryota; kingdom Metazoa; phylum Arthropoda; class Insecta; order Diptera; family Tachinidae; genus Phasia; species Phasia obesa. The sequence continues at coordinate 45,153,982 of OX451217.1, forward strand.
AAAAAACTCTTCGTCTGAATCCTTTACAAAACACTGAAAATTATTATACCCTAGCTATCCCCGGTACACCCATCCACCGAAAATACAATAAATAATATTATGGCTAACCTTTAACTCGAAAACGAACTCAATTTTCACGACAAAACTGTATCAGTTTATGTGCAAGGCCCACTGTTTCTATCCAAACTTTTTTTTGCTAGACATGGTACATTAGTATGGGGGTTACTTATGCAAATTTCCAAGACTATACATATTGTAGTTCCACGATAGTAATTTTTCGATTTATGAGGTACGACGCCCACTGTCCCAATCCAGTCAGTATTTTGTTAGACTATGCAAGTTAGTATGAGAGTTACTTATGCAAAGTTTCAGGACTCTACCTTTTGCAGATCTTCAGGTAGACGATAATAATTGTTCACTTTGTATGGAAGGTACCACACCCACTATTCCAATCCAGTTTGCGTTTCGCTAAACTACGTGTATTAATAGGAGGGTTACTGGTGCAAATATTCAAGGGTCTACCTATTATAGATCTCTCTCTAGATACTTAAAAAGTGGGTGTGGTCAATTTTTCTTTCCGTAAAAACATGAGTTTGGATATGACGAAGAATAAAAAAATGGCCAAATCGATGCAGCCTTTCTTAAATGGTGTGATTACCAACACACGACATTTCATTTTATTTATATAGATATATTAAAAAAGTCGCTCAATATAGCATTTACTCTAACATCTTGTAGCATTGGTATAAGAATAATATGTAGTTTGGATTCAAAATGTTTTTAACAGTCATTTACTGTTGCAGTGTTTTAGAAACTGATTTACGATTCGGATCTCAATCATTTTTAGGATTCAAAAGATTTATAGAACTTATTTAAAAATTAAAAAGCGACTTTTCTCCATAAATACTTTACTTGCCTTTAATTCAATATTTTTTTTTTAATTGAAATAATCAACAATTTTTTATTTAAAATTCCAACATCTACAAAATCTTGAAATTCCTATAATATTTTAGTTCTTAATTTCATTGAATTATTCCGGCAATAATCGAAGATATTTTAAAATTTTATCGATCATTGAGTAAATTATTTTTGATTCGTTTAAATTAAATCTAAGCAAACTTCTGAATCAGAGTTAGCATAAAGTTTACCTTTTTCACTAGTATTGTGTTTTCATTATCACATACATATTGTGTTTTGTTCTACTGACAAAGGTCGCTGCGACTCATTTTACTATCTGTTGTCTAATAAAATAAGTTTTTTTTTACTTTTTATAAAATATGACATCAGCTTAAATACTAAAACCAAAATAATTTTTATTAAGCCTGACTTAAACATAAAAAATACAATATAAATTTTCTATTAATAAAATAATTAAAAGTCCGACTTCATTGTTGTAAGAGAAGAAGAAGGTTATTAAGAATTGCAATTGATAACATATGAATGAAGATAAAGCCTAGTTGGCCAAAGTTATTATTAATTTTCTATTTAAACAAACTTATCAAAGAAATAGGATATTTTTTTATTTTTTTTTCAACTTTATTTATTGAATCTTCAAATATAATTGAACTAACAATAAGTGTTCACATCTTAAAACTAAATTATACTTAATTAAGTCCAGCCAATGCCGGGCTCAAATTTATTTTCCGGCTGATGTCATCATCTCGGGTTCACCTCTTTGGGGTTTGGCCAAAAAATGCAATATCCCTCCTTCTTAGTCGAATGTAGCCGCGGTCGTTTAGGATGTTACAAGCCAGCGGGTGTTTCGAGCTTTTTTAAATATGCAATTTCTGCTTCAATCAATGGCACGTTTAAATCTTTGTGGATGTTCGAGATTTTAATTTACCAAGGAGCGCATGTAATCATTCTTAAAATTCTATTTTGCCGCCTTTGAATTTTTTCCAAGTTTGAAGCTGAGGCAGTGCCCAATAACTGAATCCCATAACGCCATATTGATTTGAGGATCGAATTGTATAGCAAAAGTTTGCAATCTAAGCTGAGAGTAGAGTTTCTGCCAATAAGCCAGTTAAGTTGGACTACTTTCAATTTCATTTGTGTTAACTTTGATTTTATATGACATTTCCGTGTAAGGCGCCGATCAAGATGTATACCGAGGTATTTGACTTCAGAAACTTGAGGTATCATTTGATTATTTATGCGTTATGTGAGTGCATTTTTGTTCGTTCACTTTTATTCTCCACTTCTTCAACCAGTTTTCCAAATTAAATATGTGGTCTTGTAAATATCGCGATGCTATTTGGGGACTGTGGTGGATGCTTAGAAAAGCTGTATCATCAGCAAATGTCGATGTGTGGACTCGGTCACTAGTTGGCATATCCGAAGTATACAATAAATATAAAATAGGTCCCAATATACTACCTTGGGGTACTCCAGCGGCAATAGACTGTGGTGAACTTAAAAAGTCTCCTTCTTTCAGTTTAAACTTTTGATTAGTTAAATAACTTTCTAGCAAGTTATAGAAGTTTTTAGGCAAATTTAGCTTTAACTTATATATTAAGCCTTTATGCCATACTTTGTCGAACGCTTGAGACACGTCTATGAAAAGGGCTGAACAATATTTTTTTTTCTCAAAGGTCTTTTTGACTACATTTACTAATCTGTGTGTTTGTTCGATTGTACTGTGTTGTTTTCTGAATCCAAATTGATGATTCGGAATACATCTAATATCGCTTAGAATTGGGTTTAACTTAGAAATTAAAATCTTTTCGAATAGCTTTGACATGTTTGATAAAAGGCTTATGGGTCTGTATGATTCTACTTTTGTGTGATCTTTTCCCGGAAAATAGGATATGAAAAATTTTAATGTTTACTATATTTCATAGGAAATTTTTTTTACAATTTTAAACACTATTTCTTTATATTATGCTACCAGGAAAACATTTAAAATTGTAAAACAATTTCACAAAAAGCTCTATCTCGTATGAAATAAAAATTAAAATTTCTCATATCCTATTTCTTTGCTAAGTTTCTTTAAATAGAAAATTAGTAACAATTGAAACTACCTTGTAGATAGACACGAAGAGTGCTGATGACGGACGTAGCTGCCTATTTTTTAATTTATTTTTGGTTTCGACACTCAAAATATTTTTACAATAACTGATTCAAGTTTATCAAAAAAGTATTTCGTAAAATTATTTCTAAATAAATAAAGATTAAAAATGAAGAGAAAAAAATATTTAACTGATTTTAACGTTTATTTTTAAACCGATTTACGTTGCAATTAACTTTTTCGCTTATTTTCTTTATTACTTGAAATATATCTAACTGAAAATAAAGAAATTCGGCAAAAACGACAGAAATTTCGTTGATTTTAATGGTATTTGTAGTTACATTTATTAGACTGGCATTTAAAAAACAAACGCTAAATCAGTGATTCCAACGGAACGTGTAGTTTACTTTTTTGCAAGTTTACATTAACGAAAAAACATTTGTTAACATTTAAAAAAATAAAAATTATTCTTTTTTTAATATTATGCTAATTACCCATAACGTTTTATAATAAAAATGCAATTTATTTGTTGGGGGAAAGAGCTAGTCCCTATACGTATTTCACTGGTTGCTCAGGCCAGATCATCAGGAAACCTTTTTTCTAATTTTAGAGAAGTCAAAAATACGCTATAAGTAATAAAATTCTACAAAACACAATGAGAATTATGCATGTTAATAGAATAATATTACAGAATATTAAAGCTTCAACAAATCACCAACAAACAAACCACGTTTTTATTTTTCCTTACTGTCCTTCTACAATTAGTTGGGTTTTTTCCATCGCTGAATACAGACGTAAGGTGTGATGAAAAGCATACACAAGTTAATTTTGTTCTCGCAAGAGAATCGAAAAATAACAAGTGTTGCCAAAGGTTTGCACAAGCAGTTGCATATTTAGTTATTAATACAATTTTTGGGAATTTAAATATTAATTATTTAATATTATGCTAATTACCCATAACGTTTTATAATAAAAATGCATTTTCCTGCCTTTTTCTTAAATTTATTATTCTGGTTTAAAGGAATTTTGAATTGTAATATTTTTTCAGTTGATTTAACGCACATTATTTTTTTAGTGTATAAAAAGCTTTCTATACGTCAGAATGAAAAATAACGAAAATTTTCAAATGTTTTATAAATACCAAATTTAAAGCTTTATCGTTTGAAAACGAAACCTACCTAAGCACAAATAATTAATTTATTCATTATAAATATTTTATATAAAATTAAAATTCATATAAATATGAAGTTATTGTGATAACAATGGTCGGCAAAGAAAGTCGGGATCTTGAACCTTGTTAAGTAGTTTTAATGATTGATTGATTGATTGATTGATTGATTGATTCTATCACGTCTAGTTTTTGAGATATTCTAATTTAAATAAAATACAGATATTGAAATATTTAATAATATTGATGTGTGTTACATAATGATTGTTAAAGTAGGAACCTGCACTTAATTGTGAATAAAACAACATTTGTGCATCGATTTTCATCATTTATGGCTTATTTTATTCCTGGCATACCTAGCTTTCCGAATAAGGCCAGAAATGTAAAATATCTGCCGGTTTAAGTATTTTACGAGTTTTTGAAGACAAAAAAAATAATTTTTTCATTAAAAATATTTTTTTTTTGCCAACAGCTTTTGAATAACTCCGAAACAATTCAAATGGAAAACAAAAATGATGTTTATTTTTCTTAAAGATAATTCTATCCCGCTTCTTCTGGTGTTTCAATTATTAAAATCGAACAATCCATTAAAGAGATATTTAGAAATAACTTAGCGTGGTCGTGTTCTTTAGTGGAAAATATTAGCCAGGCTTATTAAAAAAAAATGTGTACATGATACTCGAAAACTGATAGCGGAATTAAATTTAGCGAGTTGAGATCACTGTATTCCACATATTTATGTTCAGGGAGCAAGTTTTTTGCAGACCAGTCTAATTATTGTTAGTTCAAATATATTGAAGATATAGTAAAAAAATATGAAAAAAAATTTCATATTTAGTTCTTTTAGTTCCATAACATTTTTGATACAAAAAAAAAAATTAATTTTGTTAATCCTGAAATCCTTGGACTCTTGTCTTTTTCGAAAGGACAGTCTTCTTTACGCTAATAGTCTAAGGGCCATTATTATAATTTGTCAATAGCTAAAGTTACGATATTATCGGAGCGATATAGTTTGTCAGTATTATTAGTAAGCTAGAAATAACCTTTAAATATCATGTACTTTAAAGGCAATTTATAGTAACTATACTTACCTTCGTTATTATAACAAGAAACTACTTATCTCCCCGATAAAATCCTAAGTTTAGCTATTGTCAAGTTATAATAATGGGCCTAAAACAAAAAAATAAAAGCAATTTTTGTTCTCATTTTCTTAAATACGGAGCTAATGCATTGGTTATTATACGATTAATATAAAATGCACCATAGCCTAAACACACCTTATGTAGTTTCAAAGTCTTTAAGTCTGCAGTCTGAAACCCTGCAAGTCAAAGTAATATATTTTTATTTACCACCGTTTGCACATTCATTTTTAATTTGACCTACATCAAGTTTTCGAAGTTGTTCATTAATATCTTTAGGTTTTTTTTTTCTTCTTTTTTTTTTTTTTTTTGTTGATTCTGCACAATTGGTTATTACATACATATACATATATTTTTGGTCTTTTATGCTCATACATCTTTTTTTGCTTCTTACTGAGACTTGTTTGGTTCTTCTTTTTTACCGGTTTTTTTACCCAAAAGAAAAAAATATTATTTTTATATTTTTGCTTTTTTGGTGTCAAAATGCATTTGTTATGTATTCAGCCAGTTGTTTGGTTCATAAAATAAATTGATAAAATATAGATTGATCTTCTGCTGTTGGCACAAATAAAGCCAAAACAAAATATTCAAAACAAAAATTGTATATTTGTCAACTTATCAATTACTACCCACACTATTGTTTAGCAACGTGACCATGTTATAATCAATTTCAACTTTTGTCCGGCTTTATGGTAATGACTCATATTTTCTTAAGTTTTTGTTTTTTTTTAATTTCAAAGACCAGACTAGAATAGAAAAATCTAGCTTTATGTGTCTTAAAAATCTAGTTTTTTATGTAAATAAAGGTTTGTTGGATTCTGGTATACAAATCTGTCAAAATTAGAATAATTTTCAAGTTTTTTTAACATTAAGAAAGATACGGTAAATTTTAAGAATAAAATTTAACTAAATCAATATAACAGAAAACAAGTAAGAGTGCTATATTCAGCCATGCTGAATCTTATATACCCTACACCATAGTGATGTTACACACTTTTCGTTTTTACTCTTATGGGTTTCAACTTCATTCGTACAATTATAATATAAAATTTAGATGATGATTTGTTTTTAATATTTTTTTTTTTTTTTTGTGAAAATGTGATTTTTTTTAGCAAGATTTAGACCTTGTTGCGAACTTTTGAACTATTGGCAGTGACTAGGTTTTTTGGTACATTATTTCGTTTTAATGAAATTTAGTTTTTTGGTAATACTTATATTTTTTAATAAAATTTTTGTGAAAATGTGATATTTTGGTGAAATTTCGATTGTTTTGTAAAATTCCGTAATCGAGAATTTTTTCTAAACTTTCGGTTTTCACATCATCAAAGCAAAATCAAATAATCAATAACCTTCAAAAATACAACTAAAAAATGGGAAAATGTAAGGAAAATAGGGAGACTCGCCTTTTTTTGACCAATTTTACTTATTTTCAAGATCAAAAGATTTTCCATAAGTTACTTGGAGTCTTCAGAAAAGATATTCCTACGAACAGAAAATGTGGTTTTTTGACGAAACGTGAAACTTATAGCGAACTTCTGCATTATTAATAATAATATCAAAAAGAGGCGAAAATAGAGACCCTCGTGTTTTTTACCATATCTCCACCACTAATGAACCGATTTTGCTGAATTCAGCTGAATTTTGCTGAATTCAGCAAAATCGGTTTTTCTCGACACTGTATCTCCTACATTCGCAAGTTATCTAAAATTCTCAGAAAATACATTTCAGCACGGACATGCCTTCCATATGTATAAGGATTCAATTGCAAATGAATATTGTAGAAATTACAAAACAAATATCAAAGTTAATATCTATAGTTATGTATATCTATATATATAATATAACTGTAACGGGACCGTTTCTGTGAATGAAAGATTTTTTTGAAAAAATTTGTTTTCTATTTTAAACAAATATATATTTGAATCAATTAAAAAGTTAATTGAAAATATAGTAACTGACATGGAATCTGCGGAAAAAATTATTTCACCAATTACAGGTTTTATTTGGTTTCAGATTAAAATTAAATTAAATAATTAATTGATTCAATTATTTGCTTAGTTAAGAACGTATTAAGAAATATTTCAAACAAATATATAATTGAATCAATTAAGAAATTATTTGAAAATATAGTAACCAATATGGAATACACGGAAATAATATTTTCACCAATTAAGGGTTTTAATTGATTTCAGATTAAAATATAATTCAATAATTAATTGATTCAATTATTTGCTTAATTGAGATTTTTTTTTGTTCTTTCTTAAACAAATATATATTTGAATCAATTAAATGAACTTTTATTTAAAACTAATTAAAACCTTTAGTTGGTGCAACAAATTTTTTATGTGTACAAACAACGAATTTTTGTCTGTCTATTTGTCTCTCCGTCTGTGTGCAATCACGTAATAACTACTGGATGGATTTTTATAAAAATTTTGTGGGTTACTTTACAACCCTCATTTCGAATACAAGGTACTTTTTTGCCTATAAAAATATCTCATTTTTAAGAGAAAATATAGATAAAACCCCGAATGTACACAATTTTACCAATTTAAATGACCTTTAATTTTTGTAAAGGAGCAGTTTTACACATTAATTGCTCTACAAGAATATTATTTTATACAAAACCAATGGTGGTAACATCTTGAGTTATTATTAAGAGACGGTTATCTCTATACAAAGTATATATATAAACCCTATCTGAAGCACTATAAAAGTAGAAGTTATAAAATTCTGTGTGAATTACTTTTAAAACGGAAGGCAATTTCGAACGCTAATGATGTTGTGGGAACTGGTAGTAGACAAATTTCCTACTAATGGCCAACTGCTGTTCTTGTAGTGTAGCCAAAAATCGAAAATTTCATTGGTCTCTTTTAATTTATATAACTTCCTCCTTAATACACTTTCTCGTTTTCTGTATAGTCTTCCCACAAGCATAAGGATCTTCAAAGTTAAAATTTTTTAAATCGCAGAGCCTGAAAGGATTGCCAAAGCCGAGTAAGTGTTAGTTCTATCAAACCAAATATTTCACTGTATTCGACCATCAGTTTGGTTGTAATTGTGATACATTCTATCGCTAAAGGAAAATTTTAAAGCTTCGATATAAAGCAACTCATCACTGATGGCTATAATAGTTGCTAATGTCACATAATTTTGGCCTGGTTATAAATTCGAATGGATTAAATAGTTTTTCATCTTCTTTTTTTGTATGAGTTACCAACATTATTTTTGTTCTCTTAAAAATTATAATAAAATCTCTTTTGAATCACATGCATAATTTAATTTTCAGATCTTAAAAACAAAAACAATAAAATTCGAAAATAACCCAATAAACAAATTAAAATTGAATAATTCCAATGGTATTTGAGTGTTTTATACCAAAAATTATATTATGTTTTATGCAGACCTTTAAAACATAGTAAGTTTTAATTAATATATTTTTTTGTTTTACGTATAAGTTTTTTAATTACACTTAAAAGGTTTTGTTAAATGCCCACAGAAAATATTGTCATTAAAAGTTATGCCGTTTACTCCATTAAAGAGATTTCTTTTTCTGTTTTATTTATAAAAACATATACATAATTATGGTGTACTTAAAGTGGGCTTTGTTTTAAAGTTGAAATTAAATAACCATTGGAAACATACAAATCAACTTTAAATGGAAATTCTACAAACTTGTCAACATCATCATCATCATCATAATCATCGGATTCAAAGCGTTACAAAATTCAAGCGTTACAGTTGAAGAAAGTTATAGAAATTGAATGCAAACGCTTTTTATTTGGCTGGAAAATCGCAACCAGTCATGGGGTGAGTAAACAACGACATTTATGTGTAAATAATATGTTTGTATATTGGACCAATGCACGTTACGGTCATACTGGTAGCATCAACAAGCGCCATAATAGTGGATATCTTGAAGCAGCAACATTGATGAAGGGGAGAATTTAACGTAATCCAGTAATCCACGACAAAGCTTAGTATCAGTGGGGTAAGACCGCAGCTAAGGAATCAAGTTAAAAAAAATTAACTACGATTAAAGACCTGCGGAAAAAAGGGTTGGATGAGCAAGAGCAAGCTTGAAGTTTTCATATTTTTGACAATTGTGGAACAAGATTAACGTGAGTACCTGTCTACTCGGCCTAACCTCACGGTGGTCTTACCACCGAGTGAAACTTAGGCGTAGACTGGCGCCCCCATTGTGTAGTATAACAACACTTTACGATTGCCACCAATCGCTTTTTGTGTGTGATATAGTCACAATGAGTAGCAATTTATATAATATGGCAAGCCTTTCCAAGGCAAACCTAGATCCACATTATAACCTCTTGCTTAGGGGTTTGGAGACTATCCAAACTCCGTCTGTTGAGAGTGCAACAGCACACTTGATCGACCTTGCACCTTACCTACATAAATCGATCTTAAACCACAACCACCACGTGTACCCCCGAAGGGGACGTCACCAATAACCGGTCACGGAGAGGATTGGCTCTCTGTGGGGCCACCGATTCCCGTGGTACCAGTCTTTTGGGCACTGGTCGGGCCTCGAAGAGGACCCGTATGTTTTAACACACAGACCTTTTCTTCCAGATTTAGGCTCTAGGAACCCTAGCGTCTGGTGCCCCTATTTTCCCCGAGTGAACCGCATTTGCCATATTCCTGCAATGAAAATTGGAACCCCCGGGGTTAAGACAAATAAAGTTTTTATTTTTATGTTTTATTATGTTATAATGAAAATTGAAATAAAAAGAGCAAATTGCTGTTTTAAATTGAGCGCCTGTAAGATCCATAGTTTGGGCCGCTCGTCTAAGTATATGCAAAAAGTTTCTAAGTCTAGCTCAGCGTACTGACGGGAGTGTAGCTTCTCTAGAGAAAATGATGTAAAAATTTTACTGTGCGTAGATATGACCACTGTACATGGATTTCTTGCAAAAAGTGAATAATTTAAAAACTTTTCGTTGACTCTTTTTAGAGGAACAACTGTGATATATTTTCAACTCAGCGACTGTGACAACAAAAAAAGTTGTTGCATCTGGGGTTGCTAGAAACCTTCATTTATGTAGCTACTAGCGCTACGTAGTCACGATTGCGAGCTTATTATGACTTAAATGGGAGATATGAACTTGAATACTATTTGGTTTTAGCAGGTTGGTGCACCATATTGCACAGCTCATCAAACAATCGATATTTTGGGCAATAAGTTCGTTGATCGTATAATCAATTTCAGGCCTTCAAACTTTTTCTTGTGTGGTCCTGTTAAAGACCAATGATTTGTGAGTAACACAGTGCAACACGGAAAAAAATAACCATATACGGACACCACTACGTTATAAAAGACCAAAAAAAAGAGAGGTAGCGCTTAGGTAGCCGCAAAAGTGAAAAATTTCTTTTGTTCTTTTTGACAAGAGCTACAACTTTGCCTCAGAGAGTATATCAAAATTTCAAACGGTTTGCAAAATACGAGCTTGAGTAAATGATCATTTTTTTGCAAAAATGACATCGAGGCCCCACATCTTTGAGGGCCCATAAAAAAAACCTGGATGACTTTGGGCAAAACTGGGAGACAGGGGTCTTTTTTTTTGGTCTTTTATGACGTAGTGGTGTCCATATATGGTTATTTTGCCATGACTTCAAAAATTACACAGTGTGTAATCTATATACCACCCACATCCTTAAGACTAATATTTTCCAAGCAAATCGTGAGATAGAACAATCACAAAGAACAAAATTATTTGTGATGTCAAAATTCCTTGTGATGTCCACGGAGCCAGTGGCAGCAGTGTGAATGAAATCGTGCTTAAAAATCCATTTGGTGCTTCTAATAAATCTGTAATATACCGAAATAAGTTAAGTTTGTTTTATTACTTTTATTTATTCTTGGGCCATACTGTACATATTTTGAAATGAATAAAATGAATACACTGAAACATTTTTCCACATTTGCAAAATATTTAAGAAAAACTTTTAAGGACCAGTTGATATTAAATATTTTTTTTAAGACAAAACTACCTGCGAAGCTTTTTGTTTATCTGCAGAAAATACCCAGAGTCTTTTGGCCAGAGTGATATACACTCGCGCTACTACGAGGCACTCAAGTATAAATATATTTTTAATTTTAAAACACATTGGGAAATATTTGCAAAACATTTTCAAGTGCTTATACCATTGGAGAAAGGGTTTCATTTCAAAACATTCTTAACTTTATTTTGCACATATTGACGCAAATACATATCTTCCTAAATCTTGTTATTTATTCATATTTAATTTAAAACTTTTTGTATGAAATGAAATTATTTGTGTTTATTGTTCATAACTTAAAAATAGAATATCTTGTGTGGCCCATTGGACTTTCCGACCTACGTAATTTTAGTCATCGCCATCAATTAATGTAAATTGATTTTATATTTTGTTTAAGTTACTTTAGCACACAAAGAAATAAATAAAACTGAATATTATTTGTAAAGAAATTTGGGTCAAAGCAGCAGCAAAGTGAAGATTCAAAAGAATACAAAAATTCAAAATAATTAGTAAAATTTTAAATTTAAATTTTTGCTAACCAGCGAAATTTGTTATGTACTCATTTAAAAATGTGTGAATGTAACACATTTTAGAACGAGCAGACCGGCAGGCAATACACAAGCACGAATAACTGATACTCGTTCTCAATTAAGTGTCAATTGAAGAGATTTTGAACCTTTTTTAATGATTATTTAATAAAAAGTCTTAAAAAAGCTTTTTAATTTAATAAAGTAGTTAAAGGGTGTAAGAATAGGGGCATGCTATCATCAGTAATATTATATTGAGCATTAAATTTGAGGGTGCTGTGGCCACATTCATGTGTTATAGACTTAATAACACGATATGATTTTATTTGTCTGAATTTAATTTTCAACCGGTGCCAAATTAATCGGTAGGACTGAGTATTATTTTAAAAAACAGAAATATTTTTTTTTCCATCTATAAAAAGCCTAAATTTGGATTGACTATTTTGTTTCTCAAGTACGCTCCCACAAACAGATGCTACGTTCCGTAATTTCTTTGACGTTTGACCTGGTTGACTGATGTTCGATTGGGGAGGCTAAGAAAGTACATATTTTTTGGCGCTTTAACTAGCCATGAAACGAAAATTAAAGATAATATTGAAAAAACTGTCTACCTGTCCCTATTGGGGATGCCTCTTATGTAAAAATGGTACCAACAAATATTTCCATACAGCTTCTTAAATTTAACAGATTTAAGAAACTGTATTTTGTATCTGATACCTAAAATTAGCAAAATTCGTAATGGCGATAAAGGCATAAAACTGAAGAGAGGAGAGTAAATGAATTAACTGGTTGAGGTTTTACTTTTTTCAAATGATAAAAAATAATGAAATAAAAACGATTATTTAACATAAAAAAACTACTTAAAACACTGCTAGTATGGAGAGTAGAAAGAGAGAAAAAATATATTGAAAAGGTTATTGCCATAATTAATAAAATTTGATTTTGCAATAAAACTTAAGCAATTAAATTTCATCTTATCTGAAGGCAAAAAATGTTTTTAGAAAAAGTATCTGGTAAAAATTATAATAAGACATTTTTTTTGTACAAAAAATTTTAAAAAATTCTAATTAAAATTTTAAAACAATATACATACTGTGATTCTATCGCTGCACAAAGGGGTATTTAATACCTATAAGAGGCTGTAAATATTTTTCAAACTTTTACCAGGCTATGTGTCATTAATCTTGGCTGTAATTAACTCAAAATTAAAATGAATTAAATACATACATATATTAATAAATGACAATATTTGGTCATCCGAACTTTCATATTCCTTTACGTCACTTAAAATATTTGAAGTGATCACGTTTCCGAATGCCCTCAAGCACATTTGTGTACTTTTAGAAGAAAACTGTTAAACTGTTTGTTAAAAACAATCAATTTAATTAAAATGTTATATTAAAAGTATATTACTTACTATTAAATAAATAAATAATAAAAAAATAAAAATATCAGTTTTAACAATTTTTGATTTTTTGAGAGAATTTCGATTACTATGATTAATATTCAAAATTATAATTTAAAGAGTGCGCCAAAAGTTTACTTAATTTGATGTACATGGCCATACTTTTGAACAGTTGTACACAGACCGTTGAAATTTGCAAATAACCTGTATTGCTAAGTCCGCTATAACAAAAAGTATAAAATTTTAATTTGGAAATAAAAGGGTAACGCAATAGTTATTGTATGTGTCCAAACTCTTATAGACAGACAGCTGAAATTTTACAATGAACCTGTATTGCAAAGTCCACTATAACAAGTATACAATTTGAATTTTGAAATTAAAGGGTGTCCCCATAAATGATGTAATTTGACCTATACGGTGAACCGTTAAAGACAAACACTTAAAAATTAGGCAGAATGTCCACTACGTTCTCTGGTATAATAACAAGAATATTTTCAATTATAAATAAAATGGTGTCCCAATAGTTCATGTAATTTAATATATATGGCTAAAGTTTTGAACCGTTATAGACAGTTGAAATTTATAAAGAATTTGTGTGGCCAAGTCCTCCATAACAACAGGTCTTTAATATTAAATTATAAATTAAAGGATGTTCCAATAGGTGATGTTATTTGATCTATGTGGCCCTAGCTTTGATACCGTTATCGACAGAGGCTTGAATGGTGTCCCCCATAAAAGTGGATGCTGGTAAAAATAGCTTAACTTTTGAATAGTAATAGCAAGATGATTACGCTTCACATAGTCTAATTTTTCCCTGCTAATTTTGGCAGGGAAAATTCTTACATATTTAGTTTAGAATAGGTGCCCATCTATCTGGTTTGAAGTCGGTTTTTTTTGCAAAAATTATTAAAAATAATAAAATACTCCCAATTTTTTAAATTAATCACCTAATCTTTAATTAAAATTATTCTTTCTTAGAGAGAATAAAAAGTACTGAAGCTAGACTTCAAATTCCATCTGCACGTAATAATTTTTTATTTTATTATCAAAAATGTAAAAAAGCTGGCATATCGCACATGACATTTCATACTTTGTAATCATATAATTTAACCATATAATGTTTATATTAATAACAATATGGTTTAGCTACAAACCTATAATTAAATCACAATATGTAGCTCTTAGATTATGGTTACCTCAACCATGTTTTTTCGAATGCGTTGAAGCCTACAACAATACCGCGTTTTTTTTAATACAAAATGTTGTATTTAACTATTTTCTTTTACTAATTCCCAATTTGCGTAGAGCATAGAGATTTTATAAAATTCTAAATATATAAATTAAAACAAAAAATTAAACGATTTAATTTCTAGTAAAAAATTGTCGTTATTATTTAATTTCATTTCAGCGAAAAAGTAATTCTACTGTTATTAAATTAAATGGTTTATAATAATTCGATAATAAAACAATTGATTATATTTCGAGCAATTGATCACATTCAAGGATGAATTTAATAGATTTTGTAAAAAAAAAATGTACAAAAATAATAAAATACTTCAATTAAATATCAAAATTAAAAAAGCAAAATGAAAAAATATGAAATTATTACAGAAAAAAAGACAAAATTAAAAAATAATAAATAGCATCAATGTCAATAATCAATTAAAATTTACGGTAAATGCAAAAAAATTACACTTAAAAAAAGATTGACTTTAAAAAAAAGCAATACAAGGAAAATTATAAATTTAATAATCAACGAAAAACACAAATAAATGAAATGAAAAAAAAATAAGAACAATTAACTGATGAAGTGAGTAACAATTAAAAACAACACCAACAGTAACAAAACAACAAAGCCGCATAGACAATTAAATGAAGTAACCAAAGCCATTAACGAAATTGAAAAAAAATCACTTTTCACTAAAATGATTTTTTGAAACATTTTACGAGGGCGGTTTCTAAATTAATTTTTTAAGTAAGGAAAAGCCAAACAATTAGGATAAATATTTCAAAGTTTTATCAGAGCCTTCGTTTTTTGTGGGAAAGGTCAAACTTATCATTTCTCACCTTTTCAAATGATTTTTGTAATTATGAAAATAAAAAATTGATATTCATCAAATCAAATCATTTATTTTAGAAAATTAAAAAAAAATGATTTACTCTATATTGTGCTCTTTTGCCAGAGGCTTCTTTTTTAGGGTTACACAAAGTGTAAAAACGAAACCCTATTGTTTTCGCTACAATGTCTGTCCGTCTGTCCGTCTGTCAGCGCCTTTTATCTCTGGAACCGTAATAGGTAGACTCTTGAAATTTTCACAGATGATGTATAGTTATTGCCGCTATAGCAGCAAATACTAAAACTTATAGGGTGTTCCGATAGAGAGCTGTTATTCACGAATATGTGCTTATTTCTTGAACTGTAGGAGGAATTCAATAAAAATATGCAAGCACTAAATTAAAATTAGTTCGCTATATAAACAAGTCTGAAAAAAATAAACCTAAAAATAAAAGGGTGTTCCGATAGTGGTGTGCTTTGTATGTGTAAGGCCTAAGTTTTGAACCATAAAAGGTAGACTCTTGAAAATTTTACCGAAAGTGTATAACTGCGGCCACAATAGCAAAAAAAAACTAAAACGTAGGGTGTTTCAAAAGTGACGTGTTATTTACGTTTATGTCTTTTTTTGAGCTGTAAGAGGAAACTACTTACAATTTGCAGACTGTAATTAAAACTATGTTTGTTTTATAAACAAATATACAAAATTGAATTTAAATATTAAAGGGTGTTCCAATAGTGACGTGATTTGCATGTGTATATCCTAAGTTTTGAATGAATAGGTGGAATCTTGAAATTTTTTCGGGAGGTGTATAACTATGTCCACTATAACAAATAATAAAAATTAAAGGGTTTTCCGCCAGTTACGTGATTTGCATTTATAAAGCCCTATGTCTTGAACCGTAACAGGTAGACTCTTGAAATTTTGTACAGAAGATGTGTTGCCATGGCCGATATGACAATTACTAAAAATTAAAGGGTGTTCCGACAGTGACAAGTTTTTCACTTATAGTGACTTTTTTTTTAATCGCAATAAGTAGACTCATATTAAATATTTATAGAAAGGAAGTTGCCATGGCCACTATAATGAATAATGAAATTAAAGGGTGTTCCGATGGTGACATGATTTTATAAACCGTAATAGATACCCTCTTGAAATATTTACAGTAGATGTGTTACTTCGGCCGCTATAAGAAATACTTAAAATTGAAGTGTGTCCATTAGTGACGTGTTTTTCGCGAATATTACCTTCTGATATTTTAAGAGAAAGTATATTACCATGGCCGCTATAAAATGAATTACATATTAAAATTTAAAGGTTGTTCTAATTATGATGCAATTTTAGCGAATATTACTTTAATTTTAAAATTTAAGGGTGTCCCATAAGACATAAAGAAATAAACAACTGGAATTTTTAAATTATACTGAACATAGTACGGAACCCTACGTGTGTGAGTCTAACTCGCACTGGACTAATTTATTTAAATTATTACTTAAAATTTATTACTATAAACTACAACACGTCTATAAACACGTCTATAGCAACTTTTGAAACTATTTTCCAATTTTAGTTGATTTGTGTCAGGTACAACTGTTATTTATGTTTACGCACGAGCTCCGCCTTCCTTTGCAAATTATTAATAATTTTAAACCTAAAAACATACTCATCTAGCTCGGCTTTTACAATGTTTGGATGGGAACCTGCTAAATAATTCTGCTGCAATACATGGCATTGACTAAATTCGTTATTCGTTTTAATTTTTCAAATGATTAAAAATTATAAAATAATTATGGGTATTAAGCTTAAAAACTATTAGCAACACTAGCAGTATGCAGAGCAGAAATATATGATAATCTGGAAAAGTTGTTGATTTAGAATTGGTGTAATTAAAAAATAGGGGTTTGCAAGAAATTAATTAATTAATTCATTAAAAGCTTTTTTCGGTTTTTCGATTTTTAGAAAACGTTTTTAAATAAAATATTTTTCTCTCGCACTGGCTGATTAGTTTTCTCGAATAGCTGTAATGTGGTATCGTGTTATGTGGTAATTGTAAACTTTAATTGATAAGACGTAAATATGTGGAGCATCATTTATAACTCAAATTTTCTCTGAAGGAGTACCATTAAACTCAATTGTTTACACACAAATACACAGTTAAACTCATTTTAATATCAGCAAGCTGAATTTGGGAATTCTCAGTTCCTATACGCAAGGTCATCAATGAGGCTAATGTTATCACACCCTGGCTCTTTGGTTACATAACTCTGTCATTTTTAGCTTTAAGGGCCTCCGCAGAATGCCGATAGTTTAGTCGGGTTGGTTGAGAGATTAATTTGAATGGAAACAGGAAGCCGACACTGAATCGCTGTAGTAAGCGCATATGCATTCCTCTCCATACTGATCAAGAAGACGATAAAATTATCAGCTGATAAAAAGTCTGCAGTGTGCAGGAGGCCTTAAAAATCAAAAAAAAAGAACAATCTATCAGTCTGCTAGTTGCTCGTTCGATGCCCGCCAAAGACTCTGTAAGTTTTCTGCAGACAGTAACAAAAAAACCTTAGCATTTGGAATCATATCGAAAGTTTTAAGTGCGTTAATGTGAATAAAAAATGTTAACCGTATTAAGTATAAAAACAATTGGGTTTGTCGTAAATATTTATTTTATAGAAATTTAATTATCTCTTATTTCATTATTAACTATACACTACTTTCATTTGTTTTTTTTTTTTTTTTTTGTTATTTTATGGTTTTCAAATAACAGCTTATATTGAGTCCAATTGAGAGACTTTTTAGTTAAGTATAAACGCATGCAATTTTTAAATGTTACTTCCATATAAAAATTTTTCGAAACGTATTTAGAAAAATATGTATTTGATCTAGAAAAAAATAAATCATCATCAATCAAAAAGTAGATAAATCATTCACAATTTAAATTTTCTCTAGAAACTCACTCTGCTTTGAATAATATATATTTATGGTGGGAAAAGAAATGCGCAACAGCGTTGTAATCTAAAGGTAAAAACTAATAATGTTGCAACGTTTAACAACCCGCATCTCACAACTAACTCGCTATTATCTCATTAGATGCGAAATAAGTATAAGACCGCCCTCGTAGTCCATCAGCAACAAACAAATTAATATTCGACAAACTAATGCAAAAGAAATGGTTTTGGAGAAAACAACACAACTGTTTAAACAAAAAAAAAATCAATTAACAGATTTCTTAACAAATCTTTTAATCTCAAACGAAAATTAAATTAAAAAACTCCCCAATAACTTTTCTTGAGCTTCGAGTTAATGAATACAAAATATGCGTTAAATGGTTTCTATGTACATAATGGCTTATTAATTATACCTCTCACTGTAACATTAGAAACACAAAGTAAGTAATCTCCGTTAGATTTATTTTAAGCTGAAGAATCTTGATTTTCTTGAATTTGATTTTGTTTGAAAAGAATCTACAGTAATAGTTACAACTACATGGTTACAAATTCATTGTATTTGTCCTAGAAATTTGGCCAAATACAATCTTTAAAGTTAACAGTGTATATCAGAGCTGTTAAATTTGCTACAATGCACAGTGGGGCAGATTAAAAATATTTTGGGAATAACTCGGCCATTTGTAAAGGGCTAGGCCGATTGATCTAAAACTTAACATGAGTACACAGCAGAGGAGTATAGAAACTTTAGTTTTGAAGCTGGCTGCCATACACTTTCCACGGGTGTGGTCTCAAAGTTGGGTACCTCACTCCTGCAAAAAAAAATCCAGTGCAAATTTTTTTGTGTACAATATTCTAAGAAAGCCCAATTTTGCACAATTCACAAATTAATTCTCTTAAAAACAAGTTTAGTTTTAAATATCTGTGGCAAAAAGGAATAACAGCTTAAGTCGACTTATTATACTTGAATTTTGATTGATACCTGAGTTTTGACCTGTCATTAATGCAGTTATCCAGCTTAAGGTACTTAATTTATATCTGAGCACCTTGCTGGCCATCCTGTCAAGCTGCTCTTTGAGCACCATTCGAGTTTTTCTACATGTAGTAGCCTCCCTCCCTCTCTCCCTCCACCTTTTTAGGTTTAGTAAGTTGAAGCATCGGAGGACCTTCGTTCGCGTGAGTTCATTTTTCCTAGCTTCTTTGGGTTCTGGTCCAAAGAAATTCACAGCAGATTCCCCTTTTGCTAGTCACCTCATGATTTCACTTTTTTAAGTTTGCGCACTCTGGAAAGAAAAATATGTTAAGTTCTGTGCAAAGCTATTTCTTGCTTATGGAAAGCAATAACTCGGTTCAATAAATCAAGACTTATTAAACTTCTCGTTAATAGCAATTTACAAGAATTTTTACTACATAAATTATGTTTCTTCTGAAACTCAAGTATTTGAAGTTGCGCACTAACTGCATCCTTTTACTGCCTTGGCAAAACTTTATTTATTTTATTTACTTCAATTATTTTTTATCTTAAAGAAAAAGTAACTAAAGAATGTAATTTGAAGTCAAGCTTAAGTTCGTTTTATTCTCTCTAAGAAAGAATAAATTAAATTACAAATTAGGTGATAATATTAAAGAAAAATTGGGAAAATTTTAATTTTTAGACCCAGCAGAGCGGAATTCACATTTTCTAGACAGCCACGTCCGTCATCAGTACTCTTCGTATCTATCTACTTTGGGTAGTGTTTAGTTGCAGGCATCATCTATTTAACCAACCAAACTCAGATAAAGGAATACGAGAAAACTGTATTCAATCATCAATCGTCAGTTGGTGAGAACGAAGTCTACCTAAAGCTTCCCTCTTATTTAATATTTTTACCACCATATATTTGTTGTTACTTTAGCCAACTTTCGGTTAGCAATGAAAGCTACTTTCTGTTTATAAAATTTTCAATTCAAAGAAATTATCTCTAAATTCTATTCTAAACTGATTTTTTGATTAAAATAAAATATAAACTCAAGTATTTTAATTCTCTTTTCCTTTATTTGCAGATATATTTAATTTAACAGCTCTTTTGGATTAAATAGATACGAACTCTACATGTACAAAAAAGTCTTATTTAAAACATATCATCTTAAAACACATCTACATAAATAAAACTAGCAACAGTTTTCAGAGCAGCAGCAGTGAAGCACTTAAAAATCAAAGGTGAGAGATTTTTACCATAAAAAATATTTTTCAATTCGTTATAAATTTTCTGTTCAAGAGCTCAATCTCTTAATATTTAAAGAAAAAATACAAACACAAATCTAACACTTACATTCATACAATACAAAAACACAAAAGAAAGAAAAGTTTATTATTTTTTATTTCATATAAAAAGTGAATGTAGGTGGGTGTAGCGCCAATAAGCTGATAAACTAAATCAACACTAGCAATGTTAGAATTGTAGCTGTTTTTACAACAACAACAACAAAAAGAACAATATCTAAAATTCAATTTATTCAAAAAATTATACCAACAAAATTAATAAAAGTAAAAACAAGTTCCTGTCAAGAAAATGCCTTCAAACATCAAACTACATTTCAAACTACATTCGGCAGACCAAAACCTTAACCAAAAACAAACAAAGATTGAAAATCGAAAATACAACTACAACAACTTACCTACGAGAAAAAGTGAGTGTTAAATACTGTTTTAAGAGAAAAGTGTTTAAGATCTAGTAGAAATTGAAGTTAATAAAATTTTTAATAGTCATTATTACTTGTAAATGAAAGTAAATTTTTCCCTTTTTTTGGTTTGTGTGTTTCCCCACAAAAATAATCAACTTTTTCTGTAATAAAAATGTAATTTGGTAGCTAAGCTGCGGCTTACTGTTACCATTCATTAAAACCTTTTCCTTAATTCACACCTAAAAATTGGAGTAAGCAATTTGAAAAGAAAGTAGTGAATGTTTTTTCAAGATTGAAGATATTTAAAAGAGAAGTGTGGAGATTTTTACAAAAATTTATGTTGTTGGTGTTTGTAAAATTTTAAATTAAAGCTAAACGATTTATAATTAGTCCATCTACCACTCGAAATTACATCGAAACTATGCTTTGCGAAACTATTTTTGAGAATCGGATGGTGATTTCTTTTCTAGAAATATTTTTTTTTTTGTTTTTATTGAAAAATACAATTTTGTATTCTTTACTGGAAAATGTCTTACCTCAGGGCTGACTTTGACCTGAAAATTTTCTGACGTTAAAAAAAATAACTCACTATACGTGAAAAATTGTCAAAGCGGCCGTGTTAATACATCTTCTGTACAAATTGGAAGAGTCTACCTATTACGGTTCAAAAATAAGGCGTTTTCATGCAAATCACGTCACTGTCGGAAAACCCTTTAATTTTTACTGGTTTTAATAGGAGTCATAGTAATACACCATTTGTGAAAATTTCAAAAGACTATCTATTATGGTTAAAAAATTAGGCCAGATTCATCCAAATCACGTCACTGTAAGGACGCCCTTTAATTTTTACTATTTGTTATAGTGGCCATAGTAATAAACCTCCTGTAAAAACTTCAAGAGTCTACCTATTATCGGTTTAGGTTTATTTTTTATACTTGATTATATAGCGGACTAAGTTTTAATTACTGTTGTAAATTTTAAGTGTATGCCTCCTATAGTTCAAGAAATAAACACATATACATACGTGAATAACACGTCTCTATCAGAACACACTATAAGTTTTAGTATTTGTTGCTATATAATTTTCACATCTTCTGTGAAAATTTCAAGAGTCTACAGTTGCAGAGATAAAAGGCGCTGACAATCGGACAGACATTGTGGCGACAACAATAGGGTAACGGATACGAAACCCTAATATTGGTTCCTTAACATAATTGCTTTTTACCGTACCCAAAGAGTAAAAATGCAACCCAATTATTTTCGCTGAAATGTCGTCCCTGTCAAAATTTTACAGCAGATTTATTGCCTTCATTTTTTAACCTAATAATCAGAGATTTTAAATTAATATAATGAAATTAAAGGGTATTCCCAGAGAGGTAGTAGGACACCAACCTAATTTTGGCGTACTTATATGACGTTTGAACCGTAACAGACAAACAATAAAAATTTCCAAAAACAAGTAATAAAAAACACAAAATGAATAATACAGTGCAACAAATAACAACTTTTTGTTAAATACACGAACTTGACAATTTAGGTTCGATTCTACTATGAAAGGGTAGTAAGACCCTATACTCAGTCTGGCGAAATTGATGACCAATTTTTATTTTTTTTTTTTTTTTGGTATAAATTGCAGGGACTTTTAAATTTTCACTAAAAATATATGAAGAAATAAAACACCAACAAACAAGGTTCAAATGAAAAAAAATGTATACATTAGTAAAAATTGCTGTTTTTAAGGTAGAAATTGCTCTTTAAGATTTGTAGATTTTTTATAGATTGTAATACCCAAGAATAATAGAAGAAGATTGCGCCATGCTCATTAGGGGTACAAACAAAATAAGGCCCTATCACCACGCTGTAGCCGATGTTGTGCTGAAATCGAAAAATGTTTCCTCAGGTCATTTCGAAACAAAAACGTTCCGCGTCGAAGCCGATTTCTGAAAGCCCTTTAAGATTTTATTTTTTCAAAATTTTTTATTTTGAATTTTTTAAATTTTGGGTCCACTTATCCGCGTTTTTCCGAACTACAAGTTCGCTATGTTTAAAAGACATTTTGAAAAGTTGAACGAAAACAAACGATTAAATTTGATTATTATAAAATGAATGCACAACAAACTTACAAATTGGAGTATTGTACAATTTTTGGATATCAAAAGTGACAGCGCCTGCTTTTATTTATCATTTAACGCGAAACCTTTTTTAACGATATCGAAAATCTAAAGATGGTATGGATAGGGCCATTTTGATATTTTCAAAAATTGTAAAAAAGTTTTATCCCTAATGCTCATGTTTTCCCGTTAAATGACATTGTTCGACCAATATAATGTTGCCAAATCTGTAATCAAAAAATTTCTTCAAATAAGTACATAAAAATAAATTTAAGTAATAGGCAAAACTAGGCATCACTGCTAATAAACTCCCATAGTTTATATTAAAAACTCTCATAATGTACAGTTATACTCTCAGTTAGAATTATAGGAAGACAGTTTCGTGTCGGCATTTAAATTTTATTTCCCCATAGTAAAACTGGAAAAAAATCGAAAATCTCTTGGCCTACTATTTTCAAAAATTAATTAAGATTTTTAGAAATCCTTTTATTTTTCGGATGTGGGGACAATTAAATACCCAAAATTCCCTCATTTCAGTAATTATTATTTTTTTTTTTGAATTTTAATCCATCATTTCACTTACAAAATGACAAAGCGTGATAGTTTTTTTTTTTATAAAATATAACCAATCTCTAATTATTTAGGGTTGCGGTTTACCTTTGTTGAATATAACATTATTTTAAACTTTTTAGTATTTTTATTACTTAAAGTTTTGAAAATACTCATAACCATTGATATTCAAATAACATTATATGAATAGGGTTACCAAATTGACAACACTCAATATTGTAAAATTAAAAAAAACATATTTATATAAAGATTAATAATAAAGTTACAAACAAATTGAAATAACATAACAATTGGTAACAATTTCTTAATCACTAAAATAAGTTTCTTTTTATGTAATTACTAATTTCTTAATTATTGTTGAAAGTACTGCTTGTATTTATTGTATTTCTATTGGATGAAATTATTGCATCAGAAGAAATTAGAAGTTTATTCATTAAATCTTGATCACTATTTTCTCTGCTATTTTTTCGAGTGTGCTCAAGTCTGTTCTGTCTTAATTGTTTTGTGTAGGCATTCTAAAGCATTCGCCCGTGCACTGACCTTGTATTACTTCACCCTGATTTAAAGCATATCCTACTATTATCATACATTTTCAAATAATAAAAATATCAACTGATAATTTTAATAAAAATATCAAATATGGATAATTTTTAAAATCATTATATTTCAAAAGTTGGCATAAAAACCACCTAAACCTTTTTATACATATTTTCGTATATAAAACAGAAAATAAGATTATTGATGCATAAAAGTAGTTTTTTGATGTGCCTAATTTTTCGGGTCCATCGAAGCTGACTATTTTTTTTAAGTACATATTTTGGCTAAAAAGTTCACAATTATTTTTACAGCGTTGTTATAAATATTTCAATTTTAAGATTTTTTCATTGTTTCTGCTACATTTCTGAATAAAACAAATATAATTGCATGCATTTTTATTGAAAAATGAATTCTTGATATTTATTTTTCCAAACCCATTTTTTGTTACTTAAAAATTGTGAAAAAAAATTATTAAAATAATTCGAATTTAAAGCCGTGTAACTTTTTATAGGTGTAACGCACATGAAAAACCAAACCACCTCTGGAGTCGTGGGAGTCTCAGCTTTCATATGTATCTTATTGATATATTTGAAAGTTTTTTTTAAATTTTTTTGCACTAGACAGTTTACTGTGTGTCGTAACCTCCTTGTCTTCTATCATCATTGGTATTACCTTCTGAAGTACGAACACTGACACTGGCATCTCTAATTTTTATCCAAGGCATTATTAACAATGTGATAACAGAAGGAAGGGGAAATATCTGCAAAAAAAATTTTGATTGTTATTCTCTCTTAAAATACATGATTAATGTCAAACTCCATATAAAAAAATTGAAAAAATTTAATTTCTTCAATATTAGCTCCGTCTTGTGCTGCCACCTGGTTAAATATGCCTTGTTTTTATCGCAAAAAGTTGAGAATGTAAAGAACAGAGTTGTCGCATTTATTTTATTTTGAGATATTTCATCATAATTAATGCAAAAAATCGCCAAAAAAATGTGTGATTTTTTTCTTCTTATCACTATTATTTTCCTCCAGGGTAAAAACTGCAAACTGCTCTATGGGAGTACCACACAATGTAACAATGTAGTCCTTATAATAAAATTCAACTCTTTATTTTATTAACGTGTTGAAAAAACAATAACCATAATTATTAATTAAACAGATTTGTTTGTTAAAGTTTTAAATGAATTTGTAAATAAAGGGAATTTCTTTTATTTTATGCTTAAACAGCAGTACAAAAAAAGAAAGAACAATAAACAAATAAAATCAATATTTGCAATTGAATTAAATCAAAACTAATTAGTTATGTGAAGTTGTTTATTTATAATTGTGTTCGTTCTTAATTTCATTAAATTTTTTACAGCCTTCTTTGCCTTAATATAAAAAAAACGAAAGATATAAATTTAATAATAAATAAAGGTATGAATTCAAAACAGTAGAGCCACACGAAAAATTTCTCTAAAATACAATATTTTTAACAAAAAATAATTTTGCCTTAGAGACAAAATTATTTAATTTATTGTATAATTGGCTTGTGGCTGAGCGTTAATATGACAGTGTAAGCAGATAGCACTCACTACATCATTAGCTATGTAAATAGTGAAAAACATATCTTTTGACTTTTCACTGTTAATATTGTCTGATTTTTTTGTTTCTTGTCATCCATAAAAATAAAACTCTTGCACAGAGCAAAAACAAAGCATAAAACATACATATATGTATGTATGTGTTCAATGTACGTGAACATACATAAATTAGCCTCATAAATAAAGCATTCACTGAAAAAAAAAAACGTATAAAAAGGCTACAAATAAAAATATATCGTTTGTTAATTCATTGAATTAATGGTGAACATTTTTTTTTTAATTTTGTATTATGTTCGTATTAATAATGGAGTCATTTTTTCTGCACAAACAATTTGTTTATTTTTATAATTTTTGTTAATGTATATGTTTCATTTCATTTCATTTTATTATTATTTCAGCAAAGTTACAAATAATTATATATTTGCAACAATATGTACTTATTGATTTTGTTTGTATTAAAAAATAATTAAACATTTTGCTACATTGAATATTTTATTATACTCTTGTTCGCTTGCGAGTGTTCGATTATGTACATGAAGTTAATAAAGCTTAACACTTTAAAATCATAGTGGATAAAATGGGTTCTTGATTCACTCCAGCAAAAATAGATTGTGTTTTTGTAAGCAGCATACTCCAATCCTGTCACACAAAAGCTCTCTATAGTAAGCAAATAGATATTGTCTAAGTAAATGCAAGTTTGTATAACATAAAATGTTAAGTTTTCAAAAAACAAGGAATTTTATACATTTTCCCTTACAGTAGTACATACTAAAAAGCACAACTG
The DNA here is from genome assembly GCA_949628195.1 of Phasia obesa. Classification (NCBI taxonomy): domain Eukaryota; kingdom Metazoa; phylum Arthropoda; class Insecta; order Diptera; family Tachinidae; genus Phasia; species Phasia obesa. The sequence goes on from OX451217.1 coordinate 45,180,493, forward strand.
TAAGGCAAAGAGGAAAAAATTTAATTTACGGGGAGTTACGAACTTAATACAGTATGATTTTAGGACATCTACACTGCGCTTAAAAGAAAATGCTGCTAAGTGGGATCTGGCGAATAGATATCATGTCATACGTAAGCAGGTTAGTAAGCAAAAACAGCTTGTGATTCTCTTACAAACGGCGCAGCAGTATTTTTTGCTGGAACGTGACTACCTTCTAAAGTACGTTAAACTCATATAAATAGCTCAAATATGGACCCATAAAGTATGGGTTTGTTTCTGTATCTCTCACTAGGGGTGAGGTTAAGTACAAGCCATTGACTAGAGTACGGAGACTACCTTATATTTTATATTTTATATGCTGCTAATTACTGGATAGAATGTCAATTTCAAAAATAAATTCCACCAAAACTCGTCTGCGAAACAATGCTATAAATTTAATAAATTGAAGTAGGGCATGTGGCACACATTTGTTGATCATTAGTGATGTTGAATAAATTTAATTCCTATAAAACATATCTATACATATAATATAGTAACTCATTTCCGTCTGTCTGTCTGCTTTTCATTTACGTTCACATCACGTAAAATCTACTGGATTTATTTTAACAAAATTTTCTGAGGTGGTACCTAAGTAACCTGGTCCCAATATAGGATACTTTTTTAAGTACGAAATTTTAACGATTTAAAGGTAATGCATACTTTATTTTTATTTTTGAAAGCTGGATATTTTTAAAACGGTTTCTCAATAAATGGCGCTATTTTAAAATAATGACAAAATACGAATTACTTACTTACGAAATATGATTTTTTAACCGACTTCAAAAAAAGAAGGAGGTTATCAATTCGTCTGTGTGTTGCTTTTTTTTGTATATTTGTGCCTTCATAACTCAGTCATTTCTGAACCGATTTTAAAAATTGTTGCAGTATTAGAAAGCTTATGGCTACAGATTGGTCCCATTTTAAAAGAATTTTAAATATTAAAGGGTGTCCCCATACAACATACATGTCTTTTACGTGTATTATGAACTTTATTAAAATAATTCTTGCAAAAAAAACCGACTTCAAAACAGACAAACTTAAAAGCATGTTTCTTTAAGACGGTAACTATTTCGACACCATGTAATTTCCGAATTCAATTTTATACTAGTTATAGCGATCGTAGCAATACAGGTTCGTTATAAATTTCAACCTTCTGTCTGTAACGGTTTAAAAGTTTGGTCATATACATCAAATTACATAAACTATTGCGACACCCTGTAATTTATAATTTTAAATAATTATACTTATTATAACAAATATAGTAATGGACATTCTGTCTAATTGTTAAGTGTTTATCAATAACTGTTTAAAAGATAGGGTCATATATATCAAATGACGTCACCTATTGGGACAGCCTTTAAATTCAAATTTTAATTTAATACTTTTTAAAGAGCACTTTGTAATACAGATTCTTTTTAAATTTTAACTTTGTGTCCATATACATCAAATTACATCAACTATTGGGACACCCTATAATTTCCAATTTTGAATATTTATACTTGTTGTTATTCGAGACATAGTAGTGAACATTTTGTCTATTTTTCAAGTGTTTGTCTATAACGGTTCCAAAGATGAGGACATAATGGTCAAATAACATCAATAATGGGGACACCCTTTAATTTATAGATCCAAGTTTTATACTTGTTTTAATAGCGGACTAAGCAATATAGGTTCTTTGTAAATTTGAACTGTCTATCTATAACAGTTGAAAAGTTTGGCCATATAGATTACTTTTACATTAACTATTGGGACACCCTTTAATTTCCAAATTCATATTTTACACTTGTTATTTTAGGGGACTTAGCAATACAAGTATTTTGTAAATTTCAACTGTGTGTCTATAAAGGTTCAAAAGTTTGGCCATATATATATCAAAATAAACCAACTAATGGGACACCCTTTAATTTCTAATTTTAAATATTTATACTTATTATAACAGACATAGTAACGAACATTCTGTGCAACTTTCAAGTGTTTGTATATAACGGTTCAAAAGATAGGAGAATAAAGGTGAAATTAAGTCACCTATGGGGTCACCCTTTAATTTTTAATTTTATTTTTTAATTACTTTTTGTTGTTGGGAGCTACTGTGTTACGCACTTTTTTTTAATTTTAAATTGGTGACCTATAATGTTCATAATACACGTAAAAAACATGTATGTTGTATGGGGACACCCTTTAATTTTTAAAATTTTGAACTTCTTTTAAAATGGGACCAATCTGTAGCCATAACCTTTCTAATAGTGCAAAATTTTTAAAATCGGTTCAGAAATGACTGAGTTCTGCGGGCACAAACATAAAAAAAAAAAAAGCAACATTCAGACGAATTGATAACCTCCTTCTTTTTTTGAAGTCGGTTAAAAAAAGTGCGTATCAATATAGCTCCCAATAACAAAAAGTAATTAAAAAATAAAATTAAAAATTAAAGGGTGACCACATAGGTGACGTAATTTCACCTTAATGGTCCTATCTTTTGAACCGCTATAGACAAACACTTGAAAGTTGCACAGAATGTTCGTGACGATATCCGTTATAATGAGTATAAATATTTAAAATTAGAAATTAAGGGGTGTCCCATTAGTTGGTTTATTTTGATATATATATGGCCAAACTTTTGAACTGTTATGGAGAGACAGTCGAAATTTACAAAGAACTTGTATTGCTAAGTCCGCTATAATAGCAAGTGTAAAATATGAATTTGGAAATTAAAGTATGTCCCAATAGTTAATGCAAAAGTGATATATATGGCCAAACTTCTCAACTGTTATAGATAGACAGTTGAAATTTACAAAGAACCTATATGAGAAAGACCTCTTTAACAAGTATTTATATTAAAATATGAATTTAAAGGGTGTCCCAATAGGTGACGTCATTTGATATATATGACCCTATGTTTTGAGCAGTTATTGACAAACACTTAACAATTAGACAGAATGTCCATTACTATGTCTGTTAAAATAAGTATACATATTTGAAATTATAAATTACAGGGTGTCGCAATAGTTTATGTAATTTGATGATTTGACCTGAATAAGACCAGAACCCTGCTCCCCCGGTAGTAAATCGACTGATATTTGCTGTAGATTATTGATTTCAATAATTAGTTTTTTTATCTGAATTGACAGTTTGTGCTACGACATTTAAAAAATCCCGCTACAATCTTCCTCGAATATAATATAAGAAACATGATTTTAAGTTTGTCTGTTTTGGAGTCGTTTTTTTTTTTTGTAAGAATTATTACTTTGTGTACTTACATTGTTATTAAAATTAAAAAAAAACACTAATTACAGAGCTTTAGAATAGTTTTTGGAATTGTATATAAACTTTTAAATTTTATCCAGGGATGGGTTCCTTTATATAAAGTAAATAGGTATACGTGAAGCACTATAAAAGTAAGTAAGCAAAATGAAACAAACTACTTTCAGGATGCACACAACGTTTATGGGCACAGCTAGTTTTCATATATGTATGTATGTGTATAAATATATATTGATTTTACTCACAAATAACTTACGCAGAACAAATACTCTCAAAGACATTATAATACTAATGAAGAACGAATGGTCACTGTAAGTATCCTACAATATATATGCAGCGGTAATAGGGCTATTAAGCAGAAATAATAACCATAATGGGTTGCGACCTAAATCTCCCACATAACTTTAGGCAATATATTGTGTTACAAAGGGTTAATATTATTAATATAAATTTATTTATTTGATATACTCGTACATACGAGTATTTTTGTAAAAGTATTAACTATTGTTAACTTTATTATCCGGTGACAAATTTATTTGTGCCATTTTAATGTTTAATTTTCGTTAAAAAAATACATTAAAACAAAGCCGAGAGAAAATATGTTAAATATAAATGAAATGTGGGTGATAAATGGCCAGAAGAATAATAATGATATACAAAATCTATAAATTATTTTTTTTTAAAACAAGATTGGTTGCAACGCTTTATTTGTTAATTATTTATTTAATTAATAGTTATGGTTTTTTTTGGCACAATAGTATCTCTTCAAAGGCAGATTTTTGCTCTAGGATTTTTCAACAAATTAAAAGAACAGGGGGATATTAAACAAGTGAATATTGTGAAACCTGAATTTAATCAAATTTAATCCAATTTATAGTCGTTCCTCGATGTGAGAACATTGTTACAAAGATCATAGTAAATTATTTCTACTCAAAATTTTAGTAGTCTAAATTTATTCTTTTACAGAAGAATGTCCCGATAGGCTAGTAGACAGAGTACTAGTCTATCAAGCGGGGGGTTGTGCGTTCGATTACCATTACAACGTGTGATGTTCTTCGTTACTATGCTTGATAAATAAGAAGGAATATAATTACATCTGCACTAGTAATAAAAGTAAAAAAATTACATTTCATATATAGAAATGGTCCTGTTACAGTTTTATTATATGTATAGTTTTCTAGAATGGTGACCTATTCTGTTTATTTACGTAATTATAATTTACGTAAAAAAAAATAATGTTAACGATATTTCAATGGTTTGCAAAAACAAACTAATAGACGCACACTGCTCATAATTCGACAGTTGTCTAGTAAAGGCCAGGATTCACTATTATATACGGTCGTACGATCTGTCAAATATATCATGTGTGATAAAAAAAAGTATGATAGTGTGGATTTAAAATGTATGTGTGTGACAGACTCTTTGACAGGTCTGTACGATTTGGTAATCTTTTAAAAACAATCATAAAATATTTTTCCATGCGCTCAGAGTTGCAAAATCTGTTTTTGTATTATAGTGTGGCATTGCCACAACGCCATTTTGAGTAGGACAGAATTTGTCAGATTTTTTTGTGATTGAATCGTAAGATCGTGTGGGATAGAGAATCCTGGCTTTAATAAATACCTGTTAACGGGATCAGTGTTGCATTGCAAGTTAACGCGCTACTATTTAGTATATTTATAGCAGAATATCCAAACTGCCCTAGTATTACACATTTAAACGATAAACTGTTCTTTCACAGAAAATTTCAAATTTAATAAGTTTTCGCTTAATATTTCCTAATCGTATTGCAAATGTTATAGATCCTTAAAATCGAACCGGATACGAATGTATGATTTCATCTAACACATCATAAATTTCTAAATAATGAAGTCATAAGCATCCACAAAACACAAATTGTACAAACATTTAATTGTAGCTCATTTTAAGAATTGAATTCAAACGACAACATCAAAATTATATCAACTGCCATTAACAAACCAATTAAACACAAATATATTGACTGTTTAGGCGATTATAATCATGTAGCAACTACCCGTACCAGTTTTAATGTCTGGCTAAATAAATGTGTGATGGAATGACTGACCGACCGATTGAGTAGCTGATTTATTGTTGCATTTGTAAGTCAAGGTTATACTGATGTGATGTGTGTGTGTGTGTATATTTTTTAAATCTTTTACTATAATTGTATCTTAAAGCTCTTAAACGTGGTTATTACTGCCATCAAAACGTCAAATTTAATCCATAAAACAAAAAGTTGCGTTACGCATTTTATTTGAAAAAAAAAAAAATTGAAAATATGAATTAAATGAAAGCAAAAAGCCATTGCTTCAAAACCAGCACTGAGACAATTTTATTACTTCCAAATCTCTTCGTTAAAATTTTTATGACGATTTAAACGTTTTTTAACTTATTTTCAATCAAGCTGTGCACACTTAAGAACTCTATTTCTCCAACAAAAAATTAAAAAAAAATTATTATTGTTTAACGTTCCAGGGGATGTGGCTTGTCTAATGAGAGTTGTAGCTTCAGAACAAACACAAAAATAAGTGCGAACTGATCCAACTGAAAATTACCGACTGCTTCAACTCGTTTTAATGAAACATAAGTATCTTCATTTAAAATAGTTATTGTTGCCGCACTCTTTTATCAGGATAGAGTACCAAAGGACACACCCTTTAAACTTTATTTTTATTTTTTATAATTCTTGTTATTTCGGATATTGCTACAAGAGTATATTTCTAGTGTCTGTCTAAAGATTCAAAAACTAAGGCCACAGTGCTATAGCTGCCTACACCAGTTGACCGACCTTCCGGGTATTTTCACTATTTGTTCTCAGTAGATATGCGGTTGGTAAAACAGGGTAATTAATTTTTGATATTTCACGTGGGCGTTGCAATTTTCATACAAAGTAAATATATATTATCGTGTTACTTGGTACCTATAATAGGTAGCACCTTGAAATTTTGTTCCAATAACTCTGTTATTAATATGCATAAAACCTGGCTAGATTGGAATTATGGGCGTGGTGCCCCCCATTCAAAGTGAAAAATTATTACCTATTGGACTATAAGATATAGACTCTTGAAATTTTGCACCCGCAACTCCCTCATTAATATACATAGTTAAGCGAAAAAAAATACTGAACTAAAATAGTGGGTATGTCCCATGCAAGGGGAAAAGATATTATCTTGTACTTAGAGAACTACGATAGGTATAATCTTGAGGATTTGCGCAAATAACCCCCGTGCTAAGGTGCATAGTTTAGCAAAAGACAGAATGGATTGGAAGAGTAGGTGTGGTACCTCCCATACACAGTAAATAATTATTATCGTGCAGCTAGAGAACTACAATACCTAGAGCCTTGAAGCTTTGTACAAGTAACCCACATACTTATATGCAAAGCCTAACAAAACACTGACTGGATTGCGACAGTGGGCGTGGGACCACTCATGCAAAGTAAAAATTATTATCGTGTACCTAGAGAATTGGGACGTGGGCATGGTACCTCCCATACAAAGTGAATTATTATTATCGTGTTCCTAGAGAACTACAACAGATAGAGTCTTGGAACTATGTACAATTAACCCCCTTACTAATGTGCTACCAACACACAGACTGGATTGAGAAAGTGGGCGTGGTACCCCCATACAAAGTGAAAAATTATTATTGCATACAAACTGAAAAACTTTTGTCGTGAAACTGGGGAACTATAATAGGTAGAGTATTAAAATTTTTTATTCTGAGAATAACGTTTGTTTTCGAGGCAAAGCTTGATTATAAGGACGGGAGGACTCGATATCCCCAGACAAAGTAATCTAAATTTGACATGGCTTTTTCGAAAATAACGTGCGTTTTCGAGTTAAAGTTTTGCCATACTTTTACTTCCAATTGTATATAGAATTTTTTCAGATGGGTGTAGCGAAGGGCGCCGGGGATAACTAGTAATCTACAATTTTAAATTGTATGCTATTTGTTATGGCGGACATAGCAATACACATTTTACGATTTTAAGTATCAACCTATATTGACTCAAAAGATAAGGCCACATACGTCCAATTACGCCACCTATGAGTATGTCATTAACATTGTTTTTATACTTTTTATTATAGCGAATATGGTAGTCAATGCTCTATTTAAAATTTCAAGTACCTGTCCATAACAGTTCCAAAGATAAGTAAATATAATCAAATCACAACGCCTATTGTAACACCCTTTAAATTTAAACTATATAATTGTTGGACCATATACAGCAACTTACATCATCTATGAGGATATAGTTTAATATCCAATTTATTCTAAATTTTATCTAAAATCTAAAGTTGTTATTATATCGTATATAGAAATATCGCATATAGAATATCGGATATAGAACATTGCTTTTAAATACAAGATCATATACGTAAAATAATGTCACCTTTTAATTTTTAACCTGTTTTTTTTTATTTTGTTACTTTGAGCTAAATTGATAAAAATTTTAAGAGCCAGCCCTTGTAGTTCAAAAGACATGATAAAATTAGGTGTGTTATACAGGTACACCCTTTACTTTTTAAACTCCAGCAATCTGTAAATATTGCATTCAAAACAAAATAAAATGAAAATCGGTTCCGAAATACAAAGCACAAATACAAAAAAATTAAAGAAAAACTTACCTCTTACGGAACAAATTAGTTTCTAATCGTAGCCTAGGCGTAGGCCAGACCACCAGTACACTTTTATCAAATTTTCAAAAACCCCAAAAATATCTTACAAGAAATAAACTTCGAAAAGCAGATTTATGGAAAACCCAAGTACTATATTACAAAGTCTTTGTTTAAAAATTATATTTTTCTTTTAAATTATTTAAATATCCAACAACATTTACATTTTTTTTTTCATATATTTTTCTGTTGAGCTAAGATGCTGTTGTTATCTTTATTTATACATACCTACATTGTTGGTATATAAATATTGAAAAGCACATAAAAATATAAAGACAAATAAAACTTTTTAAAGGTCAACTTCCTTTCACTTAGCCAATCGGTATTAACAAACCAATCATGCATGCATCCATACAATCCAACCAACCAACCAACAAATAAGCAACACGAAACCAACTACGACTACACCAACTAGCACTCGATATTAGCAAATGTTTATGAAGTGTCTGTGTTTCATTTTAAGATCAAGAATCACTACTTTAATCAACTAACCAACACTCTTCTTACACCCCACCTTGTGACAAAAAGCTTATGTATGTTGTTCTACTTCTTTTTTTTTGTTTTCTTTGATATCTTAACTGAAGAAATCGAAAAACTGCATGCTGACATTTTGAGATATTTTATAGCAGTAGGTTTTGCTGACTATTTTTTATTGAAAAAAAAAATCTAAGATTTAAAAACATGTTTTGTTTGGTTAACCTTTTATATTATAATTTTTAATTTTAATTTCTAATAAATAATGTTTTTTTTTTCTTCAAAGCAAAATTTGTTCACCTAGAATTACTCCTAGTCACATCTGTGCTTACTTTGCCGGCACAAAAAGGCATTTCATTTTAATCTCACTGGCCAGCAGTATTCTCTGCAATATTCATTTGTTTAAATTTGCATTGAAAAATTATTAAAATCTGGAATATTAAAACAAACGACATATTAAAACCATTAACTTTTTTAACAGTTGACTGAAAAACTTTCATGTACGACCTCAAATCGTTCCAGTAGTTTATACAGCAAGCAGTTCGTAATAGGATGGCCCAAAAAATGTGTAAGAAATTTGAAATTTGAAAAAGCACTTTTAATGTGTAAAACATGTTTTTTATCAGTTAAACTTACATATACTCGTATATGTATGTCAAAATTAAAACTATCTGTCTAATTTATTGAATTATAATTTGTTATTTATAATATAAAAATCGTGATTAAAAAGATGTTGTTTTTATTCTGCAATCCATTACCACAAGATTTGCTGAAAATATTATACGTACACAGAAAATAATTTTTGTACAAAATAACAGATTCTAACTAGTATCATTTCATTAATTTTTGTTTTTGTTTCCATTAAATACTTAACTAAAAAATATCAAAAAAATAAAATTTTAATTAAATAAATACTTGAATCAATTAGAAACTTAATCAAACTTATATCTGAAACTAATTCAATTTTAAATTGGCGCAATTTTTTTCTGTGTAGAATGGGGTATATCTCTGTAGATCATACCTGTGTTGCATTTCCTTTTGGCTAACAGATGTTATAAATTGGGATAGAACCAAATTAAATTTTGCCAAATTTTATGCGATAAAGTGTTCCTATTTGATGCACGGAATTATTATGACCTTAGTGCGTTTAGTATTAGCTAAAATGGTGCACTTTAGAAAAAAACAAAGCACTTTTGTTATTGAACAATATTTGAGAAAAATTAAAGTTCCAAAATTTAGATAGAGATATTTTTAAAATACTGATATATTCTTGCCAACTGCGAATATAGTAACACCGTATTGCTCCACAATGTGAAACTAGTCGATGTAGATTTTGGATTAAAAATGTCGTTAAACATTACATTTTTGAAGTGTAGCAGGTGCTCAATATAGCGATAGGACAATTATGGCCTTTCTGAATAAAATGGTTAATATTGATGTGGACATATGGTTTGAACAATATAGAGTGATAGGCTTACAGATCGTGAACCAATCTATTGTATTTGGTCTCTTGCTTGATTCTTTCGTTTTGGTGTTGAGAATCGTCCCATAGATCATGTGGTTTAACGCAGTAAATTTCTTTACATTTGGCCATTAAATATACATTCTAGAGTTCACTAAATAAGTTTATTCAACATTCAATGGCTAAATTCAGTTACATATATGTGACAGCGCACAGAGAAAGGGACAGATGTGATCAAGTGTTACGTCCATACCTGTCGGCAAACCAGCAAAGTAATTAGCAAAAAATACGGTCGTGTTTTATTTCGATTCTTAGTTTTTCACCATCTGCCTTTAAATTATAATTTAATCATTTTAAAATTGTCCTAAAAATATCAGGAAAGAATTTTTAACCAACCCGAGAGAAATTTAAGCGTAGACTAGCGCGCTTATTGTAAAATGAGGTCTTAGTGTGAGAGTGCAACATCACACTTGACCAACCTAGCAGCTTCTCCACTAACCTTACTCCACATCACACGTTTACTCCGAAGGGACCTCTCCAATAACTGGTCGCAGATATTGGCGGCTCCCTGTGGGGCTACCGGTTTTTGAGCTACCAACCGATCAGACACTGATCGGGCCTCGAAAGACCTATATTCACATACCTGTTTTTCCAGATTAGGGTTAAAAAACTCCGGGGATCTCATATACCCCGGAGGCTTTGCGTTAAAGCTTGAGAATGTACAAAGACAGTCAATGCCCCCGGGGGAAAAAAAAGAGGGACCTAAGGGTAAGTTGAATGATTTTTTTTTAATTGGACTCAAATTTACTGTAGAATCAAAGAGGAGTTGCTCCGGAATCCGCTGAAGCGGGATCTCATTTCCAAGAGAAAATATAGAAAAATTAGCAGCACCTTTAGTTTTAATCTAAATGTTATAATTTTATATAAACCCTTTGTTCGTGAGTAAACTTTATTTATAAATATACATGTTATGTTGCGGCAATAATACGGCAACTGTGATCACTCCCTTTTCGCTGACTATTCAACGTTTGGTAGACAAAATTCGATAAGAAAATCAGTCAGTACTCGTACGTCAACGATTTTTAAGATCTTACTTACTTAGGTGGCTATTACAGAACATTTGTTCCTGTAGCCGAACGTAAAATAGATTTCCAAGCGCCTCGATCTTCTGCGCTTCTTCTCCAGTTTCTGACACCAAGTTTCGAGATGTCTTCCTCAACTTGATCTATCCATCGAAGTTTCGGTCTTCCCCCTCTGCGTGAACCGTCACCAGGTTCGTATTTAAATGACTTTCTAGCTGGAGCATCTTCATCCATTCTCACAATATGACCTAGCCAACGCAATCGTTGTAATTTGATACGTTTGACTATGTCTATGTCGGCATACAGCTCATACATCTCATGGTTCATACGACACCGATATTCTCCGCCAACGCAGATTGATCCATAGATTTTTCGAAGAATTTTTCTCGCAAACACTCCAAGCACAGCATCATCTGCTTTCGCAAGTACCCATGCTTCGGAACCATATAATAGCAAGGGTAGTATCAGTGTCTTGTAGATTTTTGTGATTTTTGTCTGTCGAGAGGTGGCCTTGTTTTTAAACTGCTTATCTAGTCAAAAGTAGCATCTATTGGCCAGTATTATTCTTCTATTTATCTCAAAACTGATGTTGTTTGTTTTGTTAATGGCGGTACCAAGGTAGATAAAATCGCTGACTACCTCAAAGTTGTAGTTTTCAACTTCCACTGTCTGCCCGAGTCTTCTGGTCGTCTTGTGCGTTGATACCATCAACTTGGTTTTATCGCCGTTTACTGCCAGACCCACTTTGGCAGATTCTTTTTCGATTTTTTCAAAGGTGGCAGTTACCTCTCGCAATGTTCGAGCCATGATGTCTAAATCGTCAGCGTAAGCGAGTAACATGTGTTGTTTAGTGTATATCGTGCCAGTTCTATTCACATTCGCATCCCGTATAACCTTTTCTAGCAGGATATTAAAAAGATCGTGCGATAGACTATCGCCTTGTCTAAAACCTCGTTTGGTACTAAATGGCTCGGAGCGGTTTTTTCCTATTTTAACTAAAGATTGCGTATCAGTTAACGTCATCCTGCACAGCCGTATTAATTTTGTAGGGATACCAAACTCAGACATGGCTTGAAACACCTTTGAACGTATGGGGCTGTCAAAAGCAGCCTTGTAGTCGACAAATAGATGGTAGGTGTCGATCTGTTTTTCTTGGGTCTTTTCCTGGATTTGACGTAAGGTGAATATCTGGTCGGTGGTGGATTTGCCAGGTCTAAAGCCACATTGATATGGCCCAATTATCTCGCCAACTTTAGATTACAATCTTTCACATAGTACGCTGGAAAGTATTTTGTATGCGATGGAAAGGAGACTTATTCCTCTGTAATTCGCCAAGATCAGCCGAAAAAAATTAGCTCTTTACATGAAAATGTGTAGGAGACCCCAAGGTAGTCAAATCAAAGCCTCTAATAAGAACTCGGTCTCAATGATAGGATTTAATCCCCATAAAGTTAGTTTTCTTAAAAGGCAATTAAGGATTATAAGATGTCTTTTAAATAGGCTTGATGGTTTTCCGTAAAGCTAGTGTTTTAAATTTGAAAACAGAAGATCACTGGAAGCCATAAATATAGAAAATGAGGTAGATGAGACCGCAATTCGAAACTGAATTTGTGCATTCTTATTATCGAAATTGAACTACTGTGCAAGTTTAAGGGAAGCTTGCGGTTTTTCTAATAATGGCGTAAATGTGCCAGAGCTTTGTAAAACTTCCCCAATTTATTGGATTTTCATTTAGTCGGCTGTAATATTATTGTTTGGTTATCCTGTTGCCAAATTTATATTTGAGTTTGCTGATAGGTCTTATTTATCTCTCCGTAAAAATTTGTCTAGAATATATAAAAAATTCCTCAATTGGAGCCTCCTTAACATATCTATGTTTATGCTGGTGTTAATTTATTATTGCGGTACTGTTTGTTGATTTTTATGTTGATTTTCCGGTAACATACTGTGTTAAATTGTTATTTAATTTTTTACCTCGTTCTCGGTTAATGTTTATTTTGTATTATAGATATACAAAAATTAATAAAAATAAAATTAAATACTAATATATGAGTATAAATACTCATAAAACTGTTTTTAACTCGTTTTATTGGTTTTTATAAATTCGTTTATATTTTTTTCCAACTGCTGTCTGTTCGTAGTGAAATTTTTTGAATGTGTAGGAGGAGTTGGTTTTTTTAAATTTATATTTTTTTATTAATAAAAGAAGTCTTGTAAATTTTCATTGTTTTAAATTTACTTACTTACATTGCTCATATTATATTTCATGGCTTTTGAAGCTTTTTTTATTAAAAAATAAATAAATAAACTTAAAAAAATCCGAAAATCTGTTGCAGTGTAAGAAATGCTTTAATAAGTGACCTTCCACAATGTATCAGATTATGAAAATGACAGATATTTTTTTGTTGTGTATCTGTACAAACATAAATAAAAATGATTTAGTTTTTATCTTTTTTGGCACCATACATAGTACCGCTGTTACACGTTGTCATTTACATCCTGTTGTACAATGAATCAGGAATTTATTTTAATTTAAAAGCAAATTATATTAGTAAATAAAATGACATGCACCTTGTGCCCATAGAGCGCACACTGTCTAAAAACAACTAAAATTTTTTTTGAAGCTCATTAAATAAAAGGTATTTTTTAAAGATTTGATTGCATACAATTATAATAAGATCATACAATTAAAAAAAATAAATACTAATCTTAACTAGCTTCCTAAGTAATAATAAATAATATGCTGTCAAATAAGCAGAACCCACAACAGCGTTGCCACAAGGGAAGAGTTTCTCCTACCAACATTTTTCCTAAAACCCACCATAAAAAATCAAATATTTGAAGTAATATATTAAAGATTTATCTATTAAAATAGAACAAATTCATATCATACAAGTATGTAAAGGGTGATCCATTTCAAGGTACTTTTTTCAATAGCCTTTTTTTGACAGATCACGTGTGAGACGTGTAATGCATGCTGTCATGTTATTTTTGTTTAGTATTGTTTGGTATTTCATAATGGAAATACTTACGCCTGAATCGCTTCGCTCTATGGGCTCTTGAAAAGTTTCAAGAAGACCCGACGTTTTCAAGGCAAATTTTGTTTAGCGATGAGGCCCATTTCTGGCTCAATGGGTATGTAAACAAACAAAATTGCCGCATTTGGGACGAACAGCAACCTGAAGAGATTTTAGAGCTGCCACTTTGAAATTGAAGCTCGTGATCTCGGCGACATTTGGTTTCAGCAAGACGGCGCCACTTCACACACATCGCATCAATCAATGGATTTATTGAGAGCACATTTCGGTGGGCACATAATTTCTCGTTTTGGGCCGATAGATTGGTCACTAAGATCGTGTGATATCACACCGTTAGACTTTTTCCTGTGGGGATATGTAAAGTCTAAAGCTTATGCGGACAAACCCGCTTCAATTGAGGCCTTGGAGGAAAACATCACGCGTGTCATTCGCCAGTTACCAGTCGAAATACTCGAACGAGTAATCGAAAATTGGACTCAACGGATGGACCATCTGCGACGTAGCAACGGCCAACATTTGATAGACATAATCTCCAAAAAATAAATGCCAAAGAATGTTCTTTCAAATGATAATAAACTTTCTCCATTAAAGTTTATTTTTCTGTGTTTTTTTTTTTAAAAAAGAGTAGGGAACCGCGAAATGGATCACCCTTTATATGGTGTTTTTCAGTAAATATAATTGAACTTTAAGCTGCCGAGAATCATCATAATATATTAATTTAAACAAAAGGCGATGAGAGGTAAAATTTCTCTGTTTGTTTTTTTATTATTTTTTACTACGTCTGGAATTTCTTGCTTTGCCATAGTGGTAGAAATATTCCAAAAATATCTTTCCACAGTCGAACTATTTTCTTGATCACATTTTAAAATTATTCTTAAAAGGCAACTAGTGAAGTAAGATGTATGGGTGTTTTGGAAAAAATGTTATGTCCTAAAAAGCACAGAGTAATTTTCTGATAAGGTTAAAGATACATCTAGCAAACTTTAAAGACAATTCGTTATTTAAACATGCAAATATATATTTGTTAAAACAGAACAAAAAACTTTCCCAATTAAACAAATAATTGTATCAATTAATTATATAATTAAAATTTTTTGAAACCAATTAATACCTTTAATTTGTGAAAATATTTTTTTCTGTGTATAGTAAAATTTTTTTTAAAATTCTGGTGTACGGCTGGCAACAACAAGTCTGGAGGGGGAATTGTCAGCCGTACACCAGAATTTAAAAAAAATTGTACTATACACAGAAATAAAAATAATGAAAGTTATAAAATTTAAATGATTGAAAAAATTCAAATGAATTTTTATAACTTTCATTATTTTTATTTCCTGAAGATGCTACCCAATGGTGTAGCGAAATATTGAGAATAAAAATTAAAAAAAACATTTTTATAAAACAGCCAATGGTGTAGCGAAATATTGAGAATAAAAATTAAAAAAACATTTTTATAAAAAAGACCTTGTGCTTATTAAAAAATAGAATTCAAATATAAAAAAGGTCAAAAACTACAATAATTATCCAGTACATAACTGTTAAAATAAAACTATACACCAGATATAAAACAACAGTTACTGCAGTGGGTTTCACGAATTAAATTCGCTCCGTTCTAAGCAAATGGAGTGAAATCGGAGTGTGATCATGGCTTTCTGGCATGTGTTTAGAATTATTTACATTGACCACATATAAAAAATAAATTCTTTTTTTTTTGTTAAAGAGAAGTAACACTCAGGCAATTAATGCCTATATTAGCCGTTTTACTTCCTTTGGAAAGGGATAGTAGTAGATAAGACAGATGTTTAGTTAGTGTGATAGTTAAGCTTCACTTATGGCAACACTGCAATTGCACATTATGATTATTTTTACAACAGTGTTGAAAGCGCCTCTGGTGTTATTTAGGCGAATTACTTTGAAGCTAGCATAGCTAATTTATAATGATTTTACTTCGCCGACGATTTAGTGCTATGTGGTAATACCGGCGAAGGAGGACGCTGTGATATGTATTATTATAAGGAGAAATTAATACATATCAGAAAAATTTATGTTGCCACGGCTGAGTATTGAACTCGTGACCATTGCTTAGTAGACAACAAGCTAACCACTTAAGCTACAGCACCCTCAATCAAAAAATAATTGAGAATATTACGTAAAGAACGCCACACTAAGAAAAAAAAAGATTTTTCTATTTCCTAATTTAAAGGACTGACTCTGCAGAATAAATGGTAGATCACTGTATGAGTCAAACTAAAGTTCCTATCGAAATTAAATTTTTATTATTTTTGCAGGGAAAAGTTTTCGAAATGATAACTAAAAAATTACCACCACGACTAGCGCATTCTGACACTTGAATTTTTTACCACCTTTTGAAGAACTTCTGGCATATTATAACAGTGACAACACATGGACTTAATCCCTAAAGATAATAATCAAAATAATATTATCCCCAAAACGACGTTTCAATAATTCGATGGTTTCGTGAGATGTATGGTACGTAGCACTCACTACCTTGTTAAAACCAAACGTTCACAGAAAGAAATATTTTCACCAATTAAAGATTTTAAATGGTTTCAGATTAAAATTTAATGAAATTATTTATTTATTTAATTAATTACTTAATTAGGATTTTTTGTTGTTTTAAACAAATATATATTTGAATCAATTAAAAAATTAATTGAACTTTAATTTAAAACTGATAAAAGCCTGTGATTGGTGAAAAAAAATCTGTGTTGTCGTTTTCTATTTAATGATTTTTGGAAACAAAAATACATTGAGTATATTGATAACGTATAACATACATACGCTATAATGATAACTCCTGCCTTATTTAATTGCCTTGCTTTTGGTATCAATTTAACCAAAAATTACTAGATTTTCCGGTAAAAAATTGGATCAGTTTGCATTTATTCAACATACCACTCTTGAGCAAACATACGTCCAAACTGATGAAAATTAGGCTTTAATTCTCGAACAAGGTGGATCATCGTCAACACTTCTTTTTATAGAAGCCCCGGGTTAACCGAGGCATAGATAAAATTACAATAATTCATAAAATAGCACGTTCAGAAGTAATTATCCCATTTGAAAGACCAGAAAAGCTAAAAGACAATTTTCATAAGCGAAATAATGATATATTCTATATTTATTTAGTTACCTGTATGCATGCACTTGTTGTAATACTGTTTTAATGGAACTTATTTAAAATTACTTTTTATTTATTTATGTATGTATTTGTGTTTCGAATTTCAACAAAATTTTAATGAATGAATAATTTAAAACTTTCGTATTTTACTTCATATTTCAGGATTAATTTTTAAATAATTAAAAATCTCGTCATTTTTTTTAGCCCCATTTACCCACTGTGCTAATCCTCATTAATGCACATTATTTCATTTAATTTCATCTGATTAAATACAAACACATCTACATACTATATTTCATTAGATACAACTAGCAAACGTTTGTTTTATCATTAAAAATGCAGACATACGGCAGTTTATTTTTATTTTTTTTTTTTGTTTAATTTCTGCACATAATTATAAATGAAAAGCATAAAACACAAAATCAACTACAAGATAAGAGAGAGAAGAAAAAAAAAACAGATCATTTCGAGGTATAAAAAAACCACAGCCAACATTTTATCTTACAAAATAACCAGCATTCACACCCAGTCTTGGAATAGTTATGGAAGCAACAGCATTTATAATCTGCAGCAAACAACTAATGATACCAACCAGCAACCAGTAACGAATAATGGAAAATTAAAAATATAAAATAATCTGTCGTTTGTGGAATATTAAAAATCATATGCCAGCCGAAAAAAAAACATATTTAACCTCTGAAGCTGAACAGGGCATATTTTTTTATGCTTCGTATGCATGTATATCTGGCTACTTCTCTTTACCCCAACAGCACTTTGACTTTAGACTTCATTTTTCTTTTTTTTATATGCATATAGTATGCATACATTTAATGTTCTGCTAGCATTTTATCCAGTATTTTATCACATAAATAAGTTTAATTGTTGCATTTCTTGTCTCTGGCTTAAAAAACTTGTGTTTTTTTATTTATTTTGAGCATAAGGAATTATACAGTTGTCATTGTGAATTTAGCATTTACTACAATTACAATTACAACTGCAACTGCAGCAACAACTCGTTCATACATATTGTCTTTTGCACAGACAACTACTTTAAGCTCTTCTGTTCTAGGTTGCAAATGTCAAGTGTTGAATTATTTCATGGCATATAAATTTCTCGCTTTTGGTAAAAGAAAAGTAAATTCGCTTTTATTTTATTTTCTATATTATGAAAAAAAAAATAAAGGAAAAATTAAAAAGCAAACAGGGAAGTTTGGCTTTAACGAAATAAATATAGCAAAATGTCAAATTGATTTTACACGTACTTTCAAATTTAGACAAAAATTAATGGTACATTTTAATCCATTATTTCATTTATAAATTTAAATAAGTTGCTCTTACTGTTATAGTGCTTCAGATATAATTTATGTATTTGCTCTAGGTAGAGGCACCCATCCCTAAGTAATTACTCAGGAACATAGGTTTTAAATGAAATTATAAACTTTATATAAAATTTTAGAGTATTATTGTAGAGTTCTGTAAATAGTGTTTATAATTTCCAGCTGGCAAAAATAAAAGGTGCTGCCAAGTTTGCAGTATAATTGAATTAATGAAATTACGTACTTTACTACTTTTTCGCTATTTTCTCATAGAAATACGATATTTTTATGGGAAAAAAGTATAATATATTCGAACCGAGATACTAAGGTACCTCCTAACAAAACTTTTTTTAAATTCATTTGGTAGTTTTTAAGTAATGCGAACACAGACAGACAAAAATTTCTGTATTGTATTCCAGCAGCAATAACATTTTCAACAACAATTTCATGTACAGAATGGTCATGTTATAGTTTTATTATAATAAATGTATAGACGTCAGTTCCGAGCAAAGTATATCTATATCAAGTAACGAGTGATTTTTTAAGAGCTTGAGAACTTTTTTTTTTTAAAAAACGCATAAAATTTGCAAAATCTCATCGGTTCTTTATTTGAAACGTTAGATTGGTCCATGACATTTACTTTTTGAAGATAATTTCATTTAAATGTTGACCGCGGCTGCTTCTTAGGTGGTCCATTCGGAAAGTCCAATTTTGGGCAACTTTTTCGAGCATTTCGGCCGGAATAGCCCGAATTTCTTCGGAAATGTTGTCTTCCAAAGCTGGAATAGTTGCTGGCTTATTTCTGTAGACTTTAGACTTGACGTAGCCCCACAAAAAATAGTCTAAAGGCGTCAAATCGCATGATCTTGGTGGCCAACTTACCGGTCCATTTCTTGAGATGAATTGTTCTCCGAAGTTTTCCCTCAAAATGGCCATAGAATCGCGAGCTGTGTGGCATGTAGCGCCATCTTGTTGAAACCACATGTCAACCAAGTTCAGTTGTTCCATTTTTGGCAACAAAAAGTTTGTTAGCATCGAACGATAGCGATCGCCATTCACCGTAACGTTGCGTCCAACAGCATCTTTGAAAAAATACGGTCCAATGATTCCACCAGCGTACAAACCACACCAAACAGTGCATTTTTCGGGATGCATGGGCAGTTCTTGAACGGCTTCTGGTTTCTCTTCACTCCAAATGCGGCAATTTTGCTTATTTACGTAGCCATTCAACCAGAAATGAGCCTCATCGCTGAACAAAATTTGTCGATAAAACACATTTCGAACCGAACACTTATTTTGGTAATAAAATTCAATGATTTGCAAGCGTTGCTCGTTAGTAAGTCTATTCATGATGAAATGTCAAAGCATACTGAGCATCTTTCTCTTTGGCACCATGTCTGAAATCTCACGTGATCTGTCAAATACTAATGCATGAAAATCCTAACCTCAAAAAAATCACCCATTACATTCGTTAGCTCGTTGAAAATAATATTTCAAATATATATATACTGTCAAAATCCATATACAAAAAATTGATTATTTTCGCCTTAATATTTCTCCTCAGTAGTGAGGCTACTTGATTAATATGCCTTGCAGGCATATTAAAATTTTTAAAACCTGCTAGTTTTAAAAATTTTACACAGTCTATAGTGCGTAACGTGCCATAAGGAACTTCATTCCAATAGTAAATTTATTAAAATTTATTTCTAACTTAAAAGTTAAAAGGAAAATAGTTTTTCAATCACAATTTTCTTTTAACCAACAAATGAATAAACAATAACACAAATCAATTTAATAATTATTTTAAAAAAGGCCCAAAATGTAGGCTATCAAAAATTTATTTGTTTCACTCAATGATACATTGATTATTATATTTAGTCCATGCGGTTTGATAGTAATAACTCTTAAACAGGAAATTCATGAAAATAAGTAGAGGCTTGTATTGAATACAATACCAAACGTTTCTGGTAGAGAAATTAAAATTATTCATTTCAAAAGCATGCTAGCGCTTAAAAAACTCTGAGTGCTAGCATGCTTATTTGATTTTTTTTGTATATCGTTAGCTAAAATTGAAAAAGATGTAACTAACAAAAATATAAAGGGTGGTTAAATTTTAAGCGACAAATGTTGATTTTAAATAAAACACAAATTATGCTCCAAACTTTCGATGACGCTGCGGCATAATTGAGGTTCTATGCCATTAATGTGCCGAATTATCTCATTCTTTAACTCTTGAATAGTTGCTGGCTTATCAACGTACACCTTTTCTTTCAAATAACCCCAAAAAAAGAAGTTCAACGGTGTCAAATCACACGATCTTAACGGCCAATTGATATCGCCACCGCGTGAGATAAAACGGCCATTGAATTTGTCACGCAAAAGAGCTTTAGCTGTGTGGCAAGTGGCACCTTCCTGTTGAAATCACATATCACCCGCATCCATATCTTCCAATTCGGGCCATAAAAACTTCGTTATCATCTCACGATAGAGAGCACCATTCACTGTAACTGCTCGACCGGCCTCATTTTGGAAAAAATACGTCCCGATGATGCCGCCAGCCCATAAACCGCGCCAAACAGTCACTCTTTGTGGGTGCATTGGTTTTTCGACATAACTCTTGGATTCTGCTTATTGCCGAAACCACTGAGGTGACAGTGTGCCTCAGCAAAGAAGATTTATTTACTTTAAAAATTGATCATCCACTATTGCCATTTCTTGCCACCATTCCGACCATTGCTCGATTGTGTATCTTTCCATGGTTCAAATTGAGTTAGTCTGAAATTGAGAAATGTCGAATTAAAAGCAGTAAAAAACTTGACGTTTAGGCGTGGTTTACATTAAACATCGGCCCGATAGTTTTACATGAGAAGCAAAAAATCTTTGTAAAATGAAAACTATACCATAATATACGTTCCTTTGTTTTTTTGATAATGACAGCGTAATTTTTGATAGCAGAAATGTATAATTTTGTTGTCATGTAGTCTAATAGCATTTATAATATCAATCAAAAATATCGATTTTGAATTTTTTGTTAGTTACACATTTTGGATTTTAGCTAACGATACAGGGTTCACTGGCTTTGGATTGTCAAGTTCATATTTAAACCGATGTCAATTTGTCTACAACAAAAGTAATTAAATTTGATCTAAATTCATTCAACTCCCATTAAATGTTATCTGTGTCTGCCTTAGCGTGTGTTCATTGTTGAGTTGTTCAACATTGTCTGTTGGTGAGAATTAAAACTACTGCTGCAGGAAATTGCTAATGGAAAATAAACAGGAATTAAAATATTTCATTTAGTCCAGATCGACTTGGGAATGATCTGCAGGTTAAGATGGATTGTTCCAAGAATGGCACATCCACTCGGAGACCCAGAGTATTTCCATTGTGTTCCTTAAAACTAACTGAATCTAATCAAAAGGGAAAAATATTGATCTAAAAGCGTTCTGCTATCATTTATATAGCCGACGACATCTTTGAATTTGCACTGTACGATATCGTATAGAAATCTTTCACCATCTATATTTTAGAGCAATTTGGCCAACATATTAAAAAAAAATTTCAATTTTAGTATATGAATTCGTATGAAATCGCCGCAACTTAGTTTAGATAGTATTATCTTAAGGGTTTTCTGCCAATGGGACTTTGCTCATAGCACTCCAAATTATGTCAATCTGTATCTCTTAAACCATAATAGCCAGATATCAAAAAATTGTAACAGAGAGTGTGGGTAGTTACCCAGCAAAAAAGTTGCGCTTTGCCAAAATAGAAGTACTTGCCACATAATCACTTACTTTTGTACTTACCAAATGCTGTTACTCGATTACGAAACGCAATACATTAACTTCAAAAAAGTAGTAGTTAGTAATTGAACTAGTTTTGACAGTTTAAAAGAGAATGCCTTGTAAATATTTACTAAATAAGTCATTATTTAAAATAATTTTTACACATTTCTAAGTTAATTAATTAAATTTAAAAGCAAGAAAAAACATACATTACATAATCAATTTTGAAGAACTGGTTATTTTAGTTTTACGCCTTGTTAAAATCTTTAAGTTCGTACTCCATTTAGGAAGTTATTCCACTAAAAATTCTTAATTCCACACTCGATTACTATTTACTATTACAAAAACCAAGTGTTTTATACAAATTTTAATAAAACTGTGGCAATAAGGTACAAGTGCTTAAGTCGACTTAAGCAAAATTTAAGTTATTGACACCTTTGTAATCTCCGTACTCCAAAGTACCCATGTGGAAAGTTTCAATTATTTTGTACCAATTTTCAGGAAGTTATAGCGATATGAGTTTTTGCTTATTTTTTCAATGTCTAATCGCATTTGGAAAAAAGCTTAAGAAAGTACAAGCTTTTTTTCCAAATCATAAAAACTTCTTTCAAAAATTATTAATTGCAACGCCTGCGTAGTTTTGGTAGATACAAGATGTTTTTCCAAAACATACGTTCGACACCCATATGAAAAGTTTAAAGATAAACTATTTTTAAAATGAAACTTTCTTTAGGCACGTTGAGCACTTTTTGGTTGAAGATAAATTATTGAACTCAAAATCTGTAACCATCGTCAACATTTTCACTACCGTAACCGTGTCACCTATCATTGGTTTGTATGCATAGGTCTGCTCGTTTGGTTGAAAAAAAATTATTTAACTCGCATCATCGTCACCTAACATTGGTGTCTATACATAGGTCTGGTCGTTTTGGTTGAAGATAAATGACTGAAGTCGCATCATCATCATCATCGTCACCTAACATTGGTTTCTATACATAGGTCTGGTCGGTTCGGTTGAAAATAAATCACTGAACTCGCATCATCTTCACTTAACATTGGTTTCTATAGATAGAGCTGTACTTTTTAGTTGAAGAATAATTCTTGCAAAAAAAACTGACTTCAAAACAGACAAACTTAAAATCATGTTTCTTTAAGACGGTAACTCTTGCGACACCCTGTAATTTCCGAATTCAAATTTTATACTAGTTATAGCGGTCGTAGCAATACAGATTCATTGTAAATTTCAACCGTCTGTCTGTAACGGTTTAAAAGTTTGGTCATATACATCAAATTACATAAACTATTGCGACACCCTGTAATTTATAATTTTAAATAATTATACTTATTATAACAGATATAGTAATGGACATTCTGTCTAATTATTAAGTGCTTATCAATAACTGTTTAAAAGATATGGTCATATATATCAAATGACGTCACCTATTGGGACACCCTTTAAATTCATATTTTAATATAAATACTTTTTAAAGAGCACTTTGTTATACAGATTCTTTTTAAATTTTAACTTAACACCCTTTAATTTCCAATTTTAAATTTTTATAACTGTTGTTATACCAGACATAGTAGTGAACATTCTGTCTATTGTTCAAGTGTTTGTCTATAACGGTTCCAAAGATGAGGACATAATGGTCAAATAACATCAATAATGGGGACACCCTTTAATTTATAGATCCAAGTTTTATACTTGTTTTAATAGCGGACTAAGCAATATAGATTCTTTGTAAATTTCAACTGTTTATCTATAACAGTTGGAAAGTTTGGCCATATATATTACTTTTACATTAACTATTGGTACACCCTTTAATTTCCAAATTCCAAATTTTACACTTTTTATTTTAGCGGACTTAGCAATACAAGTTCTTTGTAAATTTCAACTGTCTGTCTATAACGGTTCAAAAGTTTGGCCATATATATATAAACATAAACCAACTAATGAGACACCTTTTAATTTCTAATTTTAAATATTTATACTTATTATAACAGACATAGTAAGGAACATTCTGTGCAACTTTCAAGTGTTTGTCTATAACGGTTCAAAAGATAGGAGAATAAAGGTGAAATTAAGTCACCTATGGGGTCACCCTTTAATTTTTAATTTTATTTTTTAATTACTTTTTGTTATTGGGAGCTACAGTGATACGCACTTCTTTTAATTTTAAATTGGTGACCTATAATGTTAATAATACACGTAAAAACATGTATATTGTATGGGGACACCCTTTAATATTTAAAATTTTGAACTTCTTTTAAAATGGGACCAATCTGTAGCCATAGCCTTTCTAATAGTGCAAAAATTTTTAAAATCGGTTCAGAAATGACCGAGTTCTGAAGGCACAAACATAAAAAAAAAAGCAACACACAGACGAATTGATAACCTCCTTCTTTTTTTGAAGTCGGTTAAAAATGATTAAACTCGCATCATCTTCAGAAAGGTTATTAGTTCTTATCATGATTTGAATTTAATTATTCTGTGAATATTCGTGAGAAAAATTAATCACAAGTTACTTAGTTGTCACTTCTATTGGCGGTACCAACGACTACCCTGTACTTTTTTTTAAAATAATTATAAAATTTAAAATTGTTCTCCTACAAAACTTCAAAATCAGTCTTAAGCACATTTTCCTTATTGCCACAGACATTCACAGTTTTCAAGTAAAACCAGTACAAAATCATCAAATTCTGCAACAACAAAAAATCGCACTTGTCACTTTTCTCATTTAGTTTTAGAATATATCGCTCTAACATTACCCCATCTGCGCAATATTTGAAACATGATTTTTTCACTTCTTAAAAAAATCACTTTATTTTAGCGTTAAATCCTTTTTGAAATGTGTTGCAAACCATTTATGCATTTAAGGATATCCATCTATCTCCTACACATTTAAAAGATTATTTCTTTAAAAAACATTCTCATATATTTTATATTTTTATATTTGTTCATACTTTTCACTGCCTTAGTACACCCGTATACGAGAACATGGCAATAAAATAATTGTTATATTAAGGGAAATAAATTAAATTAAGATAATTCTTCTTACGAAATAAGTACGACTTGACAAAGAAAGGACGAATAAAACAAAACACTATGGAATAGTGAAAAATTGTACTCGTATATGATACAAAAGTGGGTTTAAAACAACTTAATAAAATAAGTATAAAAGTATAATATAATAAAAAAGAAATTATAAAGATTATATTTATAAGTAATAAGTTTGCTAATTTTATATTATTAATAAAATAAACTTTAAACCCGTAATTGCGCTAATCTTGATATGTTGGACAGTCTCTATTTATATTCATTTCAACTAATTGCTGCTGACTTGCTGCTAGTATAGGACTTGATTTAATATTTAAAATATTTCCAATACTCAAAGTTTGATAAATGACCTTTTACAACAGCATATTGAAAGTGTACAAGTAGCATTTGCAACAAACAGTTGCAGCGTTATTAAGTACTAGTTCTTGGTGGCAGCATAACAAAATTTGTCTGTAGGTGGGGTTTGTGTGTGATTTTTTCTCTAACGCTCTCATACCACTACTGTCCAGGGGTGTAGGCTAAACGAAGGCTAGTTAAAGTTAAACTGTGACGTCTGGCAACGATAACAAATTGGCCATTTGACATTTGAATGGTATATGAGTTTGGGAAATGCCAACAACTTTACATGAATTCCTATGTTCGCTCCTGTAGTCGTGTGTATGTATGTTTGTATTTGTCTAACTTCATGCCTATTTTATTACATCTAAACTATCTTATGGAGTTTTCTTTCTTTTGCACAAACTATCAAATAAATTTGAATATAGTAGGGCAGCATTTAAATAAATTACCAAATACAGCAGAGGTAGTGAGGCTGAAGTTGAAGTTGAAGTTGTATACATATGAAAGTTAAAAATATGTGCACCATAGGTAGTATGTAAGTACGAGGGTTGATCCAAACACTCTTCTTAAAATAATAATTGATTGTTTAAAAACAATTCAAAAGATTTGTACAAGTGCTTACAAGCCCTTTCAAACAAAAAGGTTTCCATAATTCCTTTAAACATACATTTCTTCAATAATTTGATCGTTAAAGCTTAAAGCTTAGCTAAGATATAGAACTTAGCTTTAAGGAGCCTTAATCCACATAAAGATGGTAGTAGTTCTTAGCCCAATTTAACAACATCAATTACTATTTTGATATTGTAACACATTGTGTTTAGGGGTTATTGTAAGCAAACGCGACATCCATCTAGCGAATAGTTTTTTGATTTAAAATTTAACCTCTCAAACAAACCTATCAAATAAACACACAGCTTAGTAAAGGTAGTTAACGAGGACTTTGCGAATTGAAGAAAGTTATCTTAAAAAAATCGATATCGGGATTTCAACGGATTTACACGTTTCGTGAGGTCTCCGGATTCCTGATGTCTGTGGGTGAGTGCGTTTGTATGCCACTATTTTTGTGAACGTCCTACAGGTCATACCGTTTGACATATCAAAATAAAATTCAGTATGTGCCTTTGATATGTGGAGATGAAGAGTTGTATGGTTTTTGGGCACAATCCGGAAGGAGGCACGGGGTAGTTTAGTTGATACCACAATATTAATTATTATTTTTAGATTCGAGTTAACTTTGAGGTTTTATTCTTTATGTAATATATCACAGTTCAACAGTGAAAAAACTACACGGAGTTGACAGTATGGGTCTCGAAAGATTCTGATCAAGTGGGGCCTTCAAAAAAGTTATCATTAGTTTTGGTCTAATATCTCAATTATAGTAACTGTTAGCGCTTAACTTTGTTCGGCAATAATATAGCTTTAATTTATTTCAGCACTTTTTTCAATAAGAAAATTAAAAAATATTATTTTTTTTATTTTTTCCGCAATAACTTACAGCGACTCTTAAATTTTCCCTAACCTGGCAAATAAGTGTATGGTTGCTGCAATCAAATCCATTTTTATTAGGTACTGCTAAACGAAAGAGACTATGTTTGGTAAGCTAGGGTGTCCTAGATATTGTTCTAGCTTACAAGGCATAAAGCAAAGCACGAGGCTACGGGTTCAAGGAAGGACTAAAATAATTTCATCTCCATAAATTATAAAATTAATTCTATAAAGATGGTGTTGGCCAGCTAAAGTTAGATCGAAAATTGTATTTTTATAAGGTTACTTAAAATTGAGCTCCCCACGGCAGTGTTCCTACGAAACCATGAGCATGACAAAACCAATGGTGATTTTGAAAAATTTTCTATTTAACGAAAATTATGAGGAATATATTTTTTTAACTAGTAAACCATACCAGGCTTCTCTGTTCAGTTTTTCATGCGGAATGCTGTCAAACTACATACACATGTACATACAAATTTGTATGAAAAAGTCATAAAAAATGTTTCAGAAATAGCAGTCTGCTGTGGAAAAACATTGAAATGTTTCTGGTAACATTTTACCAAAGCTGTGAAATAAAGCAAATGGGCATTATTTTATGTGGAATTTTTTGTAAAATATTTTGTGGAAAATTTTGTACAACAATGTGGTATATTTAAAAGCAATCAAATCGTTTTTAAATGTCAAATTTTCCTTGTGAAATAAAAAATGTTGCTCAAGATTTTTCACAAATTCGAACAGATTACTAGACTTAATTCAAAATGCGAAAACAGAGTTAAAAATATATCGAGTTTCGATACACTAAAATAAATATTAACAAAACGATATTTATTCACAATCCTAGTTTCTAGCTTCTACACTTCTCCCCATTGAATGCCATGCCTTCTGTCTACATTCCGCTAAAGCTCGCAAACTATCGATAGTCACCATATTCGATAGTTAGTTGAAGAACTATCGATAGTATCGAATACTTTTACGAATAATTAAATTAAATTTTTTAATAATAAAAAAATTATATATAAGGAACTTAATATGGTTTTATATATTATTATTACAAAATAAAAATATAATAATGAGATCAATTTTTAATAAAAATATATTCATATAAATACTATTTCGAAATTGTTGCGTATTAGTCTCTTTTATAATTTTGTTCATAAAAATAGTTTTGTTTATAATTATTAAGTTACTTAATTATAAAGAGATAAAAGAAAAACTAGACACCATCAGAGTGGAATGCTTTTTCTAGACAGCTACGTCCGTCATCAGCACTCTTCGTATCTATCTACAAGGTAGTTTCAATTGTTATTAATTTTCTATCTAAGCAAACTTATCAAAGAAATAATATATGAGAAATTTTAATTTTTATATTATAAAGGGTTTTTTTTTTATAGAGGTATAGAACTTTAAGTTGGCTTTCCTTTTAAAGATGGCGACCGATTTAACAGCTGTCAAGTGACTTTTTCTCAGTTCGGTTTGGCAATTCATCATGAATATACTCACGCCTAAACAACGCTTGCAAATAGTGCAATTTCACGTTTTGGTCCTGTGAATTCGCCTCCAAGATCTTGTGATTTAATAACGCTAGACTACTTTCTGTGGGGCTATGTAAAGTCATTGGTCTATGCGGATAAGCCACAAACGCTTGACCATTTGGAAGACAACATTCACCTTGTTTTTGCCGATATACGGCCACAAATGTTGGAAAAAGTCATCGAAAATTGGACGTCCAGATTGGACTACATCCGCGCCAGCCGTGGCGGTCATATGCCAGAAATCATATTTAAAATGTAAAGATTATCTTTCGGATAAATAAAACTCATGTCAATCCAATAATCCATCGTTGTTTTATTGCCACTCAAAGTTCTATACCTCTATAAAAAACACCCTTTATTTCATACAAGATAGAGCTTCTATTGAAATTGTTTTACAATTAAGAACTTAAGCCTAAATAAAAATAGTTTAAATAAATTTCGTATAATTATCAAGTTACCCAATATATTTTTTTGTTTTGTTTGTAAACACCAACTTATCGGGTGCCCTGGTGGGCTAGAAGGTAGTGTCCTTTATCACAACGAGTGAATTTCGGCGTACTATTAACTTAGAAAAAATATTAACATATTTTGGTTTGAAACTAGATTTTCTATCTGAAATAATGGTCCATGCTTGGCTTATCATTATTTTGAATAGTGTAAAGTTGCAGTTGTACAAAAAATAACGTAAGGGACATAACTTTATAAGCGACATCTGATTAGCGTTGTTTCATATATTTACTTAGTACAGTATCGAATTTTCAACGATAGTATCGCTATCGAAAAAAAAAAACTATTGAGTGTTCATTAGAAACAGAACTATCGATAGTACTATCGATTGTTTGTCAGCTGTATATTTTGCTCATTTTTAGTTTAGCAATACCTTTTTGTCAATAGAATACTCTATGGGAACCCAATTAAATCAGTAACAATCACACGTAATGTGCAATGCAAATACAATTACAAATTGCGATTGTAGAATTCTGATTACAATTACATTTAATTGAGTAATTGCATGTAAAACCAATTAAAAAATGTAGTTAATCCACCCTGAACTGCAGTAGGGCTACATTCGTCCTGCTTATTTTATATAAGGGATTGTTAACTCTAGGCATCGGTAAAAGATATTTCTTTCTACATTCAAACTAACAAAACGTTTGAACTTTTAAAGGAATTTTTAAGAACTTTGGAGTTCTAAAAAAAAATATTTATAATCATATTTTTAAAATAATGATCAACTAGAGCTAAATCAGAAATTTTTTTACCTTTAATTGCTTTAAACACCTGTATATAAAAAAATATTGCAATAAACTTTTTATGGCCAAAGTTGAAATTCTTTCAAATACCTGCCAACGCTGGCTTTTCACATTTTTACTGTGTCTGTCATATGTATGTAGAAGTATGTATGTATGCATGTATGTAAATTATAAATGCATAGCAGTTTAGTTCATGTGGCCTTAAGGTAAATTTTATTTTCATAAAATTAAACTTACAGCTTAAAAAAAAGAATACAAAAAGTAACATGCAGTCTTAAACAGTAAAAAAAATATGAATAAACCAAAAATAGAAGGGCGTTTATAGACCAGACAAATAGACAGTCATTTAGACATTTAAAACTTTTCATCTTTGTTTTTAGAGACAAACTGCAACTACTCGACGAGGGTATTATG
Organism: Phasia obesa; assembly: GCA_949628195.1. Lineage (NCBI taxonomy): Eukaryota > Metazoa > Arthropoda > Insecta > Diptera > Tachinidae > Phasia > Phasia obesa. The sequence goes on from OX451217.1 coordinate 45,210,870, forward strand.
ACGAGCAGTTTAAAATGTGTGCAATACGTTTGTGAAATTGTCCATAAATTACAACTTTAGTTTTCATTCGGTATTCTTAATCATATGGGCGGAAATTACATAAAAAAAACTTAAAACCTTAATTTTTTATTTTATTTTTTTTTTACTTCTGGATTAATCAAGATAGGATGACAAGCAGTATCAATTTGCCGTAAATTTGTTTGTTACGTTTGTCTTGTAGATTAAAACAAAAAACTAATTTTAGTTTTAGCCTTTAAAATATTCTGTGACTTTAACTGAAATATGGGATTAGTACATGTTTTATATTGATTTTATTATATACAAATGACTAGAGAGAAGTTAAAAAAGTTTTAATTAAATTTAAGTGAATTGAATTGAGTTGAATATGAATTCCTTGGAGTAGCATGAACCTAAAATGTGTCAAGAAAATCATTCGAATTTTTAGTTTCGAATTATGAAATATTTTGTGATACTAAAGTAAATAATATAAATTAATAAAAAAACGAAAACATTAAACTTTATTTTTTAATACAGGCGTAAAATAATAACTTAAAAAAAAACAACTCCAAATTTTTATTTTAAAACAACACTACCTCTGCGAATCTTTTCGCTTGTCTGCAGAAAACGCCAATAGTCTTTGGCAGGAATCGAACCCGCAACCTCCAGACTGATAAACTAGCGAGCGCGCTACCAATCGGTCTATCGAGGCACTCAATTGTTATTTATACTAAATTTTAAAGTTGCTTCTACATTTTAACAGATTTTTACTCTAGCGGATAGGGTGTAGCAGGTTCTAAGTTTAACTACAGAGTGGTATAATTTCAGGGGGTTGTCTATTAACCCAACAAAAATTACCTTGGTACCAATAACAACGTGTATAAATCAGGCCGCCTGTAAACGGCGTTACTATTGAGCTTTCGGATGATGTTAAATATTAGGTCCGTATGGTATTAAAGTCTATTTAAAAAAAATAAAGAAATAAATAAATAACTTGATGTCATTCCTGGCCGTGCACTAACTTGGAATAAATATATATCCTAGGCTACCAACAAGACCATAAAGGCTATAAATGCCACCCAAAGGCTTTTAGTTAAAACGTGGGGAATTAAGCCAAGACCGATCTACTGGCCATGAAATACCATTATAAAACCAATTTTAACTTTCTTAGTATAGTGAGCGAAGAGCAAACAGGTCTACCAGATAATCTGTGACAAACATTTACTCGACCCTCTTGTTTGACAGGAATTTTGAAACGCTTATTCCCGATAGTATCGGATGGGACAACCAGACTTGGTTGCACGATTTTACAGGCAGAATTTTACGCCATCCTCGTCTTTGTCAGGAATGTTTAAGAAAAAAGACAAAGGATATAAAAATACATTTAATGAGTTAAGCTGTTCTAAAGGCCTTAACTTCATTTGAATTAAGGGGTGAGGTAGTTAAGAATTGTGAGACATGTCTAAGTGAACTCGGTTCCCACAATAGATTAACACTATGTCGGGTTCCCAGTCATAAAGTTTAAAGTTTAAAGTTTCTAGGGACCCGACGTAGATCAGAATCTTTCTTTGGCATGTCCAATGGTTATGCTTAAAATTGACCTAAAGCTACTTACAGGATGATCTCTTGTTAACCATCAATTCAATTTAGGAAACACTGAGATGAAAACTTGCATGTACTGTGAGTTGCATGATCAGACTTCGAATGATATGAATGATCTCTCACCTTATAAGAATATTGGCTCTATTCGTAGCCAATAATCTTATCTAATGACCATAATTCTTACGATGCCGGTAGCTAAGGCCTCTTAGTTAATAATACTATCTAACTTAGTTATGTTATTATTTATTTTTTTAGGGTTCCATGGCCAAGGAATAAAAAAGTAATTGGAGAAAAAGCAATGAAAGTACGCCGATTTGTTTTTCGATTTAAAGGTACTGCATACTTTAAGGCATCCTTAATATGAAATAAAAGTGGGATATTTTAAACATGCTTGCACAACAGATGGAGCTGTTTTAAAATAAAGACAAATAATGAATTTCCTACTGCCAAATAGCCAATGGAATAAAATTTGTATTTGATCTGTATTTTTACTTTGTGGAATTACATTGTTATTTAAATATTGTAAACACTTTTTACAGAACTTTACAATAATTTTTAGAATCTTTGAAATTCATATACATTTTTGAACTTTATACAGGGCTTGGTACTTTTATATAAAATAAATACGTATACGTGAAGCACTATAAAAGTTAGAGTCTTAAAATTTGGTCTGGATTACTTTCAAAGCAAAATCAAACAAAACATTGTCAGGACGCACACAACATGTGTGGTCATAGATAGTTTTAACATAAAACTATCCGTAGTTTTCATGCAAATTACAACAAGTATCAGGTATTGTTTTTCTAAAAGTAGTAATATCGTTTTTCTATCTATGTCTCTTATCCAATTTATATTTGTTTTAGATATGAAACAAAGAAAAAACTTCATTTTTCATTTCTCATCTTTTACAATGCAGCAATTGTAAGAATCCTGTTTGTAAATTTATAATTCGTTTTGTTTTTGTTCATTTTATTTTCGGTAGTTTTACATTTAATGTCTTTTAGTTTAAGAGCTTTTGACAGATTATTAGAGTTGTCATTTTAGTTTAGCATGTAGTGAAACTGTAACAATGACAAACCAAAAATAGTTTTTCAGTTTGAATTCACAAGAACATTGGTTATTGGTAAATGAAAAAGAACTTATTACGGTTTACAGTAAGTTGCATTATAATTGTTGACAGAAATTGGTTAAAATGGATTTTATATATATTTTATAATTAATCTTAAAATTAGTGAGCGAATAAGGATGTATTGTTTAATACTGCTTTAAAAATAGTTTTAAATTAATGGCAATCAATTTTAATTCAAATAGATTAAATCACATTAAGTTAAATTTAAAATACTAGTTCTTGTAGTTTCAAAGAGAACGCCTTGTAAATATCTATTAATAATTTCATTATTTAAAATTAAAAATTTCTCATATTCTATTTCTTTGATAAGTTTGTTTAAATAGAAAATTAATAACAATTGAAACTACCGGGTAGATCGATACGAAGAGTACTGATGACGGATGCGGCTGTCTGGAAAATGCATTCTAAATAATTAATTTATTGATTTTTTTCGAATTTTTAAGTTATCAACTTAATTTTATAAAACTATAAAATATGTAAAAGTGTTTGCATTTCATTTTATTGCGTAATGTACATTACGTAACCAACTCTAAATTTGTTTATTAGGCTTACCATAGTTGGGGGTAGTGCACTAATTTTGCAATCTTCACTCACACTGAGTGATATTGCAAAATTATTGTATTCATTTTTTTTGATTTCTAATGGTGATTGCAAAATTTGCAGCCTCAATCAACATTAGTGATAGTGAGTTAAAAAATCTTTGCACTAAAATTTAATTATTTTGACTTCAAAAAATGCAATGAGCAATATATTGCAACTTTTTTTTCTTCACTCAAGTTGATTGCAATAAGAAATTGTGCATTCAATTTGAGGGTCAATTTGATTTATTGTTATTTTTGTTCACTAATTCAAAAGTGAAAACTAATACTTCATTAAAAATATAATTCAATTTATTTTATATTTATTAATGATTATATAAAACAGTAAATTAATTTATATATGTAACATAAATATATGAGTATGAGCATCTAGGCCTTCAAAAATTAATTTAATTAATTTTTAGTTTAACAAACTTTTTTTTTTATTTCAATAAACAAAATGGATACATAAAAAAATTAAAATTTTAAAAACATTTGCCTAATTACTGGATATTTGTTAAGACAACCCAATTCAGTCTCAAAATCCAGTAGAGAAATATTTAATTCTATTCATATACTATCATTTTGTTCTACTGTTGAAGGATCTAATATCAAAGATATTAGAAGACTCGTTATTTAAATAATCGTTTTATTTACTTTGTCAATTGCACTAAAATCTAGGAATCTAACTTACCTAGTAATGTTCGAACTGACTTCGAAAATTTTTATGTAACTGTTATATAGTATTAATAATTAATTTGTTACCATTATGTACCTTGTTTCAATACTGAATAAAAAATTTATTCCGTTACATAATTTTTTTATATTTTGGTGTAAAATATTTTTGATTGCAAGTAAAAATTTTGCAATCAATTGATTTTTTTTTTTTTGATTTCAAGTAAAAATTTTGCAATCAATTGAGTGAGTGAAGAATTCTTGCACTAATCAATTGAGTGGTAGTGCAAACATTTGCACTACCATTAAATTCTTTTGATTGCTAGTGAAGCTTTACAGTTTATCACTAAGCTGCAAAAAAAAAAATAGTGCAATAATTTCTTTTGCAATATGATTTAGTGGTAGTGCAATGCTGATTTCAATCAAAATTTAGTGCACTACCCCCATCTATGATTCTTACGCCGTGTTAAAATCATTAAGTTGGTAATCCAGTTAGAAAATCCTCTCCCGCAAAAATACTTAATTCCAATGTCGATTACCTTTTTTATCATTTTTTGCTGGGTACTCTTTAACACAATGCCAAAAATAAGAAAGAATATTCTAAATTATCCATTTTAAATAAATAATAATTTAAAAAAATATTTAGTCAAGTTTAACTTTCAAAAGTAGGATTCCGTTCATTGATCTTTTTTGTTTATTTTTTCATGTCTTTTATATGCCAATCTTTAATCTTAAATTTAATGATTTTGTTATTTGCTTTTAAAAATATTAGAGATAAGCGCATATACATTAAAGCACTGCATGAGCACAAAAAATGAAGCTCATAAGAAGCTCATTACAATATTTCATTGAATTGAATATTTCATTGTACGCCATTAATGATAAGTGAGTGGACAATAATGAACACCGAAGACCAACGAGCTAAATGCGATGAGCTTGCAGATTTTTTATAAGGAAGCTGGAATAAGTATAAGTAAATGTTGATCATAATAACAATAAACTTGGACGAGTTCAAGCAGTTTTATTCTTTGTGTGAAACACAAGCACAGTGTAAAAACACAAAATTTTGTAACAAAATTTCTAACGTTCATTTTAAGGACTTCATTTCTCAAGAAATACAAAAAAAAAGTGCAAGCAAAACGTACTAAGTTTATCCAAAAGTTCTACACAACTACTAACCAGAACTCGCTGAGTGTTTCGAGCATGAGATGAGTAAGCACATCGCTCACTAGTATAGAAAGCTCGTTTTACTCGGTCAGCTTATTGCGTTTATAATACGAAGAGAAGTTTGTTCCCTAATAGTGTGGTAGGAGTAGGCATGTATTCAGTAAGCTAGTTTATGTTCGAGTATGACCTATGGCTCATGACCTTATGAGCACTCCCAGTGGCGTGGTCGGGTTTATAACTTTCTTGAGACAGGTTCCGCATTAAAACGGAAAGTCTTTGGTCGAACGGGGGGACCAAGGACTGCAACCAATAGGCCCAGGAAATGTTGATACAGCTAGAGCATCAATTGTGAACAAACAATGGTTAGATATTCTGTAGTTTTAGTTAATAAAAAATGTTCTACCTCATTTTATTTTATTTTTATTAGCTTCCCTAAAGCCAGTACTTTGTTCGAATTTGTGAAAAATGTTGAGCAACATTTATTATTTCACAAGGAAAATTTGACATTTAAAATGTGCTTTTTATCTCGCAATTAAGAAGACTTTTACGATTTTATTTTTTTTAACATACCACATTGTTTTACAAATTTTAGCAAAACCTGTTGTTTGAAAAATTACATATGAAGTAATGCTCATTTGTTTTATTTTGCAGCTTTCGTAATATGTTGCCAGAAACAATTCAATGTTTTTCCACAGTAAAAACAGATAACTACTTCTGCAACATTTTTCCATGACTTTTTTATACACATTGTTTATGTATGTATGTAGTTTGACAGCATTCCGCATCAAAAACTGAACACAATACTGAGCTTAATGTACCGGACCCTGTACATAAGAATAACGGCTTCTATGGGGACCCCCTAGAACTTTTAATGATTTTTTATACTTGTGTAAAATTGCAAGTTAAAATTCGTCAAATTCTCGACTACTATTGATTTTTTAGTTTGTTTTACAGTAGGCATTGTAAGACATACTCTGCAAAATTTTAGGTATCTGCTTATAGCCGAGTATTCTGTTCAATTTTTCATGCGGAATGCTGATAAACTACATACTTACATAAAAAAATTATGTGAAAAAAATCATGAAAAAATGTTGCAGAAATAGTACTCTGTACTTTTTACTTTAGAAAAACATTGAAATGTTTCTGGCAACATTTTATCAAACCTGTGAAATAAAGCAAATGGGCATTATTTCATGTAGAATTTTTTAAATGACAATTTTTGCTAACATTTGAAAAACAATGTGGCATACTTAAAAACAATGAAATCGTTAATTCGTCCAATTTGCGAAATAGACACCACATTTTAAATGTCATATTTTTCCTTGTGAAATAATAAATGTTGCTCAACATTTTTCACAAATTCGAACAGAGTACTAAGCTTATTACGGGTAATTATTTGGAAATAAACTAAGGATTCCGTTATATCACTTATACAATTTAAAATAGCTTTCATAAGGGACCCTGTTAAGGAAGAGCTAATAATTGCTATTAGCAATGCAATTCTTCGACTTTCGACACTACAAGTTTACATATTTTGCTATAATCCATTTCTGTTGTAACGATGTTGTTTGCCTTTTGCTAGATACTGTTTATATTTAAAATAATTTTGTATTTTCTTATAACATCTACAATAATTAATGTACTTCGTTATTTTTAAAAATTATCTTCAAATATTTCATGTGATTTTTACTAAATAAGATGAAATAATTTTTGTTAAAAAAAAACAAAAAAGAAACTGCAACAACAATTAATTATGACAATGTGATTTACACAATATGCTTTTGTATAAAAAAAGCTGCATTTGAAGTGTGTGCGTTAACGTGTTAATGTGTGCGGTGGAAAATTAATAAGTGCCCTTCGCATGCAACATGCTTGCAACAGACAATAGCAGCTGGAATCGTTGGACAAACTACAACTAAATATAAAAAAAATATAAATGAATGAACGAACGAGGTCGTGAAATATGATGGTAGTATTGAGCATTGTTACAACTCCGCTACTCTTTCGTGGCAGCAAGAATAATTATCGGATGTTTTTTATTTTTTGATGGGTGGCAAACATGCAACATCAATAGGAGGATAAGATAAGATTAAAAGTATTGTTATTAAACTTGCTGATGATTATTACGTTATGTTAAAAACAAAAAAAAAAACAAAAACTTGCAATTGTCACAAAACTAAATGTGTAACTGACATTTTTATGTGATTATTTCACAACACCCAACCAACATAAAAAAGTGGCATAATAAATTCATTGTTTCTTAATGCATGCATTCAAATATGATGCAGTCTGCTGCATACAACATGCTACATTCAAATTAAATTTTTGTAGGCAGGTGACAACTGAAAAGTGTTGAATTATTACAAAAACAAAAAAAAAACAAATAGGCTTTTACAATTTATTTTGATTATTATTCAACAGTCAGAGTGGGTTGTACATGAACTCTTTGACAAATCTCAAAGGAAAATTTAAGTGTCTACAAATAATTTACAAAGGCATCAGTCAACAGAGATATTTTTAAATATCAAGAGTGTAACCTTTTTTATACTACGAGTAAGAGTGTTACTCGTAATCATACGATAATTATAATTATGTTTTTTTATTTTTTTGTTTCCTTTGTTTATTATAAATTTGTGAACAGTAGAAAAATAATTTCATAAATACTGTATAAACATGAGTTTGTACGTTGAGGAGGAGTTGTATTATGACATCTCGCATCATTTTCGATGAACTCTCATTTTTTATTTATTAACTGAAATTTATTATTTGTTTTATGAGCAACATTTTTTCTAAAGGTGTGATATAATTTCTAGTTGGTAATCATATATGATGTCGGGGTCAATAACAATTATTACAATATGATTAATTTGCACAGCCATTAAGTTTACTTTAAAACTGCGAAGGAAGCTTCACTAAAATTAATTATAAACTTCAACAGCTTCCTACAATTAAAAATAGGTTTATGAATATATATATACTAAAAAACATTTACCTCATTAAACTTTTAATTCAATATTAAATACCTTTAAAAAATAGACTTTTGTAAGCAGGCTTTACTGTAAGCGATCCATACAGTAGCTTTCATTTAAAATGTACTTTCATTTCAAATTCCTACAATGCTATTGTATTGACACTAAATAATTTTTATAGCTAGTAACCTATTTCTATAAATCTTCAAATCTACAAAATTCATCGACATACATAAAAAATAAAAACATTTCTTTAAAATATAATAACGACAATAGGGCAACCTATAGAGGCGAAAAATATTAAACCTTGGGAGCTATAGCCAACCATATTCATAGAAAAATATAAAAAATTACCAGATCATGCACAAAGCAGTGCTGACAAGAAGTTAATCTGGAAAATGTTTAAAAATTAAAGACTAAGAAATTAATTATAATGAAAATTATAATTAATCGCAATCAAAGCTTTGACGATTGCGATTAATAAGATTAATTAATTTGCCAAGCCCATTAAAAAAATCTCGACATAATAGAAAAAAAATTAAAGGAGATTCTTTTTAAGCACATTAAATAATTTCTCTTCGGTTCGATTTCTCTATAAAAGTTGTATGAATTTTGTTTTGTCTCTTTCTATGTAAAAATACAAACTGTGTGTATGTATATACAGTATGTGTGAAACAAAATAAAATACGCAATAATGTATATAAACACATAATGTGTATAAACACATTATATGTTTTTAGACCAAGTACCAAGGTATATTTAACTTAATAGGTAGTGTCGTGCCTACAATTAGACCATAAAATAGTACCATTGAAAACGTAATTGTACCGAAAGGGCAAACATAAAGTAATCTGCCGTTGTTAGCCAGAAATGTTGCTTTAAAAAAGCTTAAACTTATAATAGTAATCTCAAGGAAACCATAGAAATAAATCAAACAACAAAAATAAAAGCACTAAAATTTAAATAAAATTTTGTGTCAAAATATTGGGTAGTTTTTGAAAGAGTTTATGATGCATTTAAGCTTTATATGTCAATATTTTTGGTTAGTCAGTGCTAATGAACATTCTTATTTCAAAGAAACTTCTTAATATTTACATTAATAATATTCCAAAACACAAATATGTTTATTGTTCAAAATATATTAAAAACTGTACAATACCAATTTTAAAATCAGAATTGTACCGAAAAAAGTACGATTGCAATAAATGTGTCATCCCTGATTTGTTTACTATTTATTATTTTAAAACAAAAAGAGATTAAATGAAAACCTAAATTTAAAAAGGAAGAACTAAATTTTATCGTTTGATATCCTCGCTAAATTAAAGAAAAACAACATACCAACAAAATTATATTCACTTTTATAATATTTTCACTACTAAATACTGATATTTTCCTCAATATTGCAACAATTTCTTTTTTCGTACAATTTTTCCAAAAAAATAATTTGAACACAAAATCCCGAACAGCTGATTGACTAATTCTTGCTAGTAAAAGTTTTACTAGCAAAAACTTGGAAGTAATTTTTTTTCACTCACATTTTTATTCTCTTGTTTTGCTCTCTCGTTGCTAGTTTTTAGAGTTAATGAACGCTTTTCCAGTAACAATTAGTAACAATTAGTACTAATTTGCAGTTACTGAACAGAGCTAATAACTCGAACTTGAAAAAGTCCATCATATCAAGAATAAAGTTAAGGTCAACGAAAATTAAAAAAAAAACAATATATATGTATATATACTAAGTTAATTTTCTCCCAACCTAAAAGAGATCTCCCATGTAAGCACATTTTTTGTAGATCTTTTCTAGAAATATTAAAGGAAAACAATTTTAACATTTTAGTAATAAATAAACTTTTATATATATATATATATATATATATATATATATATATATATATATATATATATACATATATATATATATATATATATATATATATATATATATATATATATATATATATATATATATATATATATATATATATATATATATATATATATATATATATATATATATATATATATAAAGACGTATGCTCAAGTTACCAAATTTTGGGGGCTTACCAACAATCCCTTATTCACCCTAGAAGGTCGACTGTCCGCAACTCCACTCAAAAATAGCAAAAATGCTTTTCCCCTGTTGAATTTCATTAAGATATCTTGAGTGGTTCATGAGCTACCGAATTTATTTCCAAAATAAAACGTTTTTAAACCACTGTACATCCATATTTAAGCCAAGAGCAAGTATCGTGACGAGCTAATTAAAGTAAAACCGCGATAGAAGTCCTTTCAAAATCAATCATCTTTATATACCTGTATAACTTGAATTGAATATCATATAAAAAATTCAAGAAAAATAATGAAACATTTCGCTAGAACGACATATTTTTTATTTAAGTTGATTTGTGGTAATGACTGAGTTAATTTGATTTTTATTTAAAAAATCTTTATTTCTCATTCAAAATAATTAAATTGTTCCGTGCAATTCAAAAATATACATGTTTAAATGTATCATTTCTTTTCTTTGCAGGCAATTCCCAATAATAAACGATGATTATCACTTATAGATTTTGCTTGTACGAATCTTAAATCCTCTAAAGGCATCTCCTTAAGTAGGATTAATTTTTCCATATCGATTACTTCTTGGCGTTTCTTTTGTAACGCCAATTGGTGCTCATAGTCAGCTTTGTTTTGTGATACTCTACGCTCATGTTCCGAATTCTTGAATTCAATAACGTTTAACAAATCTTGACGATATTTTTTATTTTGTAATAATTTCAGGTGTTTCATTTCAATATCGGCGCGTTCTAGATTGTTAAATATTTTTTGTTGTTCTTTCGCCACATTCTTTTCCTCTTCCCGTTTTGAGAGCATCTCATTGTGTCTTATTAAAAAACATCTTTGAAAATCTTTTTGCAGAGCTCTGGATCTTAGAATTTGTTTCTCCAAAATTCTTTTCTCGCGTTCATTATCTTTGGTCAAACGTTCTTCAACTAATAATTCCTGAAGAAATTCATTGCGATTTTTTTTCTCCGTTTCTATAGTAAAAACCTGTTGGCCAATCTGCTGGCTGAGAGCTGCACGTTTTTCTATGGCTTTTTTTCGTTCCTCAATGCGTAATCTGTTTTGTTCATCCCGTCGCTTGATCATTTCATCATATTGTCTAATATCTTCTTTAACCTTAGCTTCTGTTTGCTCTTTATACCATGCGACTTTTTGGAGATATTCATCTCTTTCTTTTCTTAATATTTGTTTCAACTCAAACAGAGACTGCTCTTCCATCTTAATATCCTGCTTAATACTTTCTAATAATTTTTGTCTACATTTTTGTTCGTTTTTAATTTTATTTCTTTCCGATTTACGCTGCTCATCTTTTTCTTGCATTTGCTTTAAGAGATCTTGACGAAGGAATCCCTTTTTTCGACAAATTTCCATCTCCTTCTCGAGATTAATTTTTTCATTAAGCTTCCACTCTTCTGCGTTACGTTTATTTTGCTCTAAACGAATTCGGTACCTATCTTCTAGTTTGCTCTCGTTTAAGGTTTTTTGGTTGAATAACTCTCTTTGCAAATGTGCTCGTTTAATTTGTACATCCAATTCTCGTAATTCATCCTCATTTTGATGTAGCAAACGTTTTCGTGTTTCTTTTAAAAATTTTTCCTTCTTCAACTTTTGCACCTCACTACAAATCTGGCTTTGCAGCTTTTGTTCCACTATCATGGGATTTTCACTTGACGATATGATCTCTTGTTTTTCAATTCCCTTCTTTTCAAGCTCTTCATGCATTACTTGCCTTAAAAATTGTGAATTTGTCCGTCGATATCTGCGTGAAACATTTTCGTTTATGATGCAAAAATTATTCCGAAACATTGCGTTTTTTTTTTTTGTTCCTTTGAAGTATTGAAACAAACCGTTGTTTTCCCGAGTATGATAAAAAATACGCGTAAGAAATGTTACAAAAAAATATAAAGTTAAAAAATATACTTATGTATCTTTCATACGTACATATGTATATTATTTTAATTTTTGTTTTTTTTTTTTTTTTTTTTTTTTTGTTATTCAATTTTCTTTGAACTTTTTATTCAAGACACATTTATCAGGTAGCCCAAGCCACAAGGCACATTTATCAGTTGGCCTCACTACGCATGGCAAATACTACGCGGAACATTTTTATCTTTTATATGGATTTCGACAGTTAAATTTACAATTTGCCCATTAAATCAAGGCACATTTATGAGATAGCGTCACTACTAAGACACATTCATCATGTAGCCTCACTACGGAGGAGAAATATTAAGGCGAAATTTTCGAAGTTTCTATATATTAAGGCTACCTGACCCCCCGTCTCCATTAGACATTAAGATGCCTTAACAAAAGTCAAACTTCATATAAAAAAAACACATTATTTTGAATACTGTTTTTTTATATAAAGTTTGACTTTTGTTAAGGCATGTTAATGTCTAATGTAGACGGGGGTTGATGAATGTGCCTTGCTCACTACCAAGGCGAATATATACAGGTGATTGCAGGGCTACAACCATAAAAAATACAACAGGTAATTTGTTTTTACAAAATCTATGCAACAAAAATAATAAAATTTTTTCTGAATGCAATAAAAATGTTAACTACAAACCAAGCAAGATCTTTTAAATCTTAAAATTCACCCCACGTGTCTATCTTTGGGAACTCTCAACAAGGTGCCACTTCCCTTAAGAAATGGCAAACAAATAACCAACCAAGGCATATTCATCAGGTAACCTCACTACGGAGGGGAAATATTAAGGCGAAAATTTCCATTTCACCTCCGTAGTGAGGCTACCTGATTAATGTGTCTTGGTAGTGAGGCTACCTGTTTAATATGCCTTGGTTCAACTCATGGTATAATAATACAGGTATATGCAAGGCGAATTCAAAAAAACTAAGCAACTGGTTTTTGCCCTACTGTGTCAAAATATTTTACTAAAATATAAATAATATGAGCTGTGTTCGTAAACACTTCTATGACAAATTATTCATTATAATAAAAATAATTTAAAATTTTAACAAAAAGTTAAACAGGTTTACACTAAATAAATAAAATAAATTTATGTTTATATATAAAAGGAAGAAATTTTAAGAGGTTTTAAATATTTAATACTCCGTACATAGAAGTATGAAACGATTTTAGATATGTGTTTAACATAAGTAATGACATTTAATTTAAAAGTTAAAATTTATAAAGATCAATCTCTAATAATTTATTTTGATCAAGACTAAAATTGCTTAAGTTCAGTTTTCTAAATTATTCTGTTTGGTCACCTGTACAAGCCATATTATAAAGATAATCAAGGCACACTGTCATTATTTTAAAGAACCCTTACATTTTGAGTACATTTGCCTTCATTAGGGGACTCTGTAGATATACAGGGACACTGCAGATATAGGAAGGACACCTGATTAAACATGCAGTACTTGTGAATTAAAGTCTAAAACCGATATGGCTGCATTAAGTAAGTCAGGAATCAAGTATGCTGCATTTGGCCCTAGCAGCAGCATAAAATCCAATGTTATTTTATTGTCATCATGTTATTTTAAGTCATCAGAACTTTTTTAGTTGAAAAGTTTTACTTTTTGAAAATTTTAAATTATAATTAGTCGAACTATTTATGTATTACATACAAAGAAATTTATACTCAAGCTTTAGTTCGATTTTATTCTCTCTAAGAAAGAATTAATTAAATTGCAAATTAGGTAAAAATATTACAGACAAATTGGGAAAATTTAATTTTTAGACCCAGCAAAGCGGAATGCACATTTTCTATACAGCTAAGTCCGTCATCAGCACTCTTCGTATCTATCTACTTTGGGTAGAGTTTAGTTGTAAGCATCATATATTTAACCAACCAAACCCAGATAAAGGAATAGGAGAAAACTTGTATTCAATTATCAATCGTCAGTTGGTGAGAACGAAGTCTACCACTACCTTAAGCTTAACTCTTGTTGAATATTTTTACTTTTAATATATACCACCTTATATTTTGTTTTATGTAATAACATATGTACATATTTGTTCTTTTCTTTAAGTAAACAGTGCAAGTTAAATAAAGGATTGAATAAAATAAAGCAGTTAGCTCACAATGCACTGAGTAATATAATTTTTTTATTACTAATTTTAAGTGCGCGAACAACAAGGTTTGATAATTTCAGATAAGCAAATTTAAACAGCTGTTCCAACAGTTTTACCTGTATTATTATGCCATGGTTCAACTTCCATTTAAGCAAGGCATACTAATAAGGTAGCCTCACTACTGAGGGGAAATATAAAGGCAAAAATAATCAATTTTTTTATATGGATTTTGACAGTTCAATTTACAATCTTTCCCCTTAAATGGAAATTGAACTATCAAACCAAGGCATATTAATCAGGTAGCCTCACTAGGAAGGGGAAATATTAAGGCGAAAAATTTAAATTTTTTTTATATGTAGTTTAATAGTTTAACTTCCATTTAAGGGGAAAAATTGTAAGTTTAATTGTCAAAATCCATATAAAAAATTGATTATTTTCGCCCTAATATTTCCCCTCAGTAGTAAGGCTACCTGCAAGGTATATTTATCTTACTAGGTAGTGTCGTCCGCCCAGCTGATTTAGTAGTTCGACACATACACGCCTTCTCAATTTTCTTCTATGTTTTTTGACATCTCGAACTACGAAATGCCATGTTGTTCTTGTATTGTTGTATTTGTTGTAGGGAAGCCACTACCTAGTAAGATAAATATACCTTGGCTACCTGATTAATATGCCTTGATTTAACTGTCAACATCCATTTAAAAAGAATTGATAATTTTCACCTTAATATGCCTTGGCGAAAATTTTACAATTTTTGTATATGGAGTTTGATAGTTCAACTTTCATTTAATGGGAAAAATTGCAAGTTTTACTGTCCAGTGTTAAACACTTGAGTAGGTGAATGTTAGTTAAAAGCTTGTCCTTATTCCAGGCAGAATTGCTTGAGTTGTTTGTAGCGTTGGATCACCTGTTGGAAAGTAGAGAAGAATGGTTCACATTGTACTCGATAACAATCCCAAACTTATATGAGTTAAAAACCTCATGCACTGCTAGAAATGAAGCAGCAGATGAACTAGAAAAAGGGGATTTGCGTAAATTTTCTTTGGATTAGAACCAATCGTTGCACTGGGATATCATTCTCAAGTGCAAAAAAAATTAATACAAGGCGTGAACTCTCAACAAATAAAGACGGATGCAGATGTTACTACAGACTTGAATGTTGCTCAAAGAGCCCCATCATTTGACAAAGATAATACTCAAAGAAGACGATATTTGCAGAGTGTACTTGGAGGAGACTGATATAGTGTGTGAATGTCTATCTCGCAATCTACAGTCTAGAGTAAAGGCTAGTGGCAGCACGAGACTCGTTGAGAGTAAGTAGTCGTAAATTACCAACTGGATAGCAGAAATCGTTGTCTAACAAAAGGGTACGAAAGAGTTTCTATAAAGCTAGTGGTCTGCATCAGTGTATGTATATCCGAGTACACATGTATTCGAAAGGTTCTTCAAATAGGTATTTATCTCTTCTCTTAATTTGGAAAAAAACGAAAGTAACTGAGAGCCAATGGTAGAAGTTATAGTTGATACAGAAAATATTTAAAGCTAAATTGTGTACTGTTGCCACCGAAAAAGCGTAAGTTCCAAATGGGGCATTTTTATAGATTTTATCATTAAATTGTGCTTCATGGTTTTATAACTTCTGATTTTTTTAGGTAATAAATACAGTTAGTTTCATGTGGCCATAATCTTTCTAGCCAACCCTTACAATATAGATTTTACCACGCATTGTATGATCCTAACATATCTTTAATATTATTTGACCAGAAACAATAAAATTACGAAAGCTTATTTCTTTTTATTAAGATGAAAAATCAATAAACATTATTTTGTCCCATTTTTCAGTTCAAAGATCTTTAGTTTCATTGAAAACGATCTGATTAAATATTCTATTTTGTTGTTTTGGAGGCAAGGTCCAGTGAAGCACGATAGTGATCATTCAGAGTCTTAGCCGGTAAGAATTTTAAAATCTCTAAAGGTTGCTCCCTTAATAAACGTAATTTTTCGGCTTCAATTTCTTGTTGGCGTTTCTCTTCCAATGCCAAATGCTGCTCGTGTTGAGTTTTATTTTCTGAAGCGACAAGCCTTTGTTCCCAATTCTTATATTCAATGGCATTTAATAAGTCCTGACGATACTGCTTATCTCTTGATAATTTCAAATTTTTCATATCAACATTTTTAAGTTCTAGATCCTTATAAATTTTCTGTTGTTCTTGTGTTGCCTTATTTTTCTCTTTCCGCTTGAAGTGCATTTCATGTTCTTTTTTAGCAAAATATCTATTGAAATCGTCTTGCAAAGACCGGGCTCTTTGTGCTTGTTTTTCTATAATCTGTTTATAGCGTTCATCAGCCTTGGCTAAACGTTCTTCAATCAGTAGTTCGAGTAGAAAGTCATAACGCCTTTGTTTTTCCTTTTCAAGAGCTAGAACCTCTCGACCAGCACGTTCACTGAGAGCTGCTCGCTCTTCAACAGCTTGCTGGCGTTTCTCAGAACGAAGCCTTTTCGCTTCGTCCCGTTTTCTGACCATTTCCTCATACTTTCTAATATCTTCTTTAATATCAACGGCATTTTGATTTTTGTACGATTCGACCTTCCGGAGATATTCATCTTTTTCCTGTTTTAGCATCTCTTTCAATTTGAGCAGAGAATACCTTTCATTTACTTCATCCTGTTGTATACTTTCTAAAAATCTTTGTCTACTTTCACGTTCTTTAACAATCACTTCCCTTTCGAGTTTACGTCGTTCTTCTTTTTCTTGCATTTGCTTCAAAAGATCTTGACGAAACGCTGCCTTTTTTCTAACAATTTCTCTCTCCTCCTGGAGGGCAATTTCTCTATTTCGTTTACACTCTTCTTCGAAAAGTTTATTTTCCTCTAAACGCGCTTGCAAATCCTCTTTTAGTTTGTTTTTCTTAAAAACCTTTTGTTCGACCAAATCCCTTTGTATACAAGCCCGCTTAATTTGTGAATCCAATTCTCTTACTTCTACCTCATTTTGATGTAGTAAAGCTCTGCGTTTTTCTTCAAGAAACTGTTTTTGCTTCAACTTTTTTACTTCTTCACAAACTTGATTTTGTAGCTCTCGTTCCTTTACTAAGGGATCTTCACAAGACATTTGAATTTCATGAGCACGAATTGCCCTGCTTTTGACATCTTCATATATTACGTGCCTCAGGAATTGTGAATTTGTACGACGATGTCTTCGAGGTACATTTCCATTGATCATACAAAAGTCATTGCGAAGCATATTTTTTGTTCTGTGTTATTTTATGCTACTTTCGAAATAATTACTGAAACGGACAAGGCAAACGGATATTTTAGATTCTTCGTTTAATTCTAAGCGAGTACGATTAAAAACTGCGATAAAACTACAATTCAAAAAATATATGTATGCACGTATTCAACAAACTAGAATTAATAATAATGATACATACATATGTCTGGCTGAATATAAATATAATGATTCAAATATACATTTGTTTCTTTACACACAAGGCACCTAGGCATATTCATCAGGTAACCCAATGCATATGAAACAGTTAGCCTCACTACCGAGGCATATTAATCAGGTAGCCTCACTATTGAGGGCAAATATTAAGGCGAAAATAATAAATTTTTTTATATGGATTTTGACAATTTTTCCCCTCAAATGGAAGTTGAACAATCAACTTACATATAAAAAAAATTTAAAAATTTTTGCCTTATTATTTCCGCTTCTTAGTGAGGTTACCTGATGAATATGCCTTGGGAACAGTTTTCAGTATAATTGGGATCCCGAGGGCTCCCAATGTTGAATACGGGATCGCGCCTACTATGCCATGCTCACTACTTAGGCGAAAATAATAAATTTTTTATATGGATTTTGACAATAAAACTTATAATTTTTCCCCTCGAATGGAAGTTGAACTATCAAACTCCATATAAAAATATTCTCACCAAACGTACGAAAAACCGAGAATTCACCAAGATTGATACTGAGTATACCAAATAAAACTTATCCACAAAGAAATTACAAAAAATTGAGATTTCGATAATTTATTGCAAATCAAAAAAACAATAAAATTTAATTTTCACTTAAAATTTAAAATATATCAAAAAGGAAAAACGCACATAAAAATATTTATAATTAACAACTTTTGAAACAGACATCTTAAAAATAATTTCAGTTCGGCACAATTACACAGTGTTTACAGTATTACTTTCATAACGGTAACAAAAAATAGTAAACTTTTATTTAGTTTAATTAATAAACAATGTTTTATCATATTTAGTTTATTTATTTATTTGTTTTAAATAAAAACATAACCTTTTTTATTTTTATTTAAAAAAAATAAATAAACAAATACTAAACATGTCTCTGAGAAGTTTTCTAATTATATATTTTGTTTCGTTTTTTTGCAGGCAAGTCCCAGTAATGAACGGTGCTCCTTGCTTATAGCATTTGCTGGTAAGAATTTTAGATTCTCTAAAGGAACCACTCTTAACAAGCGTAATTTTTCTGCTTCGATTTCTTGTTGGTGTTTCTTTTTTTGTGCCAATTGCTGTTCGTATTCCATTTTATTTTGTGAAGCCTCAAGCTTAAGTTCCCACCTTTTATACTCAACAGTATTTAACAATTCTTGGCGATACTGCTCATCCTTCGATAGTTTCAAGTTTTTTATTTGATTATCTCTATACTCTACATCCTGGAAACCTTTCAGTTGTTCTCTTGTCGCACTCTTTTCCTCATCTCGTTTTAAGAGTAGTTCATGCTGTCTTTTGAATAAAAATCTTTGAAGATCTTCCTGTAATGATCGGGCTCTTTGTGCTTGTCTTTCCAAATTCTTTTGGTAGCGTTTATCATCTTTGGCCAAACGCTCTTCAATTAAAAGTTCTAAAAGAAAGTCGTCATGTTTTTGTTTTTCCATTTCTAGGCTGAAAACCTTTTGACCCATACGTTCACTATGAGCTGCTCGTTCCTCCCTGGCCTGTTTCCGTTGCTGAATACGCAATTTTTCCTCTTCATCACGTTTTCTGATCTCTTCCTTTTGCCTTCTAAGGACCGCTTCATCATCATCTCTTCGTTTGCTCTTAAACATTTGAACAATTTTGAGATATTCATCTGTGTCTCTCTTTAACTTTTCTTTCATTTCTAGTTGGTATAGCTTTTCGTTTTTAATATCCTCCCGAATGCTTTCTACTAATTTTTCTCTGCTTTCACGTTCCTTCCTTTTGATTTCTTTTTCCACTTCGCGCAGCTCTTCTTTTTCCTGCATTTGCTTTAGAAGATCTTGACGAAGGGCTGCTTTTTTACGAATTTCTTCCTTTTCCTTTTGCAGAGCTATTTCCTCATCTCGTTTATTCTCTTCTTTGATACGTTTATTTTGATCTAAACGAGCTTGCAATTCCGTTTTTAATATCTGCTCATTGAAAGCTTTTTGTTTCAACACTTGCCCTTGTGCATTGGCTCGTTTAATTTGTACATCCAATTCTCGTATTTCATCCACATTTTGATGCAGCAAGCGAATGTGTTTATCTTCTAGAAAATTTTCATGCTTCAACTTTTTGACTTCGCTACAAATTTGAGTTTGTAGCTTTTGTTCCTTTATCATAGGATTTTCACTTGTCATTAGGATCTCATGAGCACGAACTGTCCTGCACACGTCCTGTTCATGCAATATATGTCTTAAAAATTGTGAATTTGTCCGACGATGTCTCCGTCGAATATTTTCACTTATAACGCATTTGGTGTTTGTCAACATGATCGATTTAACTTTTTCTAATAATATAAAAAAGAGTAATAGTTTTTTGCAAAAAAATGTAACATTCAAAATTTTGCACGTTCTGGCTTTATTTTGATCTCGTTTATAAATAAAACATTTATAAAAAAATATATAAAAATATATAAAAACGTGCGTAAAAGTACGCAAACAGTATTGTTGAATTCAAAAATTAACGTCTTTATGAATGTTCAAATATTTTGAATTATTCACAAAATAAATATGGAATGATTCAAACATTTTTTAATACTTTTATTTATTTTACACTGCGTTTACATTTGACAATGCTGTCATAGTTGTCAAAAATGCTGACAATTGTCTCCGTTGTATAGGCGTCCAGACAGTAATGAAGGCAAGGCACATTCATCAGGTAGCCTAACTTCGAAGGGCAAATATTATGGCGAAAATTTTTAAATTTTTTTATATAAAGTTTGACAGTTAAACTTCCATTTAAGGGTAAAAAATTGCCAAAATCCATATAAAATAATTTTCGCCTTAATATTTCCCCTCCGTAGTAAGGTTACCTTATAAATATGCCTTGAAGGCACATTTATCAGTAATCCTTACTACGTAGGGGAAATATTAAGGCGAAAGTTTTAAAATTCTTTTTATATGGCAGTTAGACTTCCCTTTAAGGGGAACAATTTTAGGTTTTACTGTCAAAATCATATAAAAAAAAATTTAATTTTTGCCCTTTTGTAGTTAGATTACCTGATAAATACATAGATTGTTGTTAATTTTACCGCCCATGTCAATTTATGAGACAACTGAAGTAACTGCTTCGATATAAAAAACTTTACTTGAACCTGTTTGTGCCATATATAGTGCGATACCTCCTGTATTGGTTCCTTTCCTAATATATGGCATAGAATGATATGCCGCAGTCATTACCAACTTGATACCATGTTTTACTGGCTTTTTTGGTATATACTACATAACCGAAATTAATATCTGCCTGGAAATGTTAATAAGTGCTAATCAAATGTAACTTTTACTCCGGGTACATAGTTTTGGAGCAACTGAGCCGAAACCCTAGTTTTGAAGAATTCGCCGAAGGTCAGGTGATTACTTTTAGGGCTGCATTTAATACTAGAACACCAGTTAAAGCTCTGATCTGGTTCTTTACCGCAATCTCCGAGTTTGTGGACTTTACAACTTCTTGTAATATCTGATCTGTTAAAATTTGCGAAAATGAAGAGCTCTAAAACGTTTTGAGGTGTGCAGTTTCTAAATTTAAGGCCATACAGGGCCACCCCTGGTAAATAAATGATGTCCAGCCTCAAAGCTAAAGCTCAAATACTATTCTGCTATTTCAGTCCTTTTCAAATTGCTGAAATATTAAGAAAATATTTTAATTCTAACCCACTGTGCAGTCTAGTAAAGAAATTAGTATTACGTAATTATGGAAGATGCTCTAGAAGCCTTTTTTAAGACACGAATAAACACGGTATTCCGAGCTAGTAAACATTTAGTAAAAAATTAAATCTTGTTAAAATTATTGAAAACTAGCTGTGCCCACACACGTTGTATGCGTTATGTAAATATTTTGTTTGATTTTGCTTTGAAAGTAATCCAAACCAAATTTTAAAACTCTTACGTATTTACTTTATATAAAGGCATCCATTCCGGGATAAAATTCTAAAATTTATATGAAATTCTTTTCATATAAGAGATGTTTAAAACAGGTAATACTAACTCTGCAGTACTATTTTAAACGCGGCTAGAAAATGTCTACATTATCGTACCAAAACAACAGCCAGAGTTAATATTTTGTCATTATTTTAAAACAGTACCATTTGTTGCGCAACCGTGTTTAAAATGTCCCACTTTCAATTCATATTTTGTCATTACTTTAAAATAGCGCCATCTGTTGCGCAACCGTTTTAAACATATACCACTTTCAAAATAAAAAAAATCGGCGTACTTTTAATGCTTTTTCCCTACTTTCTCTTAGAAACAATATATTTTTGCGGAAAAAAAGTATATAAAAATATTCCTATATTGGAATCAGGATACTAAGATGCCTCCTCACAAAATTTTGTTAAAATCCATCCAGTAGTTTTCACGTGATGCGAACACGCACAGAATGACAGATAGGAAATGAGTTACTGTTTTATTATATGTATGGATAAAACACCTGTTTTATTAAGAGAGTAATATCTAATATTATGTAAACAATCACAACCCTCTTTGATTTTTAGGCCATGGGTTACGAGTTAGGTTACAAACAGCTAAGATAAGCCTGTGTATGACCCATATATTAAGGAGATATGTGTTGATAACAATTGACTGTGCGCAAGCGCTTTCAATTTTTTTTTTTTTTTTTGCCCTACTACTAACTGCAAACCTTACAGTTCCTTTCGTTAAATTTAGCTCTGTAAAATCTCTGATCACATATTTTGTAACACATATTTTATAACTCCAATTTTGTGTTATAATTAACTAAACTAATGTTTGCAATGTTTCGCACCGACGTGACTTGTTTTCGTAAAAAATGCATTTTTATTTATACGAAAAAAATATAAAATAAAAAATATTTTTAAGAATTCTTAAGTTCTCTTTAAAGCAAAAGTATGGCAGTATGGACGAAGCGAAGTAAATCATCGACCATCCTATAATCTGTTGTTATTGTAAAGTTATTTGCAATGAATTTTAATTAATTTTCATTCATACAAAACTTAATCATAAAATAGAAAAAAAAAACAAATTGTGAAACTAAACAAAAAAATGTCTTCATTGTCTTTAATTGACTATAAAGTGAATCGTTTAAAAAAAGTCAAGTGTTGGCAGGTGTGAACTTAAACAAGAAATTTAATACTTTACTAATAAATAACAAATATTGTCTGATGTCTTTATGGAAATTAATTAATTAATTAAATCTGGCCCAAAGTTATTTTTACTAGATCATCCAGTTATTTATTTATTATTTAGCAATTATTTGTTGATTAATTAACAAAATTTATCAAAATTATATAATTTTCAAGCATTATTTTTTGTGTTAAATTGAAAAAAGACTTAACATTTATTGCAAAATTAAAAGACATCAGTGGTAGGAATGTTGCCTCTCCAGCTATATTTGGTAAATATTTGTTCATAAAGTTTTAACTATTTCATTATATCATATAATAAATTTAGCGCCATATATTCTAGCCATTTGAAAGGAAAAAATTGCCGAATGATTCCTGACATCGAGGTTGTAAAGAAGGAGTGACACATAACAATATCAGCATTGCACAAAGAGAATTTTCGAAACATCTTTTTTATTTTTGTAGAAGGTATACGGAAGGAGACCACTAACTTTGTTCCTCAATGATTTCTGGTATCCGACTGTAAATTTACGAATACCTTACTTTTGTATTGAGTCTCGTGCTGTCACTAGCCCTTTACTCTCGACTGTAGTGATTTCAGACTGGCGACTAATACATGTCGACATTCTTCCTCATCACAGAGTCTATTGTAATTGCTAACATTTGCTTATGGCTATGGTCTCTACAGCATCTCCATTTGATATGTATATGCCCGTGGTTTAAAGCCTATTCATGTTAGCCTATTTCCAGACACAGTCTGCAAGTACCGTCTTACCTCGATTTTTAACTTGGCCAGATAATACTTGAGAGTCCGTGACCTGTACTAACGCAGTTAACCATTTGTAGGCACCCAATGTGTATCCAAGCTCCTTCTTGATCTACCTGCCAAGTTTTAGTGAAAAATTACAGAGTCTGGTGGGATTCGAACCCACAACCCCGTGCTGATAGACTAGCACACCACCTACTAGCCCACTGAGGAACCCTTCGATGCATCTAACGTGTAATTTTGACCTCGAGCTTGAAGAATATTTACTCTTACTTGTGATATTTTTTAATGAGAATTATTGGCCACTTTTGGCACAAAGTAGCAATAGTACAAGGTTTGTACAAATACACTTAGTTTGCAGACTACTTAAAATGTTTTCTTTTGTTACAAAAGAGTCATTTAAAAAAAAAAACTTTAAATAGCAATTTACATTACAACTTTCTTGCTTGCTCACAAGTCAAGAAAGCGTGGATAGAAAAAATTCTTAACCTAGTGGATTAAACACATAGATAACAGCGGCTACACAGCTACATGACTACAAACGTCGTTGTCTACAATTGTTGCCGTGTAGCCAGCTACTTAAATGTATTGAAGACAACAGCTGCATCTAAACTCTTAACATTGTTGGAGAAATAAATATTTTATGCATTAAACACATGGACGACAGCAGGCTAATGTCTGCACGTTTATATGAAGACCGTTATTTTGACGACTTCATTGCTACACGACCACCGATGTGGCTGTAGCCAACTTAGACTAATGCATTAAACATATGGGCAAGATCAGGCTAGCGACTACAAACTGTCAAAACTTAAATACTCTCGTTTATAAAGACGATTATCTTGACGACATCAAAGCTACATGGCTACATGACCACCGTTGTGGCTTCAGCCAAGGAGTGCCTCGATATACCGATTGGTTGCGCGCCAGTCTATCAGTCTGGGGGTTGCGGGTTCGATTCCTGCCAAAGACTCTGGGTGTTTTCTGCAGACAAGCAAAAAGCTTCGCAGATTGTGTTGTCCTTAAAAAAAATATATATATTTATGGAATGTCGTCGAAGGGCAATAGGAATATAAAATTATATATAAATGACTCCTAAGACAGCGTAGATCTATTTACATAAGACTAGCTGGGCCCAGATACGTTTTATACGTCACGACAATATTTTGTTCGATTTTGCCTTAAAAGTAATACATACCCAATTTTAAGACTCTTACGTATTTACTTTATATAAAGGTACCTATCTCTGGATAATATTATAAAATTTATGTAAAATTCTAAAATTCTAAAAATTATTGTAAAGCTCTGTAAAAGAAAGAAAGACAGACAGGAAATGCGGTACTCATTATTTTAAAACAGCGCCATCTGTTACGCAACATAAATTTACTGCTTTCAAAAATAAAATATGCCTTAAAGAATTCAGTACCTTTAAATCGGTAAAAGAAATCGGCATACGTTCACTGGTTTTTCTCCACTTTTTCTTGAAAATACGATGTTTTTGCGGAAAAAGGTATCTAAAATTAAAATTAGGATACTAAGGTACCTCCTCACAAAGTTTTGTTAAAATCCATCCTGTAGTTTTTACGTGATGTGAACACAAAAAAAAATGGAGAGACAGACAGACAGACAGACAGGAAATGAGTGACTATTTTATTATGTGTATATACATATAATATATATTTTTCGCTCACCTCAATCAGTATTAGTAATGTATATTTGAGAACTGATACTAACTGTTCCCGGCGATTCCTAACTGGAAAGAGGATTTGGCCCTAATATCTTCGCAATCTGTACACTCAATGAAGACCTGTCATATCTTTTCAAAATTGAAGAAGTAGCCCAGTAAAAAAACAATTTAAGCAATAGAGAGTCTACATCTCTCAACGTGGTGACATCTGTATTTCTAAAAGATATATTTCTAACTTGAGTATAACTTTTTTATAAAATAAATGATTTTTCCAAATTGTTTCTGTTTTCTAGCAATTTTGGTTCCGCCTTTAGAATAATAAATGACAGTAGGTCTACTAAAAAAGTTGTTAATTAAATAAAATTTTTATTCTTGTTTCTAGTCATTTTTATATCATTAGCTGAATGATATTGCAATTAGTCTTAAAATTGTAGATTGTTGGAAAGCAAAATTGCACATTTTATAAATTATTTTCTATCCAGGGAAAAAAATTAATTCACAAACTACCGCTCGTTCTCTAACGTTGTCAGCCGGTTTGATGTAAATTGTCACAGCATAATAATTTGTTGATATTTTTCCTTTAAATTTGCAATAAAACAAACACAACACACAAACAACAACAGTCACTTCATTATGTTTATGTTTTCAAACATAATAAAAAACTCATTAAAATGTAACACGTATCGGGCAGAACTTGAGCAGTAACAACAACAGCGAAAAAGCAAATCATGGCTTTACATTTCAGCTCTTCATTTTATTATAATGTCCTTTATTTTCAACTGCATTCCCCTTCCTTGCACTAAAAAAACAAAAAACTCTTCATGTGGTTGCATTGAAAAAAAAAATTGCCACATTACAGCAACAGCAAGAACAACACAAAAAATAACTATAATAAAAAATATTCAATCTCAGCGTTATTGTAGTAAATTGTTCATAAATCACGTGAATCCAGACACTTTTATTTCATTCTTACGTTGGTTCTGGCTCTCGTACATTAATTCGTTCATGAAAAATCTGTTTGGGGTTTAAAGGAAAATAAAAGCAGCCAGCAAAAACAACAAATCTGAAAGAAAGGAAAACAACAGCAGGCGTGCTGCGTGCGGATTTTTTCCTTTTTTTTGTTTTTGCAACAATCAAACCAACAGGAATATATTTTACCATATGGGAATGTATGTATGTGTGACTGTATGTATGTTTTTATAAATATTTCATGTGGTTAACTCCACGTCTGTGTGTTTATGGATTTTTACTCAAGCGTTCAGTAAAGTTTACATTTGTCTGTAGAAGAATTATTCTGAATTATAAACTTTCTCGCAAAAACAATACCACACATTATTATACTCGTATATCCCTTCTCGTGTAAACTACATGATGAAAGGACATCACGAATAAAAGTTATTTCTTTTTTGTTTTAATATATTTATTTATGGAAATTATATCATACTTACTGTGAGTGACAATAAAATTAAACTTTTAAAAATGTTTATGAAGTTGCGATAAAAATCAAAAAAAATTATAGAAAAATAGCTATTAGATAGCAAGAACCACAGAGTAAACAGTGAAAGGCATTGGCCGAAATCATTTTACTAAGAAAACAAAAAAAATAACAGCGATGGGAATTGGACAGGGAATGCGAGTACGCTCAAATCAATTACTTGATAATATAATAACATTACCTTGCCTACGATTGTTTTTTGGAGTAGTAATAAAATGCCGGAGCATTTAGGGTTTCATTTAAGACTAGCTGTGCCCACATACGTTGTGTGCGTCCTGACATTATTTTATTGGATTTTGCTTTGAAAGTAAACCACACCAAATTTTAAGACTATTACGTATTTACTTTATATAAAGGTACCCATCCCTGGATAAAATTCTAAAAATTATTAAAGGTGTTTAAAATATTTTAATAACAATGTAATTCTACAAAGTAAAAATACAAAACAAATACAAATTTTATTCAATTGGCTATTTGGCCATTCATATTTAGTGATTATTTTAAAACAGCGCCATCTATTGCGCCATGTTTAAAATATACTGCTATCAAGTATAAAAGATACCTTAAAGTATGCAGTACGTTTAAATCATTAAAAAAATCGGCATACTTCCACTGCTTTTTGCGGAAAAAAAGTATTGTATACTTAAAGTACGATACTAAGGTATCTCCTCACAAAATTTTGTTAAAATCCCTAAAGTAGTTTTTACGTGATGCGAACTCAAACACACAGACAGTCAGACAAACAGACAGGAAATAAGTTACTATTTTATTATATGTATAGATATTGCCCGATTTTAAATGCAGAATAAGACTTGACCGACCAGCGACCGTGTTCTGCGCAATTTGGCGGTATACTTTTAAAACATAATGGTGGCTACGTTTTATAAAAAAAACATTTTTAATACTGTTCTTTATATAAAGTCTGACTTTTGTCAAGACAAATCAATGGCTCGTGAACACGGGGTGAAAAATAGTGTTTTTTATGAAGTTTGAGAAATTTTTGTCAGTTCTAGATACAGTCGGCCAACAACGTTGTAAAAGGTAAGACGTTTTGATAGTGAGGTCAGCTAGTTGAGAGGCAAGAAATAGTAATTGTTAAATAATTACTATCACTAGAACGGTCATTACATAAAGTTTTTTGTTCCTAACTAAAGGGTGACTGCTTGCTAGTGCGACTTAAGATCACCACAAATAGCTCACAAGTGAAGAAATCAGAAGACCGACTTGTAATGGTTTTGCTGACGCGAATAGAGAGAGAGTTACTTCCTAACTGAAGGTTTACTTCATCCTAGTCGCCCTCTTCCTATTAGCTAACAGAAGCAGATCCACCGTGTAGTGATGGAAATTAAATTTTTTTTGTCACTATAACTTATATCTAGCGGGACTTTCATGTAAAGTTCTTTATTAACTCTAACTCACTCTATGTAAAACAATATCACTATAATAGCTTCATGGGAGAAACTTTTCACTTATGTTATAGAAAAGAGACAGCAGTCGCAACGATCCCATGATATTTAAAGAAGTTGGTTGATTGACGCTAATGACAAAATATTTTTTTTTTATAAAAAAACAATTCAGAAATTATTCATTCAACATTTTATAAAAAAACATAGTGCTCCTCTCTTTTAATTTATTTGCTCTATTACCTTTATTTAAGTTAATAGAACCATTTAAAATAAATTTGAAAAAAAACTATTAGGTGTCATTCTATAATGGCTTAAATAATGAAAAGAAAATAGTTTTTATTTCCTCCTTAAACTGTGGTCTGCTTAAACTGTTTTCCTTACTATTAATTCTTTTATCCCTCACTGTACATCGATAAAACTGTGCTTCAGCTAGTAGTTGCCGGATTTTACTTCCCTTTTCTGTTCTTAAATTGTTTAAGTATATTTAAACATAATACGTGATTGTTTATCAATTATGTAATTTAATTAAATTTAAAACCTACATGCCTTAACCAAACACTGCAGGACTAACTCTTTGACTGACCTGGCTGACTGACTGACATGTTGAATGTGTGTGGAATGGGTTTTTGTTTTTGTTATTTATGTGTTTTTTGGTGGAGGTGAAATGAAAAGTGTATTGTAATGTCTTCTGAAAACAATGACAACTTAATACATTTAAAATACTTTAAAGTTTGTAGTTATTAAATATTTATTTTGTCTTTACAAATTTAATTAAACATTTCTCTTTTACTTGAAATAAGATTAATGAAAAAAATGATAAATACCATGTTTTAATTTACTTGTTCATTCATTAAAGACGTATGGTAAATTTGTTTTATATAGAATATACCATGATACGAAAAAGGGAGAATTGTTCTCTCCTTTTGGCGCCATTAATTTTAATAATAATAATAATATTAGTATTATTATTATCTTACTTCCAAAAGTGGCGGTACCTTATTTATAACCTGTTAAAACTAAAAATATTTTCCATTTCATAAAAAAATTGTTTTGTTAATAAATATTTGTGGATTAAAATAAGATATAATGTTGCTAAAGTAGTAAAGCTGTTAATTTTTTGTAAAGTCACGAAATGTTTCTGGCACCATGTTTTACTACTGAAAAATGTTTCTGGAAACATATTTTTGCAACTGAGGAATAATATGAGCAGCACTTTTTGCGCACGGAATTGTAGCCAACATCTGTTCAGTTAATTATTTGTGGTTTTGATTTTTGTGGTGTCCACAAAATGGAAAAAAATGTAAATTAAATAAAAAATAAAAAAATAAATAAATTAGTGACACTTATACTCATATCTGCTATAAAAAAAAAGAAAATGTATTTTAGATAACTCCCATAAGAACATAATTAAAACAATGATGCATACTTAAAGGCAATAAAGGCTTCAGTTTTCTTTTAACCCGCAGTATTGTCACCACTAGCTTTCTGTCAAAATTATCAAGCGAAACGTTGCTCAACACATGTTGCTCAACACATTTCGCAAATTCGAACAGAGTACTAGGCTTTAGACTTAAATATAAGTAATTATTGTTAATTCGAATATATTAAAGATACATTAAGTAAAATATGAAAAAAATGTTATTTACATACATATATGTATATATATGTATACATATTTGTTTAATAAACCATTCTCTAATCAAAATTATTTTTTTCTAGCTATCCCCGTTGTCTTCGTTGTCTTCACTCATTCACAAAAAATACAATAAACTCTTGGAATAAAAATATTACTAACCTTCAACTTGAAAATGCACTGCACTGATAATAATATTTAATTTTTTATGGGAGGTACAACTCCCACTTTTCTAATCTTGTTTGTATTTTCCTACATTATACACATTAGTATGCGTTTTACCTGTACAAAGTTTCAACACCGTACCTATTGTAGTTTTCTAGGTTCGTTATAATTATTTTTCACTTTGTGTATGAGGAACCACGCCCACTACATCAATCCTAACTGTATTTTGCCAGACTATGTATAGTACTAAGAGGGTTACTGGTGCAAAATTTCAAAGATCTACCTATTAGGGTGTCTAGTTACTTTAAAAGTGGGCGTGGTCGATTTCTCTAAGTTGAGTTATGGTTAAGATTTTAAACAGAAAATTGGCCAAATCGGTGCAGCCGTTCTTAAGTGATGCTATTTTTTAATACCACTAGCAAATGTAGATCCAAATAACCCATTTCTGTTTACACAGTAGATTGGTACCTTATTTCTTAAACCTATTAAAGTTAGTAAAAGACAAAGATTTTTTCCAACATGCGTTTAAGCTTAAAACGCAATCTTTAATAGAAAACTTATTCCAGGCATCAATCACTGTAAGAGTTTTATCCTGATCCAAAGTGTCCAAAATCTATTGGAATGTTCGTTTGATATAGTAAGTTATAAATCTGCAATAATTCTTTAGTTCAGGACGTGTAGTAGGGACGTGGTATTCCGTAGCAGGAACAAAACTTGTACCAACTGAGAATGTCCGGGTGCATGGTTTACCAACAGAAGAACTTTCAACTCTAAGCCTTTTTCATTAATATATTTTCTGGCACAAAATTTTTAATTAACCATTCTGTGAAAGCTGTTCCCATGCTATTTTATTGGTCATCCACTGACCAGCAATGTATCCAAATCGATACATTTTATTGCTTGAGGTTTAAGTGCCTAATTGATAAGCAGCGGCTTTGAGCGATACTGCAAAAAAATGTGATTCAATATTTTTTAGTTTTAAAACCACCAGCATTCTTTTGAGAGATTTGGCCACATATGTTCTTCTCAGTTTTTTTTTTTTTTTTTTTCTTTGAAAACAGACCAGTCTACATTAAAAACCTGAGCTGGACTGTATGCACCATCGGCAATTATTTTTTTTTTAGATTTACTGGAAATTCTTTGGCAGCTTTCTGATCTCCAGCTGCTATCTTTGGAGAAATCTTATCAACCATCCTGTGCATGCAGGAGTTGATTGTGTAGAGGTACACGTTTTTTTGTCTCTTATCTATACCTATAATAAAGTAGTAACACATTTCCGTCTGTCTGTCTGCTTTACATTTACGTTCGCATCACGTAAAATCTACTGGATGGATTTCAACAAAATTAAAAATTAAGCGTTTTTTTTTTGTCAAACCGTGTAAAAGCAGAATTAGGTGTACTTGCTATAAAATTTAAAATTTTACTCGTCAGTTTTTTATAATTATATTTATATTATATTTTTTTAAAATAATTATAATTATTTGATGTCAACTTTCCACCATTTTTAAAACGTTTTATTGAAATGTTTTCATTATTTCTAAAAATTATTTACATACATACATACATACATACATACATACATACATACATACATACATACATACATACATACATACATACATACATACATACATACATACATACATACATACATACATACATACATACATACATACATACATACATACATACATACATACATACATACATACATACATACATACATACATACATACATACATACATACATACATACATACATACATACATACATACATACATACATACATACATACATACATACATACATACGCGTACATCCGTGATTACGTTTGTGTAAAAATTTTGACAGGTGTTATTAAAATGGTTTATAGAAACAATAACAGTTATAGAAATGACATTTATGAAAAATTTGATTTATTGCACAAATTAATTTGCTGATTAGGCCTGGTATTTTAATAATAAATAGTGAAAGGTAATTTTTAATGAGAAATTTAGAATTTTATTTTAATTTTAATTATCTTTAGAATTTAAATAAATTTTTATTGTGTGTTATTTTATTAAATTTTAAATGACATATAAGTATATTTTTAAAATGGGTTACATATGTACATATATATATTTAATATGTAAAAAGAAAAATTGTTTCCAAAGAACTTAAAGAGAAAGATAATATCTTTTTTAAGAATCGCAATAAAAAAATTCAGCAACAACAAAAATTTGCAACAAACTGAAGCAAAGTGTAATATAAAACTCATTAGCATGACATTGACATCATTCATATTCTGTATACTTTTCTATAAACATGTATAAATAGGCGTGGGGGAAGAGATGGACAGCCAGACAAACATACAGGCAGACGAAAAACATATAGATTTCATTATTGGTTAATGGTATTTCAGAAATGCTTTTGTATAAAATGGAAAGGAGATGTTGCGAATGGCAACATTTTAAAGCAATAAATTAAATAAACAAAAGTATTTTAAAAATACAACAATTGTATTGCCCTTAGACGAAGATAATTGCAACTTCGGTTACAAAAAAAAATAAATTACATATGTAAGTGTGTTTTTGAATTGGAAAATGTAAATGTGTAGACTTTTAACAAAACAACTTAAGTGTCGAGTTAATATTTTTTGTATTTGTAATATTTAAGTTTTATTAGTTGAACTATTTATTAATATACAAATGAAGTTTTGAAGTAAGGCTTAACTTCGGTTTATTCTCTCTAAGTTCAAAGAATATATTTTGCAAATTAGCTGATATCTACTTAGGGTGGTGTTTAATTAATTAAGCATCATCTATTTAACCAACTTAACTAAGTTAACAGAAAACGAGAAAATTGTATTTAATTTTCTATCGTTAGTTGGTGACCAAACGCATTAGTCCGTTTGGACTAATATTGTAGTTTTCTCCTCTCTATGCCAGAATTGCTAGTTTGGTTTTTTTGTTACATTCTTTTCAAGTTTTTGGTAGGAAAATATTTCCAAGATGAAAGTAACGAAGCTGAAACTAAATGAAAATTTGGAAGACAGAGGCTTGCTTAAAAATTCGAAAATTATCCAGTAATAAATAACAATTAACGGAAACGGTGATGTATTTGAAGTTACTGCACTGAAAATACAAAAAGACGCGCAATTATCAAACTGCCCACATATAGCTTGTTATTTTTAAATCAATTGCAAGAAAAATTTCAATTTATACACGCTAAGAACATAGTTGAGGTTACGGTTACCATAATCTAAGAGCAACAAAGTATGACCTATACGTATTAAAACAGTAACTCATTTCCTGTCTGTCTGTATTTTTCTTTGTGTTCGCATCACGTAAAAACTTCTGGATGGATTTTAACAAAATTTTGTGAGGATGTACCTTAGTATCCGGATTCCAATATAGGATACAAAAATATCTAATTTCCAAGGGAAAGTGCAATGTTGCGCAACAGATGGCGCTGTTTTAAAATAATGAGTAACTTATATCCTGTCTGTCTTTTACAGAACTTTACTATAATGTTTAGAATTATATATAAATTTTGGAATTTTATCCAGGGATGGATACCTTCATATAAAGTATATATATATGTAAATACGAGTCTTAAAATATGAGTACTTTCAAAGCAAAATCGAACAAGATATTGTCAGGACGCACACAACTTGTG
Source organism: Phasia obesa (assembly GCA_949628195.1). Taxonomy (NCBI): domain Eukaryota; kingdom Metazoa; phylum Arthropoda; class Insecta; order Diptera; family Tachinidae; genus Phasia; species Phasia obesa. Next base: position 45,244,467 of record OX451217.1, read on the forward strand.
TGGGCACAGCTAGTTAAATTATATAGTTGTAGTCAAACCATATTATAATTATTATTAACATAATAATATTTTTATGTTAGAACCATATTATTGTTTAACTTAAAAATAACATTAAAATTATAATATGACAATTTTTAAGAATTTTTTTTTCTATTATGAAATAAATTAAATAAATATAGCGAGATATATACTTATAAAAACATACCTTATCTATGTCTAAATATATGTATATTAAAACTGTAACACCACCATTTCTGTACATGAAATAGTTTTTGAAAATTTTGTTGCTGGTGCAGTTGGTAATCGAAATGGAATACAAAACAGCAATTGATCGAATTTTTGTTTGTCTTTCTGTTCGACTGTCTGTCTGTTTTCACATCACTTGATTTAATATATCGGATTGTTTTTTCGCAAACATATTTCCCAGTGAAAAAGTATGAAATTTTAATGATTTAAAGGTACCGCAAACTTGACAGCTTCTTTTGTTTTAGAAAGCGGGATATTTATAATAGTATTTGCAGAACTCTACAATAATATTAGAACTTTATGTAAATTTTAGAATTGTATCCAGGGATGGATATCTCTATATAAATGACATACATAACCATAACTCAAAGCAAGAGTTTTATAATTTGTTGTGGATTACTTTCAAAGCAAAATCGAACAAAATATTATCAGGACGCCCATGACGTGGCGGGCACAGCTAGTTTTTTATATAATATAATATAATAATATAATATAACCTTATAATCAAATACACAATTATTTTTTATTTTATTTTTTAAGCATTCGGTATGAGAAGTGACTAAACTCATTAATTATTCTTAAACATAAATCCGTAAAATAATATTTAAATAAAAATTAAAAATAATTCTTGCAAAAAAAAAACCGACTTCAAAACAGATAGAAGGGCACCAATTCTAAAATAAAAATGTAAGAAGTAAACTGTAAGAATTAGATTTAAACCAAATAAAAGATGCGCCAAAATTAGAGGGAAAAAAGTAAAGACTAAGCAAATGTCAAGCATCTTCCTATTACTATTCAAAACTTAAGCTATTTTCACCAGCCGTCTTTTATGGGGACACCATTCAAGCCTCTGTCTATAATGGTTTCAAAGATAGGGTCACATAGATTAAATAACATCACCTATTCGGACACCCTTTAATTTACAATTTTAAATTAAAGACCTGTTGTTATAGTGGATTTGGGCACAAAGATTCTTTGTAAATTTCAACTATCTGTCTATAACGGTTAAAAAGTTTAACCATATATATTAAATTACAGGAACTATTTGGACACCCTTTACATTTTAATTCTAAATATTTATAATTGTTATCATACCAGAGAAAGTAGTGGATAGTCTGCCTAATTTTCAAGTGTTTGTGTTTAACGGTTCAAAAGATAGGGCCATATAGATCAAATTTCATAATTTATGGGGACACCCTTTAGTTTCTAAATTCAAATTGTATACTTGCTAAGGTGGACTTTGCAATACAGGTTCCTTGTAAATTTCAGCTGTCTGCCTGTAAAAGTTCAAAAGTTTGGCCACAAACATAGAATTACATGAACTATTGGGACACCCTTTTATTTCCAAAATCAAATTTTATACTTTTTGATATAGCTGACTACCTGACTACAGATTCTTTGTAAATTTCAGAGGTCTGTGTACAACTGTTCAAAAATATGCCCACATACAACAAATTAAATGAACTATTGGAGCACCCTTTAACTTAAAAATTTGAATATTTATACATTTTACTATAAGGGTCATAGTAATCGACATTCTGTCAAATTTTCAAGTTTTGTCTATAACGGTTCAAAAGATAGGCCCAAATAGGTCAAATTACGTCACCTATGGGGACACCCTTTAAATTTCAAATTTATTTTTTTATTAATTTCTGCTGTTGGGAGCTATAGCTCCCAATTTTAATTTGGTGCTCTTTACTGTTCTTAATACACGTAAAAAACATGTATGTTGTATGGGGACACCCTTTAATTTTTAATATAATGAACTGTTTTTAAAACGGGACCAACCTGAAAGCATAACCTTTCAAATAAAGAAAAAAATTTTAAAATCGGTTCAGAAATGGCTGAGTTCTGCGATTACATACATAAAAAAGCAACATTTAGACGAATTGATAACCTCCTTCTTTTTTGAAGTCGGTTAAAAAAAAACTAAACACAAAACTTCAAAAAAACTAAACATTATTTGGTTGTTTCTAATCACACTATGAGCAAACTAATCATAATTTGTTTACTAATAATATATTATGGTTATAAATTATTTGGAATACTAACAAAACTTATTATTTTTGGAATACTAATAAAACATTGGTTGTTGTTTGAAAATTATATAGTTCACAACAACCATGTTGAATTTTTTTGGGTGTAGTAACCATTTAATGATCGAATAGTAAAAAACAACTTGTCTATCATGGCCACAGTAATGATCAAAACAACTATAATTTATTCATCGCAACCACATATTATTACAGAGAACATAAAATGTTTCTTGTGACCATACCATCATCATGTTTTTCTGTTTTCTGCGTGTAATGAACAATTAAAAAAAAATGATTTTCTGATAAAACAACTAACCATATAAACTTCAGTCTAGACATATTTTTTTATTTTCTCTCTGTCTTCTCTCTTTCAATGCAATTAAGGAAAATATGTTTTTATGTTAAAAAAAAAGCTGGCTATAAGAAAAGCTATCAACTCATATGCTTATAAATATTTACCTGCCCCTGTAAACTCTCACCATTAATATTACACCACCAACATAAAAAAAGAAAAATTAAACTAAAAAAAAACAAGTTAAAGTGTTTAAATGTCGTTACCCCATATTTGAAGACTGTTTTTTTATCACAATTTTATAGAGCGGTGCACAAATATTGGGCAATAGATTCAACTTGCAAGTGGAAAGTTACACAAGTATAAGTTGAGCTTTTATATGCAAGTTTTTTTGTAGATTTTTGTTGTTGTCACTACTGCCCCTCGGCATGTTGTTAGCTTTGTATTGAATTTTTTTTTTTATTTTATTAGAGTAATAGTAACTAGATTGTTGCTAAAACGTGATAATAGAAAGAGTTTTACAAACAACTTTTCCTTTCATTTACTTCAAACACAATAAAAAAATGTCTCTGTTGCTGACGTGATTAATACAACGACAATAGCGGGAGAGCATTACACTGGCAACCAGTTCAAATAATATTATCGACATATTTAGATACTGGTTAAAAAGAAAACAAACAGTTGAATACAACAACCCCACAAATCCAAGCCACCACACACAACACTTTGTTAACTTGTTTTATGCTCGTACAACAACACACTTCATTGTTTAGAGTTAAACTTTAAATAAAATATAAAAATCGTGTTTTTATCGTCTATAGTTACAAGCGCTTTAATAGTGGTACAATTATCCTATCGTATTTCAAATGTCTTGTTAATTGTTCAATTAAGTTGACTTTACGGGTCATTCACACACACACACACACACTGGCATCAACACAGATACACTTTAATATGCCTTTATAAATTACTATCAATTAGATCTTAAGATGAACGAAATAGTTTTTGTTAGAAACAGAATACGCAGATACTGTGCCGGCAGGCAGATACTTTGTTTCGTTATGATCATTCAGTAACTTAACAGTTATTAAAACACTACTTTGTATTTAAGATATTAAAGGGTGAGTCATATCGAGGTACTTTTTTCAATAGCCTTTTTTGATAGATCACGTGTAAGTGGTGTCATGCTATCATGTTATTGTTGTTTAGTATTATTTGGTATTTCATATTGGAAAGACTTACGCCTAAATCGCTTCGCTCTATGGGCTCTTGAAAAGTTCCAAGAAGATCCGACGTTTTCGAGTCAAATTTTGTTTAGCGATAAGGCCCATTTCTGGCTCATTGGGTATGTAAACAAACAAAATTGCCGCATTTGGGACGAAGAGCAACCTGAAGAGATTCAAGAGCAGCCACTTCATCCAGAAAAAACAACGGTTTGGTGTGGTTTGTGGGAATGTGGAATCATCGGTCCATATTTCTTTAAAAATGATGCCGGTGAGAACGTAACCATCAATGGCGACCTATATCGTGCCATGATAACCGACTATTTGATGCCCGAAATTGAAGTTCGTGATCTCGGGGACATTTGGTCGGCGCCACTTCCCGCACATCGCATCAATCAATGGATTTATTGAGAGAACATTTCGGTGAGCACATAATTGCACGTTTTAGGCCGGTCAATTGGCCACCAAGATCGTGTGATATCAAACCGACTTTTTCCTGTGGGGATATGTAAAGTCTAAAGTTTATGCGGACAAACCCGCTTCGATTCAGTCCTTGGAGAAAAACATTATGCGTGTCATTCGCCAGTTACCAGTCGAAATGCTCGAACGAGTCTTCGAAAATTGGACTCAAAGGATGGACCATCTGCGACGTAGCAACGGCCAACATTTGATAGACATAATCTTCAAAAAATAAATGCCAAAGAATGTTCTTTCAAATGATAATAAACATTCTCTATTAAATTTGAATTTTCTGTGTTTTTTTTTTTTTTCTTTAAAAAAGTAGGGAACCTCGACATGGCTCACCCTTTATGTTTATCGATTTATTTGCTATTATTGCAAACTCTAGAGCTTCTAACTTATCCTAGTAAGCAGTTGAAATTTTATGGTCATATGCGCAACAAAAAATTGGCATGAAGTAGGCATACAGTTTAGTCATAAAACTCTTTCTAAACTCTTGCCAAAAAGTTGCTAAACTTTTGCTAAAAAGCTACCAAACCTTTACTAACTTCTAAACAAACAGCTTAAAAATATTAATTTTTTTCAATTTTTATTTTCTATCCTGTATAATATTTAATATGACTAGGAAAATATGAGAATTTTAAGGACAAAACCAAGAACATTGTCTCTTTTAATGGTTGCAATAAAAAAATATACGGGCGTCTAGCAGAAGAAGTAAAATGTATTATGCATAGACTACCTGTTAAAGAGTTGGTTGCATTAAAAAATGCACGACCGTCCATCAGACTTAATAAAATATGTGTTATGCATAGACTACTTACTAAAGAGTTGCTGAAGAAAATTGACATAGTTATCAACTGGCTGTTCGCTATAGCAGCTCCTTGTGTGCAGTGAACAGCGAGCATATGGCTGTTATTACTTATTTAACTTTAATATGCAAATTTTCCATTATTAAATTCAAAATTCAAAGGTTTATTAAAAGAACTTTAAATAACATATTCTTTAAACTAAAATAAATTTTTGTAAGTCTTTAGTTATAAAGCTTATTTTAGGAAATTCACGTTATTTATTTTTTACACACGTTAAATTTAGGAGCTTAACTTTCATCGGAAATTTTTTATACAACAACCAGAATTAGGTAAATTTTTCGCCTCGACTGTGAAAATTCTTAAAATTATTAATGACTTCAGTCCACTTACCAATAAAGAAAAATTAAAAAATCTCAAACACCATTATTTGTATGTATAAGTGCCTCGATTGGCTGATTTGTAGTGCTCTAGTCTAACAGTCTGCGGGTTGCGAGTTCCACTCCTTTCAAAGACTGTTTGTGTTTTCGACAGACAAGCAAAAATCTTCGAAGATAAGTTTTGTTTAAAAAAAACGAAAACCCCTCAAGATTATTTCCCTTTTGATACCCAACGGTAAAATTAAAAAAAAAAATTGCCTAAGTGAAGCGAACATGATGTTTAAAGTTCTGTGTTTTAGTTTATAAGTTTTTATGTTGGAGATCCTACAAAATCTATATCACTTTCAATTGGATGGATTTCTATTAAACAACGTATGTACATCTTTGTGCTCCGTAAAGTAATCGAGGTCACATTTATAACTAATTTCGCAAACAGTAAGATAATCTATTGCGAAAGGCAGTTGCGCTATATTAACAGAACTAAAAAAATATGAAGATTAGCTCTACAGTTTTGAATTACCAAATGACCAATTTTCTTATTTGTAAATACATATTTTTTTGACATTTTTGTATTGTATCTTTAAATAAAATTGTTCACACCACAATTTTATGAAATTATTTTTAACTAGCTGGGGACGTGTGTCCACAGCGTTGCGTGCTTTCTGACAATATTTTTGCGTGCTTCCTGACAATATTTTGATGATTTTGCTTTGAAAGTAATCCACGCCAAATTTTAAGATTCTTACGTCTTTACTTATAATATATAAAGGTAACCATCCCTGGATAAAATTCTAAAATTTATGTAAAATTCTAAAATCTATTGTAAAGGTCTGTAAAAGACAGACAGGAAATGAATAACTCCATATTTTAAAACAGCGCCATCTATTGCGCAGCATTGCTTAAAATATACTGATTTTAAATAGAAAAGATGCCTTATAGTATGCAGTACATTTAAATCGGTAAAAAAAAAATCGGTGTACTTTCACTGCTTTTTCTCCACTTTCTCTTGGAAATAAGATATTTTTGCGAAAAACAGGAATCAGGATACTAAAGTACCTCCTCACAAAATTTTATTAAACCCCATCCACAAAGAAAAAGATAGACCGTCAAACAGTTACTGTTTTATTATATGTTTAGATTAAGTCCAGCCATTTGCATCTCTTTGGTAATCGGCCAAAAATCTTAGTAAAATAGAACCGTGATCGTTTATGATGTTCCCCTATCACACAAAAAAGTATTTCACACAAAAACATACTTAAGTATCAGAAATATCGATTCACAGAACTTGAGGCGCAAGGGCTTTCTGTTATTTTATTTGAAATGTTTATTAAATTGAAAAAGATATGTACCTAAAATACATATGTGTATTTAAAATATAAAATACAACTGGTAGTATGCTGCTCCTCTAATAACCTTACCTTTTCTTGATATTCAGTTAATCTATTTTTAACATCAAGATTCGAAAAGGTATATACAATCTTACAAAACATGGCGAGAGTTTGGAAAGAAATTGGATATAGTACCACTGATCAAAAGCTAAAACTTTTCGCAAAGTTTTTACGACTTAAGTCGGAATTATAATCAATAATATAATCTAAAGGTCCCGATCGAACGTTGATACTTCAGCAAGCATAACTGCAATTAGAACAATTCTAGTTGAAAGATTAATTTAATAAATTACTATTGACATATTTTTAGAGTGCTGTTCATACTCATAAACATGATACATGATCTAGCAGTAATACAATATGCAATTTCTTCCTAGAGGAGCTATATATATCTACAGGTCAAAAGCAAATACTTTCTTCAGTACAGAAAAAATATTTTCCTAAATTTTGCAGGTTTCAGTTTAACGTACCAACAATAGCTGGAATGGATCCAAATCGATTCAAAAATCAAAACCGTTTAGGCCGGATGGAATTAAATTGTTAGTTCCATAGAATTCGGGTCATCAAGACTTAGTTTGCGAATATATTAAAGAGTCAGATGAAGAAGATTAATTTCCTTCTTTATTACGTTATTTTAATAAACTTTTTGCTGAAAAATTTTACATTACGTTACTACTTATTAAGTATTTTATTTAATTTTCCACATCAATCACATAGACGACAGCAGGATACCGACTATAACCTGTCAAAACTAAAATACAAACGTTTATATGAAAATAATTATGTTGACGCCATCACAGCTACATGACTACACGACCACCGTTGTGGCTGTAGCCAACTTAGGCTGATTTCTATTTTTGCTTGCGTCAATTTTATTTTGTTCAACAGAAGAAAATTTCACAAAATTAAAAATACAAATTCATTTATAATCGAAAACAAATATATTTATTTGTTTTGATATGACAGCAGAATTTTTTGAAAAAGTATTTTTGTTAAGTGTTTGTACAATATTTTCATAGTTTTGAAGTATGTAGCTGTCATCTTCAATACAATTCAGTAGCTGACCACACGACGACGATTGTAGCCAACGTCATTTGTAGTCGTGTAGCCGCTGTCGTCTATGTGTTTAATACATAAATAAAACAGTTTCAACAAGGTTTGACGTTTATGTCAATAATTTATCGATATAACTTCAAATAAAAATTAAAAAATTAATTTTTATCGACACTTTGATAAATTCCATTATCCAGTGGGTGTTGAAAAAATCTGAAGAGTTTCAAGATAGAATTACTGCGTATTATGATTCAGAAACACAACAACATAATTCATAATCTTGTGCATTTGAGATTGCAAATTTGTGCAATTGTAAAAATTTCCCATAAATTGCGAACGTTTTTTATTTCAGTTTGAAATAAACTTTTGCAAAACACAAAATTTCCTATTGGAAACTGCTCTTGTAATATATGCATCATGCCCAAGCAATAATGCATTGACAGCTACTGCGCTTAGAAATACAAAATTTATTGGAGTTATTATACTGACCTCGTAATATATGCAGCTTGCCCAAAATTCGGTATTAGTCCAGTAAAGGTAATAGTTATTGAGAACAAAGCTGCACTGGAAATTACTGCACTAGAAATAGAAAAAGTCATGGAATTATTAAACTGCCCTCGTAACAGAACACTTAACGGGCTCAGTGTTGCATTGAAAATTATCACGCTAAAACTGCAAAAGTTCATGGAATTGTCAGATTTCTTCGCAATCGATGCAGCTATCCTCTTCTTAATAGAATAAATAATCGACATCCAGACCCTTCAGTAATAGTTATCAGATAACATTTTATTATGTTCGCATGAGTCCATTTTGAATTCTCATTTTAATATTTAGATAATTTACCGTTCGCTAATTTAAGAACTTTATTGTTAACTCTACTTATAAGTAATTTCTCAGGTCGTCTTGCTAGACCTTATTCATTGATTCATTTATTCTCAGTTCGATCTTTGATAGAGTTACCAATTTTTTCATTTGCAAAATTAAACAGTTACTGTCGGGCTTCGTAGGCGATTTATTTCCGTTAACTTCTACTGTCTAGTTTCCTTTTCACACACTTAAGTAAGATAAATAGCGATACATAGCGGCATATAGAGAATTGGTGTAAACTAAAGGACAGTCCAATGTCACGCATTGATTTTCCTTCAAATCTCTAATAATAACAGTTTTGCTATCATTTGACAACTGCTTGTAATTTAGAATTTGTATTGAGGAAGCGGTTTCTTATTTTATTAGCAACTTATTTTTGCTATTATCTAATTCATATGTTGATATGTTGCATTTCTTGCTCCCCCAATGTTTTCTTGTTGTGCAACAAAAACTGAAATGAGTTAATTTTTATTATACTTTGAAATAAAAAAAATAAATAGACAGGCAAAAAAATAAGCTGATGATAACCTTACTTTGAAACAGACCAAATCGAAGATGGTATGTCCAACCGTTGTAAAAATATTAAAAATTACTCTTACATTGTAATTTACAAATTGCCTACATATTTACGACTTGTTTCTTTAAACTGTGTGTTTTAATCCACTTTAAATCTGATACAAGGGAATCCCTGTTAAGTCACCTTAAAAAAAACAAATGTCAGGTCAATAAATTATAAATTTATTAAATATTTTTTGTATTTACAAGTATTAAGTGTAAAAATCTCTCTTTTTATTGTAATCCTTTTATTTTTTTTTTTTTTTTTTTGAAAACAAGATTAAGCAACTGCAAAAAATACAATTTAAATAACAAGAGGGTCGAAAAACTTGAAGTTGTTTTTGTGTTTATGAGCTGAGATTAAAAAAAGGTGTCATTGACAGGTAATGCAATTGCAAAGGCAACACGTATGCCAAGCACTAAACAAATTGAGAGAAAAAATATTTTTAATGGATGTGTTTTAAATCTAATATTTGCTTCTACGTATTTTGAGAACATCATTTCGAAATATAAAAAAATTTGTCTAAATAAAAAATGGCAAAAAAAAAAATACTGGCTGACATAAGAAATTTTTTTTATTTTCTTCTCTTTCTATATTATTTCTATATTTTTTGCATCTTCAATGTATTGGAACTAATAATAAGTTGCTCATATCTTAAGTCTAAAGAAAACCATATAAACTTTTTAAGTCCACCCACTGCTATACACAAAATTTAATGTTTCATCGTTATTGTTACCAAATGCGAGTCATCTGTCTGATGTTCAAGGGAAGCAATACGATTTAAAAGTAATCCACACCTAATTGTAACACTCTTAGGCCCATTATTATAACTTGCCTTTAGCTAAAGTTAGGATTTTGTTGGAGAGACAAATAGTTTTTCGTTATTAAAAGTAAGCTAAAAACTACTTTTAACTATCACGTACTATAAGGACAAGTTATAGCAATGAGCATTATTATAACGAAAAACTACTTATGGCTCCAACAAAATCCTAACTTTAGCTAAAGGCAAGTTATAATAACACTGCTTTACAAATTATTAATTTGGAAAAGTACCAAGAACGCCACATGCCTAGGTCGTCTAATTTGGACCTCCTGAACACGAAAAACGCTAAAAATATTTTTTCCCAAGTACCGTTTTTTAGATAACGGTACTTTAGTGTTTTTCGGTATATAGTCCCACTCAAAGCCTTCTGTAGCCCAACGGAAAAGTCCGATCGAGATATATGGCATATCTGTGGAAAGACAATCGATTGGCCTTTCCGCCGATATGCCACAAATTTCTAGCAGGCAAAAAATGTCTGAGTTATGGCACCTCAAAATTCAAAATTTGAAAATTTTTTTTGGTTTTTTTCAAAATTTTTCATTTTCATTTCATTTTCAGTTCTAAAAATTGCTGTTTTGTTTGTACTACATTTCGATTACGATCTACACTAGCAACAAAATTTTTAAAACATATTTCATGTGCAGAGATGGATCTGTTACAAGTTTGTTATATGTAACGATGTATAGATAATACAAAATTTCATTATAATATGTTCTATTATATTTTAAAATAATATGATTCTAACAATATTATTATGTTAATAATATGGTTTGACTACAACCATACAATTCAACTAATAATAATTGCTCTTAGACTATGGTTACCTCAACCATGTTTTTTCTTTGCATTCTGTGACTTGTGTCCGTCTTGTCTTGCTTCAGAACAAGAAACAAGGTCATAATTATGCAGTTGTGTTACAGATGTGTTGGTAAACAACGTGTCTTTTATTTATCAACTCAATTAAAAGTTACACGTTCACCTATAATGATACATATCACAAGTTTGCATTTATTACATATTTTTAGTATTTATTTCACTTTGTTTTTTTTTCATCATCTCATTTAAGTTTATTGAAGTTCCAAATACTATTGATTTCAAGGCCTAAAAACAGATATAAAACGTGTTATTGAAGCAAAACAACTTTTTTCACTCGGACTTATCATTTTTGCAACAAAGTGAAAAAAGCCGATAACAACTAAAGAACAAGTTATTCAAACAGTTGGAGAAAAAAAACTGCAATTACACAAATAATTGTTAACAAAAAAAAAAAATAATGAAAGAAAACAAAAACATTTAATAAATCTTTAGATAAAAAAAACCTATAAAGACATGTTGTATAGCAAAATGTAGTTGGCACTACAAGCAGACAAATATGTAATTTGAAAGTAATCTTACTTTTAGTCAATAAGGCAGCAACAATATTTTAAACAACATCAACAAATTGTTGTTATTGGCAAGTTACAACCTCAAAACAAATAAATTATGTGAACAAAAAAATTGCTGTTCATTTTTAAAGCCGGTCTGGTCCATTAAAGAAAATTCGCAGAAAAGTATCGGTCAGTAGCACTGCAATAACAAAACGAATAAGAAATAAAAATATTGGCAGACACTACGCAACTGTTGCATCTCACATATTTCTTACCACAGTTTGTTACCATTAGTGGCTAAAGTTGTTGTTGCTATTGAGTTTTTGGGGTTTCACATTTTTTTTTTACTGTCATGATGCCAAAAGACATCATTATCATCAACATCAAACATGTAAACGTCATCATTGTGTCTCGCCTTATGCCATTTTTGCACACATCAACATCAATAGCAAAACCTGCTACAACAACTTCACATGATTACAATTTCATTAATAGATTTCATCTTCTTATTGTTGTTCAAATGCAGACAACAACAGCATCATTAAAAATAAAAAATAAAAGTTGAAAACAAGTAATAGTGCTATATTTGGCGGCTCCATGCCAAATGACCCATGAAAAATCGCCCAACAGCAAAAATGTGCAGCATGGGCTATTGGGCCATTTATACTTATAATAAAACTGTAACAGGACTATTTCTGTACATGAAATATTTGTTGAAAATTTTGTTGCTGTTGCGGCTAATAATCGAAATGGAATTCAAAACAGAATTTTTTTTTAATTTTTCTCTGACTGTCTGTCTGTGTTTGCAACATGTAAAAAATACCGCATGAATATAACTAAAATTTTAGGAAGAGGTAACTTGGTTCAACTATACGGTACTTTTTTTCCGCCAATAAATCTCATTTCCAAGAGAAAATAGAGAAAAAGTAGTACGCAATTTTACTGATTCAAGGTACTGCAAACTTGACAGCACCTTTTATTTTTGTTAGCAGGATACTTTAAAAACTATTTACAGAACTCTACAAACTACAAATATAATAAAATAGTAACTCATTTCCTGTCTGTCTTTCTTTTTTGTGTTAGCATTACGTCAAAACTACTGTATGGATTTTAACAAAATTTTGTAAGGAGATACCTTAGTATCCTGATCGCAATATAGGACACTTTTTTCCGCAAAAACAACTTATTTTCATGACGTCTGCATTAAGTGATGGCAAAAAACCATCCAATTGTAGAAGGACAGTAAGGAAAAACGTAGTTTGTTTGTTGGTGTTTTGTTGAAGCTTTAATAATCTGTAATATTATTCTATTAACATATACACTTCTCATTGTGATTTGTAGAATTTTATTACTTATAGATTATTTTTGGCTTCTCTAAAATTAGGAAAAAGGTTTCCTGATGATCTGGCATGAGTAACCAGTAGTAGTAGTATAGGAACTAGCTCTTTTCCCACAACAAATAAATTGCATTTTTATTATAAAACGTTATGGGTAATTAGCATAATATTAAATAATTAAAAAGGAACTTATTTTTCACCACTGCACACAGTGGGGCAGAATCAAAATATTTTTGAAATATCTCAGCCATTTGTAAAGGGCTGGGCCGTTTGATTCAAAATTTGACATGAGCTTAGCAGAGAAATATCTGATCATAATCATCCACTTGCCAGGGGTGGCGGTGTGATCTTAAAGATGGTTGTCTCGCACCTGCAAATTCTTTTAGAGCTTGGTATAGTCTTACAGGTCTAGTTAATACCTACAAAATGATGCTTTAAGTTATAAATTTAAAATTAAAATCTTTCGATATCCTGGTACAGTATTTTCCAAACGTTGAGTATAATTATCAGCAAATTTTTTAAAATTTTTTTCTCATATTTAACGAACAAAAATTTAAACAAAATATTTTTGCTCAAAAAACAAACTAGACGATTTTCAACACAAAAATTTCAAAATTATTTCATTTTATTGTACGTATTCTAGTTTACCCCGGGGGTTGCAATTGTCACTGCAGGAAATGGCAAATGCTTTGACGCGGTTCACTCGGGGAAAATAGGGGCACCAGACGCAAGGGTTCCTAGAACCTAAATCTGGAAGAAAAGGTCTGTTGCCCGACCAGTGGCCAAAGGACTGGTACTACGGGAATCGGTAGCCCCACAGAGAGCCTATCCTCTCTGTGACCGGTTGTTGGTGAGATCCCCTTTGGGGGTACACGTGGTGGTTGTGGTTTAAGATCGATTTATGTAGGTATGGTGCACGGTCGATCAAGTGTGCTGTTGCACTCTCAACAGACGGAGTTTGGATAGTCTCCAAACGCCTAAGCAAGAGGTTATAATGTGGATCTAGGCTTGTCTTGGAAAGGCTTGCCATATTATATAAATTGCTACTCATTGTGACTGTATCACACACAAAAAGCGATTGGTGGAAATCGTAAAGTGTTGTTATACTGCACAATGGGGGCGCTAGTGTACGCCTAAGTTTCACTCGGTGGTAAGACCATCGTGAGGTTAGGCCGAGTAGGCAGGTACTTACGTTAATCACGTGGTGGTTGTGGTTTAAGATCGATTTATGTAGGTATGGTGGACGGTCGATCAAGTGTGCTGTTGCTTTCTCAACAGACGGAGTTTGGATAATCTCCAAACCCCTAAGCAAGAGGCTATAATGTGGAATCTAGGCTTGCCTTTTAGGGTTGGCATATTATATAAATTACTACTCATTGTGGCTGTATCATACATAAATTGCGATACTGGCGGCAACGTCATATCGTAGAGTGTTGCTATACAGAGCAAGGGGACGCTAGTCTACACTTAAATTACACTCGGTGGAAAGGCCACCGTGGGATTAGGCCTAACTGGGATTAGGCCCACGTTAATCTTGACCACGTCTGTACGTATGTTAGCCTAAAAAAATTATATTTTTCAATAAAAAAAATTTTGATTAAGTAGTATAAGTATATGTGTGTACGTCTAAACTAAGTTTTTTGAAAAATTGATCATCATCGACCTAGCCCTTTACAAATGGCTGTTATTTCCAAAATAATTTGATTCTGCCCCACTGTGCACTGTTATCCACTGTTTATGGAGTTATGGAAATGGTTGTATCACACTTTTTTTAACAAATACTATATGCGTTATTTAATTACTTGCTAGAAATAATTTAGAAAATTGTTATTGTTATATTGATATTAATATCAGTGCAACAAAAAATACAATCAGTCAGTCAGACGTTGTCAACACTCTAGTTTTTGAAATCTGTCAAACGGTTTATTTATGTGTTTTTATATAAACAGCTTCTATTCATTCATCAACCACTAACTAAAATAACTAATTGCATTGCAAACGTTTATAGTAAATTGTCTATTAATTTATATTCATCATTTTCGCACACACATACAAGCATTAATATGGAGTTTTGTTTAATTAAGTTGACAAATAGTGTTTGTCAAGTTTCTCTTTTATACACATACTCGTACATAGTTATTTATTTAAAAAAATGTATTTTCTTTTTATTTCGATTTTTTAAAAAGGATTTATTTTACAAAACTTGTTTGATTATACAATAAACTATGTTGTTTGCTTAATTAAAAAAAAAAAAATACATTTTCACTTTAAAAATTTGAATTAAACCTATAAGATAATAATGATATAAATAAAAATAAAAATAATAATTAAAATTATAGCAACAATATAAACAATAAAAAGTAATGATTTATTTAAAGATGTCGTCACATTAATTTCACAAATCTGTCGAGGGTATTTTATTTGGATCTACATTTTTCAGGCCCAGTTTTTTCAAATTATCGCTTCGTTGCATTTGATATTTCAGTTTCCTTTTATACACAATTTCTCTGTAAATGACAATACTATCTTCCATTGAGCGTTTTTTCAAGTTGCCTACACTTTTTGAAATAAGTTTGTCGGTAAGAGCAATTTTGGTGCGATTCAACCGTATAAAACGAGTCTTGGGACGACGCAATTCTTCACGATAGAGAAATAAAGTGTAACTAACAGCGTTAATTGCCATTTCTTAAGGATTTTGTGATGACGTTATTTAGTTTGTACCTTCAACAAGAATGATTTTATGATGTGCAATTTCAAGAGTTTTTACATATTTCGTAAAATATAGGTACCTGTCAGTAGGGATTGCACAGGTAATTGTATTAGTAACAACTAACAGTCTTCTTAAAAAAAACTGGGTTATAAAGTTGTGAGTGAGTTTATTTAAAATTTAAAGAAATTTTATTTAATATAACATAACATAAATAATAAAAAAAAATAATTTTGGTAGTTTTAGTTGAAAAATTCTAACTCAAATTGTAAAATTTTAAGTTTCATTTCTTTAAAAAGAGCAGTACAGTGATATAATAATTTTACTGCATTTGGTTTTAAAAAATGAGAGCTCACTAAGCCACATTTAAAACCATATGTATGTAAATTTTAAAATTTTTTTTTTTTAAATACACCTAATTCTGTTTTTACACGCTAGATTGGTTCCAGAAAAATCCGTGTAAAAAACCGTGTAAATATACAAAAATAGGTGATTGGTTGCTTATCTCTAAAACCTATTAAAATTTGTGAAAAACGAGAATTTTTTTAAGAACAAGAAATCATGTTTATTTTTACACGTATGTACATATATGCATATGTATTTGCACCGTTTATTTGCATCTTTAGTGTATGATGAAGACTTAACAGATAGTTTCCTTCCAGAAATCAACGATTGCCTAATTGAATTTTAATTTTTTTATAGTTCTTACTGTCACTTCGTTTAAACCGAACATTTTGCTAAGAAATGTTGAGCCTTCTCCACTTCGAAGGCGATCTAAAATTTCAATTTTGTTTTCTACACAAATGGCTTTACGTTGTAGTTTTTTATTTGTAGTTTTCTATGTCTTCTTTTAGAGTTCCATTGATAGTTCACAAAATATTAACACATTTTAATTGCTCTAACAAGTAAAGTGTAGTGTATTCACAAAAAGGGAATTTCTGTAAATTTTTGATATGAAAATATTTCGCAAAACTTAAATTTTACAAATAAAATCTAAGCTCAAAAGATTTTGAATCGTGCCACCTGGAATAAATTCGTGTAAAAAAAAAATTATTGGATTTTCAAACCGTGCTAAATCAAAACCGTGTAAAAAAGACCGTGTAAAAACAGAATTGGGTGTATTAGAAAAAAATTCTTAAAAATTAGTTTTTCCGTGATTGATATCATATTAAAGCGTATAAAATATCTTTTAAAATGAGAAATTACACAACTTCTTAGGGATTATAGAATTATGGAATTAGAATATATTTAATCCTCGAGCGCATATGCAAAGAAGCGATATTTTTCTATTTTGATAACTGTATAGCTAAAAAAAACTGTAAAAGATAGATTTTTAAATTATATTTGGATTCAGGGAGTCAACGAATAAAATAAATCTGGGGTGGCCTGCACTCAACTTTACCATACCCATTGGAAACGAAAATTTTTATGGATATATTACATAAAGAATATAAGTTCAGAATATATTCGAATCGAAAAATTTATTATTTTCAATTTGGGGTATTAAGTAAGCTACCCCTTGCCCCTTCCCGATTATGCCCAAAATTTACACAACTCTTCATCTCGATATACCATAGGCAAATACTAAATTTCGTTTTAATGTTATACGGTATATATACGGTATGACCTGTAGAGCGTTCATACAATTTTCGGGTAAGGAAACTAGGGGTAGTTTCCCCCTTCGGATTATGCCCAAAAACTATACAGCCATACTCGGCCTAACCTCACGGTGGTCTTACCACCGAGTGAAACTTAGGCGTAGACTAGCGCCCCCATTGTGTAGTATAACAACACTTTACGATTGCCACCAATCGCTTTTTATGTGTGATACAGTCACAATGAGTAGCAATTTATACAATATGGCAAGCCTTTCCAAGGCAAGCCTAGATCCATATTATAACCTCTGGCTTAGGGGTTTGGAGACTATCCAAACTCCGTCTGTTGAGAGTGCAACAGCACACTTGATCGGCCTTGCACCTTACCTACTTAATCGGTCTTAAACCACAGCCATCACGTGTACCCCTGAAGGGGACCCCACCAATAACCGGTCACAGAGAGGATAGGCTATCTGTAGGGCTACCGATTCCCGTGGTACCAGTCCTTTGGGCACTGGTCAGGCCTCGAAGAGGACCCGTGTTATAAAACAGCAGACCTTTTCTTCCAGATTTAGGCTCTAGGAACCCTAGCATCTGGTGCCCCTATTTTCCCCGAGTGGACCGCGTCAAAGCATTTGCCATTACTGCAGTGACAATTGGAACCCCCAGGGGTGACCAAAGGCAGATACTAAATTTCATTCTCATATGTCAAACGGTATGACCTGTACAAACGCCACAAAAATAATGGCATACACGCCCACCCATAGACATCACCGCCAAAATAGCCAAATAGATTCAGGAGACCTCAAAACGTATAAATTCGTCGAAATCTCTACCTCAATTTTTTTTATGATTACACTATACTACGTATGGTAAAGTAAAAAATTTCAATACCATCGGGAGTGGTAAATTTGAAAGCAATTTTTTTGTTTGGTTGATTTGACATGGAATTACCCATATATATAATAAAACTGTAACAGGACCTTTTCTGTACGAAAAAAAATATTTTCGGAAAATTATGCTTCTGCTGCTGATAGTAAACGGCATGGAATAGAAAACAGCATTTTTTAGAATTTTTGCCTGTCTGTGTTCGCATCACGTAAAAACTACTAGATGAATTTTAAAAAAATTTGGACACCTTTGTACCTTGGTTCAAAAGTATCCTATGTATGTAATTTTTTGCGCAAAAATAACTCATTTCCTAGAGAAAATAGAGAAAAAGTACTGAAAGTAGGCAATTTTACCGATTTAAAGGTAGTGCAAACTTGACAGCACTTTTTTTTTTTTTTCAGCTGTATATTTTAAACGCTATTTACAGAACTTTAATAATAATTTTGGAATTTTATATAAATGTTGGAATTTTATCCAGGGATGGGTACCTCTATATAAAGAAAAAACATAAACCATAACTGAAGCACTATAAAAGTAAGAGTCTTAGAATTTGATGTGTATTACTTTCAAAGCAAAACCGAACAAATTTTTGTCAGGGCGCCTACGACGTGGCGGGTACAGCGTGCAGTTTACAATAAAATATAACAGCCACCATCAATGATAGTTTTTAGAATGGCTCTATAAGTATTAACACTTTTCAAAAACTCAAATATTACGAGAAGGTGTCAAAGCAATGACAAGAAAATGTAAAAAAAAACGGCAATGAATTCGAAATTTTATAATATCTACAACATAATTTTTAGAAAGTTTTCTAAACACTAAGCTATTTTAATATATCATAAAAATGGTTATAAGTAAAGAAGGATTAAATTATTACGTGAAAAAATAATGTGAACAATTTTATCACAAAAAGAGTCTCTCATCAATCGAATTAAAATCATAGGGTGTTTTTTTTTAGCTGCATAAAAACTTAACGAGATAACACAAGACAGAAAGAAATATTGTTGGGATGAAATTTTTATTATATTCTGTTAGATAATTTCATGGTATTTATTTTTTCAATATGATTTCCGGCATACGTCTGCCGCAGCTACGAGTTAGATGGTCCGTTCAATCAGTCCAATTTTTGTCTAATTTTTCCAATAAATCTGATCGTATGGCGTCAATGGTGGCTTAAATATTTTCTTACGATGCTTCAGACGTTGCTGGTTTTTCTGCATAAACCCATAAAAAGTAATCCATAGTCGGTAAATAGCACATGGGGGCCAGTGAAAATTACCACTTCTGTTAATAAAGTTGTCATCAAATTGATTTGGCAATAAATCGATTGTTAAGCACGCTGTATGGCAAGTTGCGCCGTCTTGTTTAGCTAATTAATATTTAAGAAGAAAAATTCAGTCAACATTATCTGATGGCGCTCGGCATTGATTATAATGGCAGCTCCTTGCTTAATTCGAAAGAAATAAGGATCGATAATGCCGCCAGCGTGTAAGCCACACCAAATAGTAAATTTTAATGGATGGAATGGTGATTCATTAACGGCTTGAGGATTGTCTTCGCTCCAAATACGTCAATTTAGCTTATTGAGGTAACCATTTAACCAGAAATTAACTTTATCACTGAACTAAGCGTGCTCTATCAACTTCACGAACAGAGTTATTTATTTTTATTTAAGTAAATTTTCACAATTTAAAAGTGTTGTTCTGGCGTTAAAAGAATCAAAAACTTGACAAACTTTACTGAACAGAAATGTCAACACAATTTGATATTATCAGCCAAGGTATATTTATCTTACTAGGTAGTGTCGTCCGCCCAGCTGATTTAGTAGTTCGACATGTCAAAAGTTGTATGTGTTCAGAAATTTTATAGTGTAGAAGTGAGAAAGCAATAAACAACATACACGCCTTCTCAATTTTCTTATATGTTTTTTGACATTTCGAACTACAAAGCAACAACAAAATGCCATGTTGCTCTTGTATTGTTGTATTTGTTGTAGGGATGCCACTACCTAGTAAAATAAATATACCTTGTTATCAGCTGTCAAACCATTTCTATCGATATCGATAGTTCTAATGCAGCTAAAAAAAACACCGGTAAAACATACATTATCAAATCAAAATGCAAATATAACAATTTGATTATTTTTAACTTGAATAAAGGCTCAAATCAAAATAATACCTTTTTTATGAAAATATACAATGTATTTCTGTTTTAACTTTGGTATTAACTCAAAATAATACCTTTTTGTTGACATTAAGGTACTCAAGACATACTCACGAAAATGGTCTCAAATGTGGGTTTCGAGATGGAAGAGTAATCAGAATACGTAGAAATTTTTACAGGAGATAGATATTGATGTTGTTAGTTGATATCTTGTAAAAAGTGAAAATTTAAAAATTTCGAGTTAATAAAAAAAAGTTTAAGGAATTTAGAAAAACGTATTCGTATTCTACTTAATAAAAGTAAGTGCTAGACAAAATATAAGACACGAAATAATATATCGTCCCCTTAATAAAACAATAGTGTATACGCATGTACATCATTTTTTTTATTGCATAATAAGAATCTACATAAAAGTGGTTTTACACGACGTGTGTTTGTCATATGACTTGTCAGTTTGATAACCCATATGTAATTTCATGTATTTGTCAAAATATTCATTTTACATACGGTTTATAATTTTTGCTTTCAAACGTACATGTCTAATTACATCTGACATAACCTATAATATATAATTTTCCCTCCACACAGTTTTGTATTGCCAACCACAGCTGATGCAAAGATGCAAACGTAGTGCTTTTGGTACCACAAAACACCTAAAATAGCAAAATATCAAGTTGGCATTACAGGATGTCAGATGCTTTGTCACATCAAAATAGAACACGTTCTAAATGAAAAATGCCATATGTATTGTACATATGGAAAATACACATGTTATGTTTGAAAGTGTTCACACGACCTGTTTAGAATTTACACATGCAAAAGTGACAAGTCATATGACAAATACACGTCGTTTAAAACCATTTTAACCGATTCTAAATGTGGTAAAAATTTGGTGAAATTCTACTTCCACAAAGTGGGTCAAAAGATCAATTGAAATATTAGCTTATAATTACGTGTTTGAAATTTTTCATTAATAATTGTGTAAGAGCAGGTATGATTTTTTAACTAGTTGTTACTCTGAATATAATTTCAAAGAAAAATAGTGTATAAAAAGCATACACTATTTTTATTACTAACTATTTTTATTATTTTTATTAATTTATAACAAAATAAAATCGTATATTGATATACACTTATTTTTAACAATATATTATTTGGAATCAATTCAAATAAAATAGTGTATAATGATTTTCATACATATTGTAAAACAAATAAAATAGTCTAAGTGACATCAAGGTACTTTGAATCTCATTTATTTGCAATTAAAGCACTTGTAAATTAATGAAATATCATCTACTACTAGCCTGATTATTCCACCACATATTTAAATGACCACAACTTAAAACCAGTGAATATTTTCTGAAATATTACTGTTTTCCCCGATGTCTAATAAAACAAAAACTTTAAACTCCATTATCTCGAAATGTCGAAAAAATTATAAACTATTGTTTTATTAGGGGGACGATAATGCTAGTTCCTCAATTCCGACTCTTTTGAAGGATGACCAAATATTCACTGACCCGGCTGACAAAGCTAACCTTCTGGCTGGTCAATCAATCAAGAAATTCCTACTTGCCGGAAAGCAAACAGCCACTACCCGTGCTTGACAGAGTATCAGTAACTATGCCAAAGATATTCTTTCGAGCATGTGCAGTTAAAAAGGTCTTAGCAGATCTTAATATTAACAAGTCTTCTGGACCGGATGGCATTCCAGCACTGGTCTTGAAACAGTGCTCTTCGACGTTAGCACGTCCATTAGCGACTCTTATCAGCACCTTGCATCATGCTGGTGAGTTTCCAATGTGCTGGAAGTGAGCTAATGCAACGCCAATCCCCAAAAAAGGAGAGGCTAACAACCCTGAAATTTACCGCTTAATTGCAGTCTGTTCTACTCTTTCTAAGGTAATGGAAAGTATGCTAAATTTTCATCTTGTCAAGTATCTGGAGTTCAACAGCTTACTAAGCGACCGCCTGTATGGTTTTCGTAGGGGGCGCTCTACAGGAGACTTGCTGGCTTTCCTTTCGGAAAAATGGTGTCAATCCATTCACCATTTCGGCGAAAGTAAGGTGGTGGCTCTCCAAGGCCTTCGATAGAGTGTGGCATGATGCACTCCTATCAAAACTTATTGCTTTTGGTGTCGGTGATAGCTTTTCTCGATTTATATCGAGCTTTCTCAGGGATCGCACTATACGAGTTGTTATAGATGGGATTTCATCAAACGAGTTCAAGATTAATTCAGGGGTACCGCAAGGCTCTGTTCTTTCTCCTACCCTGTTTCTTATTTTTCTAAATGACCTTGTCTGTCAAACTTCCAACCCTATCTACTCTTTTGCAGATGATAGCAGCATTTGCCATTCGTATTCATTCTGCAGACGGCCGAGCCTTTTAAAGATTGGGGCGGCAAAACATGAATGATACGCTCAATCACGATCTCGTAACAATATCTAATTGGGGCCAGGCAAATAGAGTCGACTTTAACGCTCGTAAGACTCAACGCCGGTGCGTTAGCATACAACATTATTATTAGTATTAACTCTCTTAAACATCGACCAATGTGGGTTGTGTTTCGCTGTTTTATCGCTACTACAATGGAATGTGCTCTGATGAGATTAGGGAACTAGTGCCCGATATCCGCACGCGCACAACACGCTTTTCATTAAGAGCTCATCCATTTGTGGTCGATTTGCCAGTGAATCGCACAATGCATTACATAGAAAATTTGCTTTTTAGCCGTACAGTTCGCTTGTGGATTCATCTTCCTACAGAGGTCTTTCCTGTCAACTACAATGTTGGAAAATTCAAATCGAATGTCCACAAACATTACTCCCTCTATCCTCCTTCCCATAACCTAATTTCCTAGTTCTGACACAATGCTTTGCATGAGTAGGGGTCATCCCCTGAGTGCTGGTTCGAAATAAAAATAAATAAAAAAAATTTAATATTAGAATAAAAAACTGTTTCTAACCCGCTATAGTTATGAGTGTCAGCATCATCTATAACCTAAAAATGTTGTTAGTTTAACAAAATTTTTTAAATTTTTTAAATTTTGTTAGTTTAACAAAATTATTTTAACTTTTTTTTCGATTGCAACTACTGCATTCTTTCCTAATTTATTGCTTCTTATTTAGCTTGAGTTTTATTTTTTTGCTTGAGTAATCTGTTTTTTAGCGATGAAGCAATTATAAAATTTTTCTTCTTGATTGGTTCTAAAAATCAATAATTATAAAATAAATTTATACAACAAGACGTTCAGAAATAAGCGTCTTCTTAATTTTCATTAATTTAATCGTATTTTTGTATGCCTCAAAAATATTTACTTAATTAATAAATAAAATAAAAATCATAATTCGAAAAATAATTCTACAATATTAAACAATTTATAAAATCACGTATTTTTGTTTTTCAAACGAAATTGGTTTTCTTATGAATGCATAGAAGGTATTTTTGTTTTTCTTTTTGGGTTGGCATTTTTATTACGGCTTTGTTTGTGCCATTAAGGACTAACGGTTACTGACAGTAACACCAGATTAAGTTTTTATTTCTAGGTTATATTCTGTTTAACTGCTACATTTAATTCAAGGCTTTGTTACTTGTTTATTTCGATAGATAAACGAATAGTGATGCTACAATCATCTTAATTAGGTCATTAAACAAGCGAATGTCATGCTTGTACATGATGTGGACAGGTAAAAATTTGCGCGTTTTTTATGATGATTGTGAAACAAGAAAAAATATATGCATCTTAATGCCTTACTTAATTATGTACATTTATCTATCATAAAAAACTTAAATCTATGATTAGGTTTTACTAAATCCAATTGTTGTTATCGTTTGGGCCCGCATAAATTGAATAGGTATTAGTGATGTAAAATATCTAATACATACACATTACTTACTACCTACAAAGTATTTGCTTTCAGTCCTAAATTTTATTACAAATTACCAACTATTTTTACACTAAAGAGAACGATGAACAGATGACTAGTTTAATGCTCAATTTGTATTCATTAATCCTGAAGTTTAGCCAAAATTCGTTTTAAAATTAATTCATTTATATTGCGCCTTTAAGTGGGTTTTTTGTGTTTGTAAAACAAGCGTCGTAAACCAAACGTTGCAGGTCTTAATGCACAGTAGAGCGGTTAATCAAATATGTTTTAAACTTGAAAGAAAGATAAATTGGTTAATATTTTTCTAATTTTGTCTGCGAAGATTTTTAAATGAAATAAAAACTTTATTTTATTTATTTTTAATTAGATTTTTTATTTTTTTTTTATTAATTTTTACAGGATATTTTAGAGTCCATTTTACAAAAAAATTTTACCTTCTGGCATTTCGTAATTGTACTTCACACTTTTTATACCCTTCACCACAGGTGGAAATAGGTATATATAAATTTGTCATTCCGTGTGTAGTTTCTACAATATTCATTTCCGACGCCATACATATTCCGGATCCTTACACATAGAGAAGTTGATTAAGCGATGTCCGTCTGTGTTCGGGTTGAAATAAACTTTGCCAAGGCACCAGAAGAGATACAGAAAATTTAAGCCCACCGATCTGCAAATCTGCAAGGCATAGTTTCAATAATTTCACTAATGGAAATCAGCAACATTTGATGCTGTGGGCAAAAAAACACGCCTACCTATATTTTTTCACGTTGTTTTTATTATTTCGGTAGTAATCATTCTCTCTTTTTTTTTTTTTTTTTGTTAAATAAATATTAGACCACGACCAGTAGGTCGCATGGTGTGCATATAGATCTCGGGGAATCAATAACCCACTGCGATTTTTGGTTGTTTTTAGGTTGGAAGGGTTTTTGTGCTTTGATTTATATTAGAGGTCTTTATAGAAAGCAATACGCATACGAAGTATCCAATAGACCCACAAGGTGGGGGATTCAATATGATGAACAATTTTTAAGGATTTTCTTGCTTTTGTCTGAACATTCTAACGCAATTTAGATTTCAGGAAGATCCTAATTTAAAGAAATTTTTTACAAATATTTTCTATCAAATTCTATAAAAAATACAAAAAATTAAAAAAAAAGTTCAATAAAATATTACAAAAAATATTTTAAAAAATTTTGCAAAAAAAAAATTGCATAAAATTTTTGCAAATAAAATTCTATAAAATTTTTCAAAAAAAAAATTCTATAAAATTTTAACCAAAAACGATATACATCGTATACGAAATATTGCTCATTAGTGGGAAAAAGACGGTTTTTTTAATGCGTTTGTCTCTTAAATTTAATCAATTTTGTCCTATGTCTGTAAAATAAAATCACCATGGTGAAGGGTATAAGATACGGTAAGACCGACTATAGCATTCTTACTTAATTAATTTTAGAAGCATAAATCAATCAATATGAAATATTATTATATTAACCAAATATTTTTATAAAATTCGGCATGCAAAAACACGATACGTTTATTAAAAAATAAGTTAAAAACACATGTTTGAGTAACCATAATCAAAGAACAACATATTATGATTAAATTAAATGGCTGTGGTCAATCCACATTATTATTAAATATAATAACAATATTGTAATGATGAAACCATATTATTGTTAACAAAGATAATTCCATCGTTAAAAATAACCAAAAGCTAAATATAAATAAGTTATAATTAAATATATATATAATTAAATATATGTATAATTAAATGTATGTAATAAAAATATATCATATTATGTTTAAATAAAAATATTATTTGGTTAAACTAAATGACTATAGTATGATTAAACTATGAAATGCGATACCCCGTTTATTTTAGTATTTTTGGAAATAAAATTTATTATTTCATGTATTAACGATTTGATGTAAAACATAATATTTATTTTTATTATAAATAAATCCATAAAAAAATTTTTTACAATTTTTTTTTTTAAATCCGATGAAAATTATTTGGTTAATATATTATTTT
The DNA here is from genome assembly GCA_949628195.1 of Phasia obesa. Classification (NCBI taxonomy): domain Eukaryota; kingdom Metazoa; phylum Arthropoda; class Insecta; order Diptera; family Tachinidae; genus Phasia; species Phasia obesa. Next base: position 45,270,582 of record OX451217.1, read on the forward strand.
GGAATATTTATAAAACGTTGGTTCTGATTTGAAGTTTACCAAAATTACATAGTTAAAACCAACCATGCTGCTTTTTTTGTGTAGAAATTTAATTTAATTATAAAACTTTAACCAAAACTTGTTTATCTTAACCAAAGTAATATTAAGAACAACTAAAATTTATTCATTGTAACCATACATTATTATAGAGAACATAAATTGGTTCTTATGTCCACACCAAAACTATAATTTTCCTTTTGCGTTTTATCTATTATCTATTACTTATCTAAGCATACGTGTCAGTACATGCTCGCACATGATTCGCTTTTAGGCTTAGTAACAATACTAGCAAAAAAGGTTTTTTCAAATCAAGTTTGGGCATGCAGAATCAAAATCACTTTTCTTATGTACAAGCTGTACGTAGATATGCAAATAAACAAAATTGTGCATGCTTGTGCATGATTGGTGTAACTTCAAAAGATTTTTTTTTTATTTTATTATTTTCAATATACATACATACATACATACATACATACATACATACATACATACATACATACATACATACATACATACATACATACATACATACATACATACATACATACATACATACATACATACATACATACATACATACATACATACATACATACATACATACATACATACATACATACATACATACATACATACATACATACATACATACATACATACATACATACATACATACATACATACATACATACATACATACATACATACATACATACATACATACATACATACATATGTATTTGAATTAACACTAAGTACTTATATCTTAAGAAAAGGGTGATTAAATTTTAAGGGTCGATGTTGATTATCAGGAAATTTATTTAGGAAATTATTGTCATTTCATTTTATTTTGATAATATTGGTATGGTTCAATTCAGTATGGAACAAAATATTGGCCAAATGGCCGCCGCGACCTCGGCGGCACACTTCCATCCGATGATCCAAATTTTCGATGACGCTGAGGCACAATTAAGGTTCTATGCCGTTAATGTGCCGAATTATCTCATCCTTTAGCTCTTGAATTGTTGCTGGCTTATCGACTTACACCTTTTCTTTCAAATAACCCCTATCAAAAAAGTCCAACGGTGTCAAATCACATGATCTTGGCGGCCAATTAACATTGCCACCACGTGAGACAACACGGCCATTGAATTTGTCGAGCAACGCCCGAATGTGTATCTTGCATCTTTCCATGGTTCAAAAAACTTGACATTTAGGTGTGGTTCACATTCAACATCGGCCCTTAAAATTAAACCATCCGATATAAAAGAAAAAACTTCAAATATATGTACTTGTTCAGTTGTCCAGCTAGCGCTAGACAAAAAGGTGTATGTTTCATTTGCGTGTTATCTCTCTAATGCTAAAAGAAGCAACATCTCTCATACTTAATCAGAATCATTTAGATTGTTACGGATCAGCGGGTTTGAATGCGTTTCAAGCATATAATATATGCTTGAAACTCATATTATATGCGCTTCAACCATATAAATCCAGGAAAATTATAAAAACAGCAAGCCTTTTTCACTAATGCAGTTAATCAGTTGTAGGCACCTAGATTATATTTAAGCACCTTCTTCGACTTTCTGCCTATTTGTAGTGAAATATATTTGCTGGGAATCAAACCCACAACCCCATATTGACACGGTAGCACACAACCTACTATCTCAAGGCTCCCTTTACAACGAGAGTTTCAGATTACGCCCCTTTACCTATGAGTGTAGTTTCTAATATGCCCGCATATTTTCACATATTTGTACTTAAAGTGGAATTTTTCATATTGCAAAATTGTTCATTTGTTCTAAGATTGTTAATGGAGAATTTTTTTGGAATTATTTTCTATTTATGCAAATTTCCGTACAATCCTAGATGACTCGAAATAACCAAACAAAACTGACTAGAAGTTTATATTCATTTCAACCAATATCAAATAATACCCTGTTCAGATATAAGATTAAATGCGCAATTAGAGAATGCGCAAATAGAGCTAATAAGGGCTTAATTAAGCTCAATTTACCATATGAGAATTTAATTACTAAATTGAGCAATTAGTAAATAATTGCCTATTATTTATAAAATGTTTATTTTAAATGTTAAATAAATCAGTCAAGTGCGAGTTAGTCTCACACACGTAGGGTTCCGTACTATGTTTAGTACGCCTTTAAAAACTCAAGTTGTTAATTTTTTCATGTCTTATGGGGCACCCTTTTCTTTTTAAAATCAAAGTTGTATTCGCGAAAACTGCATCGCTATTGGGACACCCTTTAAATTTTATTAATTGTTGTTATAACGGCCATGGTAATACACTTTCTATAAAAATATCAGACCTGTTGCTGTTCCAAAAATAAGGTAATATACGTGAAAAACATGTCACTTGTGGATCACCCTTTAGTAATTAGTAATTGTTACAGTGTCCGAAGTACAACATCTACTGTAAGCAATTCAAGAGTCTACCTATTACGGTTCAAAAAGTAAGGCTATTTAAGTAAAAACCATGTCTGTCGGATCACCTTTTAATTTTTATTATTTATTATAGTTTCCATAGTAATAAACCTCTTGTAAAAACTTCAAGAGTCTACTTATTATCGTTCAAAACTTAGGCCATATACACGCAAAGCACGTCACTCTCGGAACACACTTTAACTTTAAGGTTTAATTTAATAGAAAGCGAACATAGAGTTAACTACTGTCTGCAAATTGCCTCCTATAGCTCAAGAAATAAAGACATAACGGCAAATAACACCTCACTTTCGGAACACCCGATAAGTTTTAGTATTTATTGCTATAGTGGCCACAGTTATACACCTTCAGTGAAAATTTCAAAAGTCTACCTATTATGGTTCAAAACTTAGGCCTTATACATGCAAATCACGTCACTATCGGAACACCCTTTAATTTTTAGGTTTACTTTTTTAGACTTGTTTATAAAGCGAACTAAGTTTTAATTACTGTTTGTAAATTTTTAGTGTATGCCTCCTACAGTTCAAGAAATAAACACACATTCGTGAATAACACCTCTTTATCGGAACACCCTATAAGTTTTAAAATTTGCTACTATTGCGGCCATAGTTATACACCTTCTGTGAAAATTGCAAGTGTCTACCTATTATGGTTCAAAACTTAGGCCTTATACATGCAAATCACACCACTATCGGAACACCCTTTAACTTTTAGGTTTATTTTTTTATACTTGTTTATATAGCGAACTAAGTTGTAATTACTGTTTTTAAATCTTGAGTCCATCCTCCTACAGTTCAAGAAATAAACACATATTCGTGAATAACACCTCTCTATCGGAACACCCTATAAGTTTTAGTATTTATTGCTATAGCGGCAACAGATATACATCATCTGTGCATATTTCAAGAGTCTACCTATTACGGTTCCAGAGATAAAAGGCGCTGACAGACGGACAGACATTGTAGCGAAAACAATATTGTTACGTTTTTACACTTTTTGTACGGAACCCTAAAAACAACGCACAACACATTCTTGTACTTTCAATATAAGAGTAATCTTGTTGGATGTTTTTTCAGATATCAAACACTAAAAGTGGTATTACACGATGTGTATTTCTCATATGACTTGTCACTTTTCCATGTATAAATTCTACACCCACCGTGTGAACCCTTTAAAACATAACATGAGTATTTTACATGTGTACAATACATACGAGGTATGTTCAAAAAATAACACTTATTTTCAATTTTCGTGAGGTACGTAGTCGTAAGTTCGATTTTCGGATTTTTTTAATGTTGGTACACATGTGTGTTATTTATATTACATATCAGCCATTTTGGATTGTCAGTTTGTTTTTGACAGATTAAAAGGTTAGTCGTGTTTTGGTGTGCTCTTCGATTATTTACTATTTCAAAAAATGGATCAGAGAAACTGTATTAAGTTTTGTGTAAAAAATGAAATCGAACATACGTACCTCACGAAAATTGAAAATAATGGTTATTTTTGTATCATACCTCGTATGTATAACATTTTTCATTTAGAACGTGTTCTATTTTGATGTGACAAAGCGTCTGACATCTTGTTATGTAATTGATATTTTGTTATTTCAGGGTTTTTGTGGTACCAAAAGCACTAAAAATGTGTCAAAAGCACTAGGTTTGCATCTTTGAATCAACTGTAGTTGGGAATACAAAACTGTGTGGCTGCAAAACTAAATATTATAGGTTATGCCAGATGTAATTACACATAGTGTAAAGCCACTTTAATTGAGTAAGCTTAATTAAGTATGTGTAAACACTAAATTAAATTGCTCAATTAGGAAAACATGTCTGGAGAGAGTATAAGAGAAGAGAAAAGTCAACAAAACTTGACATTGTACTAAGAATTAGCGCTGAGATAATTTTCTCACTAGAATACTATAATTGGACACATTTGTTTTATTATATAAAAATGATCAACAATACATTACAAATATAAGAAAAGGGTCTCCGCTTTTTGCCGGTTACAAATAATATCGGACAGCTTAGTCCAACCAACATGTATGTATGAATGTCCAGAAACTATTTGAGGTGGGTGTGCTAAAATTTATTTCAACACTAGACAGATAGACATATGGATGTTTCTTAATCGAGTACCCACAATTCAAAACAAAATTTGGAATATATACTTTATAGGATCTGAAATATATATAGTGTGGGGTATAATAACATACAACTTAAACTTGAAATAAATACAAAGAAATTCATTTGATTTTATAATATTTAAATTTTATTTATTATCGGTTTTATAAAAATGCTTTACATGTTCAGGTTCGATTATTCACGTACATTTTTCTAAACTTTTTAATAGGCTTTTTCAAGGCTGTTCCAAGCTAGTACGGTTGGCATTTTCCCTCACAATATCACTGCGGCTTTTGCAGAATGCACCATCTCTTCCAGATAAGGATGTCCCACAATCATAAAAATGCTTTATCTTCACAGATCTGTCGAGGGAAGTTTTTTTGGATCAACATTTTTCAGGCCCAGTTTTTCCAAATGCTTGCTTCGTTGCACTTCATGCTTCAATTTCTTTTTGTACATTAGTTCTCTGTTGATGGCTTTTAAGTCTTCGACTGAACATTTTATTAAATTGCGAACACCTTTCGAAATTAGTTTATCGGTGAGCGTAAGTTTAGTACGATTCAAGCGCACAAAATGAGATTTTGAGGAGCGCAGTTCTTTGCGATACAGGAATAAAGTATAACTGACGGTAGTTCTAGATTTTGAATCCATTTTTTTTTTTTAATATTTAAAGAACGTTTAAGATGTTTTTACTCTGAGTTTTCGTTAGAGAGTGTTGCTTAAATTTGTTCCGTCCACAGTTTTTATATGATTTGGGTGAACAACAGGTAGCAACATTTTTCTATACCTGACTTTTTACCTTAATTATTTAAAAAAGTGCAATAAAGATGTTATTCAATTTAATCCACTTTGTGTCTGCAGGCATAGTAAGCGCCGCTTCACAAACAAGATTAGGTTAACGATAGTTAATCTGCTTTCTGCTAAACAAGACTTAATATTAAGTAGTGGCGTCAATTTAATTGCATTAACTGTGTAGTAAAGTCTTTGTAGCATAAGTCAGTCAGTAGCCTTGAATCTAGGATTGTTATCTTTTAATAAAACGTTCTCTAAGTCGGAATCATTGGGAAATTTAAATTATCACTTCCGGATATTCAGAGTAGCTGTTCATAAACTATTCCAATTTTTCTAAAAGATTCTTAGAAGCAGCTAAAGAAAATTATATTTAATTTTTAATTAAATTGCTTCTAAATTTCGGACACTCTAGATATCGATAGTTGTTATCGATAGCCGTTTGGTTTGTTTTGCCAGATGTAAACGGGTTGTTAAAAGAATTTATACAATATTCTTTTCGCGATCAAAATAGTTTTTATTTACTGGCGGAACAAATCCAATCAATTTACTACCATAATTTTTTACACTGAGAAGGCTTTTAGTTTTACTCGAGATATTGACAAAAAAAAAATGTACATAATTGCATAAATATTAAATTTTATGCATCGATAAATATTAAAATTTTATGTTTACATTTGACTGTTTTTTAGGGTTCCGTATCAAAAGGTAAAAAACGTGACCCTATTGTTTTCACTACCCGCTGCCCGTCTGACTCTATAACAAACAATACAAAAACTAAAGGGAGTACGTATCATTATGACCGCTGTAATAACAAGTACTGAAAATAAAATTAAAATTTAAAGGGTTCCACTTATATGACATTAGTTTGGACCGTTTCAAGCAGCCACTTTAAATTTACCCAGATTATGTATTATCTACTATGTCCGTTATGAAATCAAAAATAAAAAATTGTATAAATAAAGGGTGTCCCAATAGTAAGGTGATTTTTACGTGTGCAGCTTTATTTTAAGCTAGCTGTGCCCGCCACGTCATGGGCGTCCTGACAATATTTTGCCGGATTTTGCTTTAAAAGTATTCCACACCAATTAGTATGACTCTTACTTTTATAGTGCTTCAGTTATTGTTTATGTATTTACTTTATATAAAGTAAATTTTATCCCTGGATAAAATTTATAAAAAATCCTAAAAATTATTGTAAAGCTCTGTAAAAAGTGTTTAAAATATTTAAATAACTTTGTAATTCCACAAAGTAAAACTACAAATCAAATGTTTCGCAATAGTGTTTAAAATATCCCACTTTCAAAAAAAAGGTGTGCAACCGTGCTTAAAATATCACACTTTCAAACCAAAAATTGCAGCACCTTTAAACTGGAAATTGCGTTTTTTTCACTGCTTTTTCATCACTTTCTCTTGAAATGAGAAAAGTATCCTATATTGGAACCAGGATGCTAAAGTATCCCTCACAAAGTTTTATTAAAATCCATCCAGTAGTTTTTATGTGATGCGAACACAAATGAAAATCAGACAGACATACCTAAATGAGTTACTATTTTATTATATATATAAATTTACACAAGGTATGATCCATAACAACTACAGGTATCAAAATAAAAATAAAACGGTGGCCCTAAAGCGTCATGATTTTCGCGTATTTACATGAGTTTTTTTTAACCGTAACGGCCGGACACTATAATTTTACACAATTTATGTTGTAAAATGTTTACTACAACAAGCAACAAAAAATTAATAAAACTAAAAAGGTATTCCCCAGAAGTCACGCTTTGACAAACTTGAACTTATTTTGTGTAAACATTATTGGCAGGCACGTGATACTATGTTCGCTATAGTAACAAGTATACAAAATTGATTTATAGGTTCTAGAGTGTCCCCATAGAAGACGTCATTGTAATCTGTTTATATGTGCTTAGATTTTAAAACGCAACAAGCAAACACTTAAAATTTGTTAAAGCAATTTTTAAAATACTATCTGTGCTCGACACGTCGTAGTCATCCTGATATAATACATATAATATGTATATCTGTATTGCTGTTTTGTGTTCGCATCATGTAAGAACTACTAAATAGACTTTAACAAAATTTTGTGAGGAGGTACCTTAGTATCCTGATTCTAATATAGGATACTTCTTTCCCCAAAAGCGATTTATTTCCAAGAGAAAGTGGAGAAGAAGCGGTAAAAATACGTCTTTTTTGACCGATTTAAAGGTACTGCATACTTTGTTGCGCAACAGATGGCGTTGTTTTAAAATAATGAGTAACTCATTTTCTGTTTGTTTTTACAGAGCTTAACAATAATTTTTAGCATTTTAGAATATTACATAAATTTTGGAATTTTATCCAGGGATGGGTACCTTTATATAAAGTAAATACATAAGAGTCTTAAAATGTGGTGTGGATTATTTTCAAAGCAAAATCGAACAAAATATTGTGAGGACGCACACAACTTGTGTTGGCACAGCTAGTCCATACTAAATTGTAAGACTCTTACTTTTATAGTGCTTCAGTTATACAGTAAATAGTATATTTTAAGCAATGTTGCACAACAGATGGCGCTGTTTTAAAATAATGAGTAGCTCATTTCCGGTCTGTCTTTTACAGAGCTTTATAATAATTTTTAGAATTTTATATAAAATTTAGAATTTTATCCAGGTATGGGTACCTTTGTAAAAACTAAATACGTAAGAGTCTTAAAGTTTGACGCAAACTCCAACATAATATTGTCAGGATGCACACAACGAGTGTGGGCACAGGTAGTGTATAGATATATTTAACATAGTACGGAATTCTAAATGTAGGTGTCTGGAACTAGACTAATTAATTTTTTATTTTAAAAAGAAACAACATTTCACAGCGGAAATTCTTCAAAGCTTGCCATTTAACTAACGAGTAGGAATAGTATTTGCTATGTGAAAAATTAACAAAGTTATTTAGAAAATTAAGCAGTAACAAAAAATAAAACTGAAATACATATGTAATTAAATATTGAGATTTCTTAACAATAAACATAAACTATTGATTTAACAAATTTTGCTTTCACTTTTAGCATTGCATTGTAGTTGTTGCCTGTAGTCTGTTGTTGAAAGCAACTAGAATTCCAAAATCAACATAAAACTATTAAATAGAAACTAAAAAGAAAAAAAAACAAACAAAATACAAAAATTTAAATTAAAAATGTAATTTAGTTCAAGTATCTAACTGACAGCCATGCGTATGTCCAGGCATTTTTCATTCTATTGGAATGTCAGTCAGCCCATTCGTCTCTCACTCCAGCAGAGATATACGAGTATGTAGTTAGAAAATTGTAGTTTTTCGAAAATATGTTTTTTTTTAGATTGTTTACTTTATTCTTTCCTCAATATGATGAGAATGATGAAAGTTTATGCTTCGTTAAATTTTTGGTCCAATATGAAAATTAAGATAAGTTTTTTTTTCTATTTGCTTTCATCATGATTGGATTGCAGTACCATTCATTTCAATACCTCAACACTCCACCTCCAGCAACGACACCCAACATTTGCAATTCTTCTATTTTTGCCATAAAAATTAAAGACTTTTGGAATTTAGTTTTCCTTTATTTCATCTCATAAATTTGCATAAATATCAAATGAAATGCAATGTACGAAATTTTTATAATCGTAAATATTATCAAGAGCAAAGATTGCCTTACACAACTATCGCACAAAATTTAACTTTAACTTTAAATAAATAGAAAACAATAAAGAGGAAAAACTAAAATCGATTGTCGAAAGCAAAAAACCAACAGAAAAATATTACAAATTACATTCAAGCTAAAAGTGCTTGCGTTTCAGTCGTCGTCGTCGTGTTCGTCTTCGTCATCGTCTATTCATTTATTATTTTACCAGTAAATTGGTCAAATATTTATTTACTTCTTTTTGCTTCTCCTACAATCGATTTCGTAGAATAAAATATTAAAATCAAAATACGATTTTGAAAGTAAAAGAAACACAAATGTTAAACACTTTTTGTAACATTGTTGCTTTAGCAATCTCCATTAAAAGATGTATTTACTTAAAGCTTTAAAATCAAAATAAAATGAAAAACATATGTATGAGTCTGTGTGAAAATTTAAATAAAATTTGTAAAAGTTTAAAAGTTCCTTATAGTTTTTGGGAATAAAAATTTTGATTTCAGTTTAAACCTGTTTTTTTTTTTTTTTTAATTTCATGAACCAAAAATTATCAGCATAAAAGTTTACCACATCTGCTATTTAAAGGAAGGAAAAGGTAGTTCCTATACGCATTTCACTGGTTGCTTAGGCGAGATCGTCAGGAAACCTTTTTCCTAATTTTAGAGAAGACAAAAAATAGAATTTTAACAAACAATTTGAGAAGTAGATATGTTAATCTGTACATATAATGAAATAGTAAATTATTTTTTTGTCTGTCTTTTTTTCTATTCTTTGTGTTCGCATCACGTAAAAACTACTGGATGTATTTTAACAAAATTTTGTGAGGAGCTACATTAGTATTTGATTCCGATATAGGATACGCCGATTTTTTTTACCGATTTAAAGATACTGCATACTTTAAGGCATCTTTTATTTTAAATAATGTTGCGCAACAGATGGTTATGTTTTAAATTAATGAGTTACTCATTGCCTGTCTGTATTTTGCAGAGCTTTACAATAATTTTTAGAATTTTATCTAGGGATGGGTACCGTTATATAAAACAAATCAGGGACGTATCAATTATAATATAAATCACAAAAAAGTCATTTTTAAACATTAATATTGATAAATTTGTAAAATGGTTATAGTTAACCATTTCTATAAGATATATTTTATTCTTTTCATCGCAACCCATTTTAGTGAGAGTTTTTTTTTTTATAAATAACCATTATATCAATCAAACATTTTTTTTGGTGAACAATAACCATTACATAAGTTTTTTTTTTCTTTTTTAGTAATCATATCTATAAAAATAAAATCAAAAGTCGTTCGTTGGTAATCGCAACACTTAAGAATAACTTGTTTTCCTTTGTATAGACATTTTTTATATGAATTTACTGATTTTCTTGAGACAAATTCAGTATCAGTAAATTTTTCTTGTGATTTTTGTATTGCCAATGATAACCAAAACAAAGAAATTATTTTTAAAATTGTTATTTCTAACCAAAAAAAATTTTTTTTGTTGACAAAATGGTTATTTAGAAAAAAAATGTTGGTTCATATAATTGTTACTTATAACCAAAAACAAATATTTCTTACTTGAATTGGTTACGATAATAATATTTTCGTAACCTTTTTATCTGAAATAAAAAAATAACAATTATGTTCGGTTCCTGAAGTAAATACGTAAGAGTTAAAGAAAAATCAAACTAAATATTGTCAGGACGCACACAACATGCGTGGGCACAGCTAGTAGAATAATATTACAGAATATTAAAGCTTCAACAAACCACTAACAAATAATCAAAATTTTGTTTTTTCCTTACTGTCCGTCTTCAATTGGATCTGGCCTAAGCAACCAGTGAAATACGTATAGGAACTAGCTTTTCCAGTCCACATTAAAAAAAAATCATTGAAAGTCCCAAAACAGCGTACAAGTTTGCAAAAGACTATTTTAGAATTTTAGGATTATTTATTTTTAAATAATATTAACTCAAGATGAAAACTACTTTTACACATTTAAAAAAAAAAGTTAGAGAGTTTTTTGTCTCTGCTGAAAAATTGATATAAATGAATGAGTTTAAACTAGAGCTTAAAATTTGCCAAATAATATTTGTATTGATGTGATGGTAAAGAAGCCTCACCAAAGGGCTATTGACTAACAGGCACAATGGTATGGCTAGCCATTACTAGGTGTACTTATCAGTAATTCGACTTTTACCTTCTCATGGTGGCGGCCGGTAAAAGGCTTCTAGTAAGATCTTGTTTCATCTAGGAGACTGGCTAAATTAAGTTGAGCGATTCCTGTCGCCCTCCAAATTTCAATAAAAACTTACCTGTGCAAATAGATATCTGTATATGTACTCCGATTTTGATAACTCGCTGAAGGAATTCCGGTTTTTATTGGCTGGAAGAGATGGAGAAGGAAGGGGAGGGCGGCAGAGAAACAAGCCGTGCCAACATTTTTGGCGGTTTTGTTAGTTTTTACCGGCGACTGCGGGTTTTGTCATATGTATTTTCAGCTTGATTATTTAAGTTTAAAATGCGAATTTTTATTACAATTCAATAATTTTAATTTAAATCAAAATTTTAGTAAAATTCGAAATTGTAGGAAAATAAGGAATTTTAGTAAAATTTGTAAATTTCTGTAAAAATCGAATTTTAGTTTAATACGAAAATTTAAAATAATGGTTAAAAATCGAAATTTTTGTAAAATTCGAAAATTTAGTAAAATACGAATTTTTAGTAACTTTTAAAAATTTTAATAAAAATCGAAATTTTAGTGAATTTTGAAATTTTATTAAAACACGTTATATTAGTAAAATTCGAACATTTCTGTAAAAATCGAATTTTAGTAAAATTTGAAAATTTTATAAAAATGGAATGAGTAAAATCAAAATTTTAGTAAAATTCGAAATTTTAGTAAAATATTCAAATTTAGTGAAATTCGAAATTGTAAAACTCGAATTTTTTGTAAAATTCAAAATTTTAGTAAAATTCCAGATTTTCGAATTTTTTTCGATTTTTTTGTTAAATTTTATTAATTTAGTAAATTTAGACATTATAAAAGTACAAAAACCGTACTCATCCCATATTTTTCCTTTTTTTGTAACGTTCAATAAAAGTTAAGAAAATTTTAAGCTTCAATTAAAATAAATACGATCTTTATAACCATTAGAAAATATTATAAGCAAGCTTTATATATGTATATCGCACTTGATCAACAAGAGGGTATTAACTCAAAATTTTAAAATTTTCAGTAGAGTTAAAAAAAGTGTTTTAAGTTAATTTAAAAATCCGAACATATTATAGTAAGAAAATTCCATTTGAAAATATGTATACACTGTTTTTCCTTTATTTTTTTTTTTTGCAATTATTGTGAAATTCAAATAATACCTTTTTGTTGATATAATGGTACTCAAGACCCTATCACGAAAATGGTCTCATATGTGGGTTTCGACATAAAAGAGTAATCAGAATACGTTGAAATTTTTACATTAGATGGATATTGATGTTTTTAGTTGATTTCTTGAAAAAAGTGAAAATTAAATAATTTTGAGTTAATACCCTCTTGTTGATCACGTGCGATATATTTTATAGGAAAAATACTAAGCTATAATACAAACTAAAAATTGTTTTAGTTCTTTTTACAAAAAATAGATTTTTAGCGATTAGTTTTGTGAAACAATAAAAAAAAATACTTAATTTGTGTCTTCAACGCCCCCTTGCAGCAAAAAACAGAGACAATTTCAGTATTTTTTTCCTTCAGCTTTTTCGCGATTTCGGATTTTATGGAAAAGAAAATAGTAAAATTCAACTTTTATTTTCCGACGTTTGTAGGTTTTTTCATTAAAATCCTTTAAAAAGTATAGAAATTCGAGTCAAACTAATTTAATTTAATTTTTTTTAAAGTTCCGGCAAAATGTTCATAACTTTTTTTTACCATACTCTTAGGAAGCACAACAAATTAGCGGAAACAGGAAGAAACCAGAATTCCATATTTTTCTTTTTTGTTTAATATTCCATCGAACTTAAAAGTCATTTAAATTTTAATTTGAATATGGCTTTTTACGTGCAATAAGAAAAGACTTTAACAAAATATTTTCAAAAACTTTTAATATCTTATTATTGATAATAATGTTAGCTACCAAAAAACCCAAATTTCGAGCTCCTGCTTCCTAAATTTAAATATAAGCAACTGTTTAGAAAAAAAGAGTCAAAACTAAGTTTTAATTTTAATAATTAAAGCATATAATTATCTGACTTTTGCGCCCTCTGGTGCCGTCAATAGTAGCTAAAAGTTAAAAATTCTTTTACATGGGTTCGAATAATGGTGTTAGCTGTCGAACATTATAACTTTTGTTACAATACAAAATATAGTCATAACTATGCATTTATTTTAGTTTTCCCCCTAATTATTTGCATTCATCTTTATCTCTTTGCTGATTTAGTAGGAAAAATTGTAAAAGTATTAAATTTGTAAAAATTAAATTGTATTTAAATGTACAATAAAAAAATATAAACTTGCTTGCATTACTACAATTACACAAGTACAAGTACATAAACATAGATACGCAAAGTTAACATTATAGATACAAATACGAGTATGTGTAAATGTGTAGTACTTAAACTATTTTAGGAATTTTTTCATCATTTCTTCTATCATTTATACCCTTTTAAGTGTAAGTTTTCTTTTCACTCGTTAAACTGTTTATGGCAACTAGAGTGATTTTATTCAGCTTGTAAATATCTCACCCTGTACCTCTTCCGTGGCTCTTTACAACACTTGAACTAAGTTTATCGTGTTTGTGTGTGTGTGTGTGTGTGTTTTTTTTTTATTACACCCCATATACGAGAATAGTTTTTGTTGCTATTGCTGTTGCTGAAGCTATTTGAATAGCATTTATTTAATTCAGATTGCATTTTCTTTTTCAGATGGATGTTTTTGTAAATGACACAGATGTGTTTGTGTGTAAGACTGTATATGTGTTGGTTATATGAATTCGTATCCATATGAAAGAAAAACTTTATGTTTATATTGTATGTTGGTTAATTATTGTATAAATGAAATTGGTATTTTATTACATGAAAATTACCACTTAACTTTCAAATTTCTATTTTCTCTAATTTCGCACTAAATACAGTATTACGAGTGGTATCACTTTACACATTTACACAGACACTCTCACATATACAAACTCTAAAAAAAAGTAAATTTAATGATTATAAAATCAATGAAAATTTTAACAAGGAAAATATATATTTTCTTGTCGAAAATGAAATAAGTAAAATATTACTTTTGGTTTTATTTACTCAAAAGGAAATAATAAATATATTGCTAAAGGGATCTCAGTTGTATTTAAAAATCTGTACAGCTCAATTGATTATTAATTAACGTAGGGGAAATATCGAAGCAGACCACTTCCTTAACGGGTCTCTTTTCGATCCCTTTCGTCCACTATGATCATAGAAAACCGAAATGTAATTATGGGAACCTTACCCTCATAGAGTCACATGCTACAAACAGCCTTTAATCTTGACGTTAGTAATTTTAGACTTTCGACTGGTAATTGTAAGCCTTCTTTTTCGTCATGCAGTCTCTAGCAATTGTTAGCATATGTTCAAGTTTTAGGTCCCCCCTGGCATCCTCATTTAACAAGCTTCTGCCAGTGGTCATAAGTCTTATGTTAGCCAGTGCCGGACATTCACACACAATTTGCGCTACCGTCTCAGCCTCCTCCAGGCACAGTCTGCAAGTATTATATTCTTTGATTTTCATCTTAGCCAGATGATATTTAAAGTTTTCATGACCTGTCACCAATGCAGTTATCCAGTTTAGTGTACTTCTATTGCAACTGAGTACCTTACTGGCCTTCCTGCCCATGGACTCTTTGAGCGCCATTCGAACCTGCCTACATGTAGTGTCCTCCCTCCACCTTTTCAGGTTTAATGAGTCCACCCATTATAAGACTTTACCTCGCATTATGCCATTCCCAGCTCTGATCTGTGTTCTAGTCCAGAAAAATCCACAGCAGTTCTCCCTTACGCTAGTTGGTCTGCTGCTTCATTCCCAGGTGTCCTATGTGTCTATTAACCCACATCAATGTTACCTCATTTACCGAGGCACATCTGTTAAGTTTTAAAACATATTGCAGCAGTAGTTTACACATTAACCTGCCTCATACGTTTTATAACCGACTGCTTGCCAAGTGCAATGAGTACCTTTCTCCCCTGCACCCCATATTCCAGCAGGTGAACCAACGCGTGCAGCAGCTCAAGCAATTCTGCCTGGTAAACTGAGATGTACTCCCCCAAACGCAGACTTCAGGACAAGTTCCTCTCAGCTGAGTATACACCTGCTCCTGTATTACCGTCCATTTAAAAATATTAGTCATGAGGTTTTAAGAAATCGTATAAGCTGCGAAATAGCACATCTTAGTAGTCGACAGTGGGGTCATGATGATATGGTAAAAAATAGCTTGAAGATGTTTTGCTTTAAATGGACACCATAAAAAAAGAGGGAAGATAGTCCCGATCTAAAAACCTTCACATTTTTTAAAAATTATGTATTTCATAGTATACCTCGTTCTATATGCAGTTTCTCAAAAAATTTATTATATTTATAATATAAAAACTTGTATATATAACACAGTACAACACGGAAAAAAATAACCATATACGGACACCACTACGTGATAAAAGACCAAAAAAAAGACCCCTGTCTCCCAGTTTTGCCCAAAGTCTTCCAGGTTTTTTTTATGGGGCCTCAAAGATGTGGGTCCTCGATGTTATTTTTGCAAAAAAATTATCATTTACTCAAGCTCATATTTTGCAAACCGTTTGAAATTTTGATATACTCTCTGAGGCAAAGTTGTAGCTCTTGTCATAAAGAACAAAAATTGTTAACATATAAAATCAAAAAAAACATCATCTTCAAGGTCAAAATCGCAAAAAACTTTACAAAAATGAACCTAAGATCTCAGTAAACAACTTTCTAAAACATATGAACTTCCTAGGAATGATTCTTAACACCGTTTAGGTAGCGCTTAGGTAGCCGCAAAAGTTCGATTTGCAAGTCCAGGGCCATCAACATTATAAACGGTGTTAAGAATCATTCCTAGGAAGTTCATATGTTCTAGTTGTTTATTGAGACCTTAGGTTCATTTTTGTAGTTGATTGTTTCCTTGAATTTTGAACGGTTTGCTACCTATGGACCTGAACAGGGGAAAAAAGGTAAAAAAAATTGAATTTTTTAAAGTTTTTTGCGATTTTGATCTTGAAGATGAAGTTTTTTTGATATTATATGTTAACAATTTTTGTTCTTTATGACAAGAGCTACAACTTTGCCTCAAAGAGTATATCAAAATTTCAAACGGCTTGCAAAATATGAGCTATGGTAAATGATAATTTTTTTGCAAAAATGACATCGAGGCCCCACATCTTTGAGGCCCCATAAAAAAAAACCTGGAAGACTTTGGGCAAAACTGGGAGACCGGGGTCTTTTTTTTGGTCTTTTATCACGTAGTGGTGTCCGTATATGGTTATTTTGCCATGACTTAAAAAATTACACAGTGTGTAAGTAAACATGCATTTGCTTGTGCAAACCTTCGGTAACACTTATATATAGAGTATTTTTGGAAAAAGGTTTCGTGATGATCTGGCCTGAGCAACCAGTGAAATACGTATAGGAACTAGCTCTTTTCACCCAATAAACAAATTGCATTTTTATTATAAAACGTTATGGGTAATTAGCATAATACTAAATAATTAATATTTTTTTTTAATTTTGCTTAAAAGTCGTTAATTTCAATCAAAACAAAAATTTTAAATATTAAAGATTAAAGATTGTATAGAATTTTAAATGTCTATTTCTAAAGGGCCTTAACCTATCAAACAATTATGGTCATAAAGTAAAGGGTTTCTTATTTCAACATATTTCTTACTTAAAGCACCTTAGAATTTGTTATTTTAAAATTTTCTAAATCTTAATATTTGATAGTCTAAAAAGGGTATACAAGAATTGCTTATCAATGGTTTTTGAGGTTTTTGTTGTGGCTAGGATCACCTATATCTACTCATGCTAATATTTAATTTAAATCCATAAAACTTTTCAACAAAAAGTTGCAACTTCAATTAAAAGAAAATAGTCTGAAATCAATTTGTTTGTGTTACAACTACAAAACGAATTACCTTACTTTCCCACATTGCAATAAAACAGTAACAATCGTTATAATTACATTTCCTTGTGAGATCGGAAAAAGTTTATGTTTCTTCTTCTATTTAATAGCACAACAACACACAGCATCAATGCACTTTAAATATTTTATTTACACTTCAATAACTTGCAACATTCCATTCCAATAAAATCACAATGACTTGTAGTCAAATTAACAAAAATAACAAAAATTAAATTGGAAAAATAGCAATCAGTAAAGCGGAGGAGGCAACAACAAACAATCTTCTTAAAGAAAACAAATGTCATGTAATTGAAAGTATCGTTTAAATAACAATATTCCAAAAAACGTACAAAATAAAATACATTTGAACTCAATTCTCATCATTTTATTTAAAATGAAGAAAAAATGCACAAAATTAAAGCTGAACATTTATGCAAAAAAATACTTACATAGATACGAACATGTATGTATGTATGTATGTATGTATGTATGTATGTATGTAAAGAAAACATAATATTATTTTTGGTAACGTCAACCGCAATTGCACTGTGGAATAAATTAAAAATAAATTACATACGATTTTTAAACTCCTCAGCAATGTTTCTGTGACAGTTGATTTGACAGTTTTCGATTGTTTTGAGGTAAATTTGGTTTAGAAATTTATCATGATTAGATTCAAGCCAGAGCAATATTTGCAAAATTGTTCAAGTTTATTTTGAAAATCATGGTCCAATACGTTTGCAATACGTTTATACTTAACGATTATAAGCATCCCTAAAGATGCCGTTCAGTACGCATAAAACAAGTGCTTAATGATGTGCACCTTAGTATTGATGATGATCTAAATGAGTCAATTCACCATCGTGTTCAAAAATTAAACTTGTGCTTATCCACTTGATTTTCGATCTTGATTTTCGTGCTTACAAGATTTGGAGGAATTGAAGACCTTGCGATCATTCGCGGAATACATTTTCTGAATAGGCCAAAGGACACATCGCTATTAACCAAGAATTTCATTTAAAAAATTTGTGAAATGATGAGCACACTTATGGTTAAATTTCAGTGTCAATAAACAGAATTCAGCGTTTGGATCTGTGATTGTAAAATACATGAGTTGTATGCGAGATCAGCAGTATCAGACAGTCTCATTATTGTCTCAACGAAAAAATCCAGTACTCATTTTTGCTGCTCCGATATCTAAGAAAACATTATATGTATATTATATAATGTAAGGAAATAGTATATAAATAGTATATAATACGGATCCCTTTTCGATCCTTCTTAGTCCACAATGATTTGATCGGTAATTTACGGCTCCTTACTTTCGTTGAGTCTCGCCACTTGCCTTTACTCCTGGCTGTAATGATTTGAAACTATCGACTTTCTTCATCATCACGGATTTTTTTGAAATTACCAGCATTTGTCGAAGGCTTAGATCACCTATGACACTCAAATTTAACTTGTATCTGCCTGTCCTAAGCCTTATGATAGCCCGTGCTGGACATATACATAGTATATGCGCCACAGCCTCTGCTTTTTCCAATCTGCAATCATCATCAACTTCGATCTTCAGCTTGACCAGATGATACTTTAAGTTTCCATGAACTTTCAAAAACGCTGTTATCCAACCTTTTTGCCATTCCTGCCGAGGAGAACTATTAGAGCATGCCTACACTTTATCACTTCCAGTTTAAAAAGAGTCTACCCATTGAAGGACCTTTGCTAGCAATAAGCTATTTCGCCGTTCAAATTTATGTTCCACTCAACTCACAGCAAATCCTCATTTTGCTAGTTTGCCTGCTGCTTCATTCCCAGCTGTACCTACGTATCTTCTAAACCAAATTAACGTTACCTCTTTTACCGATACACACCTTTTTAGTTTCATTAAGAATTCAAGCAAAATTTTGCTGTATACGTTCATTTGCATCATGTGTTATAACTTCCCTGCACCCGACGTTGTAACTCATGATCCAACGCATGCAGAAACCCAAGCAATTATGCCTAAAAAAACATGACACATCCTGGTTTATCATGTTGTGCAATTATGTTCAAAGACTGTTAACTACCAATGGGGCATCAGATAACTAAGCAGTAGCTTTTCTAATTATTATTGTAGGCCATTTGAAGGGAAACTTTCACCACCTCTTACATCGTTATCCACTCTTCTGTTCTAGAAAAAATTTATGCCACTAGCTCTAGCAGCAAAGACTTTAATGCCTTTATTATTAAAATGAATGTACATATGTATGTTAATATTTCGAAGGTAAATATCGCCGATACTGATATATTGCCAAACACGAATTATCGCCGATATATCGATAGCGGATGGATCCCTGGTTTTAAGCACCATTTCTTCTTCTTCTTTTCCTCTAACTGTAGGCTAAAGATTAGTATAGTGTTTTTTTAATTCAATCAAAGGTTACTTAATCTTAGTTTCAACTAGGCCAAAAAATAATTAAGTTTTAAAAAAATTCTACTTAATATACTCGTGAAAGCATATATATCATATTCATTTTTGCTTTCATATTTTATACTAGCTGTGCCCACACACGGTGTGTGCGTTCTAGCAATATTTTGTTCGATTTTGCTTTGAAATTAATTCACATCAAATTTTAAGACTCTTACGTATTTACTTTATATAAAGGTACCCATCCCTGGATAAAATTCAAAAATTTATATAAAATACTAAAAATTATTGTAAAGCTCTGCAAAAGACAGACTGGAAATGAGTTACTCATTATTTTAAGACAGCGCCATCTGTTGCGCAACATTTCTTAAAATATACTGCTTTCAAAAAGTAAAAGATGCCTTAAAGTATGCAGTACCTTTAAATCGGTAAAAACAATCGGCATACTTTCACTGTTTTTCCTCCACTTTCTCTTGAAAATAAGATATATTTGCGGAAAAGAATATCCTATATTGGAGTCAGGATGGTAAGGTACCTCATCACAAAATTTTGTTAAAATCCATCCAGTAGTTTTTACGTGATGCAAACACAAAAAAAGAAAGACAGACAAACAGAAAATGAGTTACTATTTTATTTTATGTATAGATATGTTATAAATAAATATTTATTTCGTCTACTACTTTCAATTACTCGATACTACTTAATACTTATCAATTGGGTACTTAATATTAGCACTCAATACTTTTGTTGTCATAATGTTGTTGTCCAAAATTTAAATGTGTTCGTTCAATTTTTACAAATACAACGCTAAAAGTATCCGGTAACTACTTTTGAGCATTGAATATTCAAAAACATGGTAATCGGTACCCACTATTCAAAGCTATTCTAAACTGTGTTAAAGCTTAGTTCATCCCATTGACGCTCCTTTAAAGGTTTTCTTATTTCACGCAACTGTACCAGTAACATTTAATTCCATAACTCTCACTGTTCACCGATATATACTAAAATACGTTTATTTTTCGAATTTTTTATATTTGCAATTGATGGTGGCATTCAGAATCTGTTAGAGTTGCTCATTTGGTTGTTTCTTAAAAATATTTTTTTTTGTGTTGTTTTTTTTTTTTCTTTTCACCAGTAACAATAATCGTATTTTTATATTTGTATTTTCACCTGAAAAATTATATGGAGTTTTTTTTTTTTTTTGTTTATTATTTTGAATAGTGTTGTTGGTTATTTTCTGTTCACCGGTTGTTTAACATTCGCGTGTTCATTTGGCAATTTTGCAGTCGTGTGGAATAGTTAAGTTATTTTAACTCATCCATTTTTAGACTACAACAGATACGCTTGATGTTGTTCTCTTCGCAATTCAATTCGCTAAATTCTTTCGCGTATATTTTGATTTAAAAATATTTTTCTGTTTAAAGAAAAATATGATACCGAATTTTTAAATATTTAATAATTTTGATACATGTGATAAATAAATTCCATTTTTATATAAAATAGTTACAAATATTTAAGTTTTTAAATTTTATTTATATTTTGCATTTAAATGAATTTTATCTCTTTATTATTCCAGGTAAATTCAATCAATTTTATCCTGTGGAAATGTATACCAGGTAACGAAACAGATACTTTGGTTAATATTTAAGGTATTGAATAATAAAATTATTGTTAAAAAAAAAAATAAAACCAAAAAACAGTTTTATAAAACCGAATGAATATAAAAATGAAACGACCAAAATTCGGCAGCGAAAGACACTTTATTATAATTTCAGGAACTTAATTTTAGGTTCTCTTCATGCTTTTGATAAAAAAAAATCTAATAAAATGCAGATGTAATTTTAAACGAAGGTTTAATTCTCTCTAAGTTGAAAGAATATTTTTTAATTACAAATGATATGAATATTTAAAGAAAAATTGGGAAATTTTTTCTTCTGACTTTACCAGAATGTAATGCATTTTCTGGATCTCTACGTCCGTTTTTAGCAATGAATGCAACTTTTTGTTAATTTGTTTTGCCCCAACATTCTTTTTTAGATGATACTAATTTGGTATCAAACCAAAGTTTATTAGGTAAACATGGTTTGAGCAATTAATATAAGGTGGTAAATATTAAAGCAAAATATAAAACAAACAAGAGGTAAAAATTTAAGTCTTGTAGACTTCGATGATTGAATACGATTTTTCTCGTATTCATTTTTCTGAGTTTGTTTGGCTAAATAGATGATGTTTACAACTAACACCACTCAAAGCAGATAAGTGCTAAGAAAATGCTGCTAATGCCTAAAATAAAATTTTCCCATTTTTTTTCTTTAAAATAATTAAAAAATATTCTTTCAACTTAGAGAGAATCAACCAAACTTAAGTCTGATTTCACTTTTTTTTTTATTATTCACATGATTTATAACTAACTGTGCTCGCGACTTTGTAGGCGTCCTGGCAATATTTTGTTCGATTGTGCTTTGAAAGTAATCCACACCAACTTTTAAGATTATTAATTTTACACTGCTTCACGTATACGTATTTACTTTATATAATGGTACCCATCCCTGGATAAAATTCTAAAATTTATATATAAATTCTAAAAATTATTGTAAAGCTCTGTAAAAGGTGTTTAAAATATTTTAATAACATTGTAATTCCACAAAGTAAAATACATATCAAATACAAATTTTATTCAATTGGCGCCTAATGTTACGCAATAGTATTTAAAATAAAATAGAAAAGTAAATTATATTGGAACCAGTATGCTAAGGTACCTCCTCATAAAATTTTGTTAAAATTCATTACTAGATGCGAACACAAATGAAAAGCAGACAGACAGATGTAAATGAGTTTTTGTATTATATGTATAGATTAGAAATATTTTTTTTAACTTTGATAGACTTCTCATAATCAATAATAATTATAATAATTAGGCAAAACAAAATATCAGCTATTTGCTTACAATTTTAAATGATAAAATCACACCCACCCAAAATCATGAAGTCGCGTGATTTAAAGTATAGGCACAAATCACATACCTGATAATAAAATGTCATTTCCTTCTCTTGTAGATATATCATCCTAAAGGTATGCAACTGATTTGTTTTCAATGAAAATAAAACAACATAATTATTTAAGCATTTTCTTTAAAATTGTATTTAAATTACTTTATAATATCGCATGGTCCTTTGCCAGAGGGACGCCTGAAGATCAACAAAAATGCTGATGATGCTCTTAACATTATTTATATATACAAATCTATATGCCTCTCTAATAGTCATAACTCCCACCTGAAAAAGGTAATTTGGTATTCGTTGGTTTGTAGCTTTGAAAATATTCCAAAACAAACGCCACAGACCATCAGTGATCCATTAGTGTATATCCTGCAGCCATATATTATACAGCCTCTTTTTTAATCCCGCCCAGAAGGAAACAATAAAAGGCTGAAAAAGTACATTTAGGTACTATAGAGTCTAAAGGTATACTAAAAAATAGAAATAGGCAGACGTTCTGATATCCTATGATCACTATATGTGATTATAATCTATATATATAATAAAATGAAATCCATACATATAATAAAATAGTAATTCATTTCCGTCTGCCTGTCTGTCTGCTTTTCTTTTTCGTTCGCATCACGTAAAAACTACTGGATGGATTTTAACAAAATTTTGTAAGGAGATACCTAAGTATCCTGGTCCCAATATAGGATACCGTTTTTCGCAAAAATATCTTATTTCCAAGAGAAAGTGGAGAAAAAGCAGTGAAAGTACGCAGTTGAACTAACCGGATATGCATACTTTACTTTTTTAGAAATTAAAAAATACAAAACTGATATGTAGCATATCTTAAGGCGGTTCTAAATACGTAAGTGTCTTTGGTGTGGATTGCTTTCAAAGCAAAATCGAACAAAATATTGCAAGGACGCTGAAAAAGTGGCGGACACAGCTAGTCATTAAATAAAGGTTTAGTTTCTAAAGGAAACTAAGTCCGTTTTGGTTATAAATCCGTTTTATAATATCATATATTTCAATTTTTGTCCTCATTTTAAAATACTTTTAAGTTTGATTTTGTTTGAAATTTAATTAAATTTTTCTGTTCATTGCAAACGAAGTCTTTTTAAAACTTTATTTTGTAATTGACAAATAAATATTTTTCAATTTCATCTCACACAATACTCTTTCATCAACAGCACACATCCACCCCATTCATGCCATCTTTCATTCACACAATTCTGCTAATACCTATTGCCACAGAACTTTGTTCACTTTTCGATTATTTAAAATTTGTTTAATTTTACCCCATTACAACTTTCATGCGAGTGTGCGTAGAAATACCAATACTGTAATCACCTGGTTTTCAAAGAATTTTCGAAATAAGTTTTCCTTTATCCAACTGTGACAAATGATGAAAAATTTAGCAATGAATTCCCAATTTTTCTCCCCTGTAGTTCATTCGTTCCGTTTGGTGCACAAAGTGTTAAACCAATAAATCATTAAAATTCTTAAAAAATCAAACGATCTGTTTGGTTTCCATCTTTAAATTGCAACTGGAAAAGTTTTCCAGAAACCACAAAAAAAAGAAACACACACACACCAATTCGTGGAAAGAACTTTAAGTAAAAATGTTGACATATTGATGTGTGGAAGCTGTGAATGCTTGAGTGCTGCAACCAAGTTACAACTTAACCACAGCAACTGTAAAACACCTTGAGGAAATCTCTTGAAGTTTAAAGTTGAAATAAAAACTACTTGAATAGACGAAAAAATGAAAATGCTTCTTAATGAATGAAACCAAAGACTACAACTGAATAATGAAAAAAGACAGTGGCGTCGATTGCAAAATAAATGATATAATAATTTCTCAAATTGTCTGTGCTTCAGAAGAAAATCCCGGTTAAGTCAGAATAGGAAAATATTTAACCATATTTATAAGTGAACCCCGAAAACGATTACCCCAATTATGCATTTAAAATTACCTCAAGTCTTACTAATGTTATTTTTCAATCGGCTCAAAAGGTTCCGAAATTGTGACAAAAATAAATTTTTTTTTGTGCAAAATTTAACAATCTTTTTTGCATACAGTGAAGTTTTTATTTATGAACCTTGAAATAACAACATTTATGATATTTATCACAAATTAGATTTCTAAAACTTTATATTTGTTTTTCACACTCATAAACGAAAACCACAAAATTATCTGTCTATGATCACACATGAATGTGTGTAACTGTTTTTTTAGCATACATACATGAACAGTAAAAAAAACACACAATATTCAGGCATGTGTCATTGGTGATAAATTAGCTTCTCATTAATGCTGTTTTACATATATAAATGTTTGTATATATATTTTTTATTTTTGTATATATTTTTTTACTTTTGTGATTTTTCATTTGTGAGCGTTCATTTATGAAATTTCTCACTTCTCACACTTTGTTACTTAAGTTGGCCGTCAGCTGTTCATTACAAAATTTGTGCATATACATGCATACATACACACAATTATACGAATGCGCAATGTGAACATTTTTTTCACGATCTTCTCAATTATGAGAAATTAACAAAACTGTAAGTTCTCATATATGATTACTTGCGTGAAAGACACAATACAAGGCATATTAAACAAGGTGATAGCGTAAGGGAGAGGAAATTTGAGCAAAAAATTTTTTGAATTTTTTTTATATGGATTTTGACAGTAAAATAGATATTATTCTCTCTTAAAAAACCTGATTAATGTCAAACTCCATATAAAAAAAATTGAAAAAATTTCTCTTTAAAATTAGCTCCGCCTTGTGCAGTCACCTGGTTAAATATGCCTTGACACAATATTATTTAATTTCTTCGCTTTTGAATAGAAATAAAAAGAAATCTTCTCACTCAAGAACAAACACAAAATATTTTCTAGCCTCTCACACATGAATAAAAAGAAGCAGAAAAAAGTAAAATGTGCATACTCCCGCATGAGTGAGAAGTGAGTGAGCATTTCGGTATTATGCTTAAAAGTAGTCATGTGGCGTACAGTGGATGTACTAACAGTAATGTTCCCCAATTATAGCTGATTTTTTGAGAAAATGACTTGCTTACATACGAGGGCAATTTGATAATTTTCTCCAAAAGCAAACAGCCTCGGTAATTTTAAAGAAATCTGGTCGTCACGCCAGAAATAGCTGATAAAATCTATGGAAAGGTATTGGACGATCGAAGAATGAGAGTGCGTGAGGCGACTAAGGCGAACCTACTATATCTCAAGCAAGATTTTCATATTAAAAAAAAACTATCCTGGCGATGTGTGCGGCAATCAAGTCAACACACCGGTGAATACGCCTTTAGTAAATATCGCAAAACTCCATGAATTGTGCTACGAAATGCTACCCCATTAAGACCACTCTAGAGATTGGGCAGTTTGCGATTATTTCGTTTTTCCAAATTTGAAGAAATATTAGGATAATAAGAGACATGTTAGGATGGTAACAGACATTACATACATAGATTGAAAAATTTCAGAGCTATAAGTTCAGCACTGAGCAAAGAGCAGGCAAGAAAAACAGCCGCCTCAAGACGCCAAGTAATCTAGATTACAAACATTGTACTAAAGCTGAGCTAAGAGAATGAGTCGAGTCAATAATGTAGAGACCTCAGTGAAGACTGGCCTGGCCTACCGTGGAGACCGTTATAAATATTAAAGGGTGTTCCGATAGTGATATGATTTAAAGTGTATGTCCCTAAATTAAAGACTAAAGGGTGTTTCCACAATGATGTGATTTGCATGTGTATAACCTTATTTTGGAGCGTAAACTCTTGATATTTTCACAGAAGGTGCATTTCTACGGCAGCTATAACTGACCTGAGCAAATGAACTAAAAGCACTAAAATACCGAGATAGTTCATTTAAGTATTCTGAACTAAAAAGATTGCTAACTTTAATGAACTTATAACCACAAATTTACTTCATAGGGAAAAATGTAACAATCAAGGCACATTTATCAGGTAGACTTACTACGGAGGGGTAATATTAAGGCGGAAATTTTTAATTATAAGGATTTCGACATTTAAATTTACAATTTTTCCCATAAAATGGAAGTTTAACTGTAAAATAAAATCAAAATTTTCTACCTACTAATTCTCCTCCTTAGTGAGACTACCAAAAAAAAGTATCTTGGTAACAATAAAATAGATTATGACTAATTTTCTCATAGATCCTACTGTACAAAAAAACAATGATTTTTACCTTTTGCAAAATAAAACTAAATCTATATAAACTCTAAATAGTTTTGAAGAAAAATAAGAAAGAATAAAGATTTAGTTACGGCAAATAATCACCTCAACTCAAATAGGGGGTCATGATGTTGAACAGAAATTAACTTTGGTTTTGCGTACAGCACGAAAAGCACAAACAACAAACTTAGAGGAATTATGTATATATGCAGCTGTGGTAGAGCAAGAGAAGATTGTGAAGGAAATGCAATAAAAATGTTAAATTTCTTGACAAACAGGAAACGGAAATGCAAAAGGCTACTAAAAGTGTTACTTACAATTTTAGTAGTGTTGCGCTATAGAAGGAAAAACTTTTGTTAGTAAGTCAAATACAAAAAACTCCATAAAACTAACCTGCTCAAGTCATGAAATGGTAAACGATGACCGGAAATAAGGAAAGCAAAAACAAAACTAACAACAACATAATGTCAAAAAACTTTGATAAGACAAGAATCTTAAAATATAATTTTCATCAAAAACGCAAAAACAAAACGACAAATATAGTCGCTTAACATGGAATATCAAGCACAAAAGGACACTAGCAAACAAACGGGAAAAAAAGCAAACAATCAACGTCAAATTATTATGCTGATTTAAAACCACTCTTGTCGATAAGGAATGACAATAACTTTTACTTTGTTCCAGTTTATTTAAGGATAAAGTTATTAATTATATTCCAGAATACACATACTTTTACATTATGCCATGAAGATTAGCTAAGAAAGAAGAAATTCTGATCCCAAAGCAAAAACGGCAAAGTAATGCAGTCGTTTATTATAAAGACTGTGTTTTAAAAAAGTTTAAAGTCATTATAAATATTTCAAATAAGTTTTATCATTTTACCAAAATGCTTGAAGAAATATTTCGCAAATTTAATTAAGCAAAGAATCTTAAGTCAATAGCTTAGTGATTTTATTAATTTCGAAAGTAAAATACTTTGTGCAAAGTAAAATTGAGGGTTTAAAATTAAGTCTATTTAAACTTAAGTTAGAAAGCTAAAGTCTTAAGTCACATTAATATGGTTTAATTTTTTATCAATATCAAATTAAATTTTGAATGGCAGACAAAATAAAATAAATGAGTCAAGTGCTAGTGAGACTCACACATTTAGGGTTCCATACTATCTTCAATACAATTTTATTAAGCCCATTAAATTTTGAAGTTTTTGTGGTAATTACTTCCTTTATAAATTTTAAATGTCTGTTTATTACGATTTATTCATTTTTAATTTTCATTTTCTTTCAATTTTATTAATTTAATTTTTGCCATCTGTTGTAATTGCTGACATTGTAAAAATATTTTGTGTAAAAAAGTCTCTTACTATTATGGTTTAAAACCGAGGTCTCATATTTAAAATCGCGTCGTATAGCGATAAGGGTATTCCAATTGCTATGGTAATATACCACCGTGAAAATTTCAAGACTTCAAAAATAAGGCCATATATTTTCAAAACAGGTAGCTATTTTAACACCCTTTAGTTTTATTTCATACTTGATAATATAGTGAATATTTATTTATTTTTTTAAGTGTTACAATACAATTACAAATTATATTCTAACTTAAATTACCGAGCATGCTCACTAACACCCAGAGTCTTTGTCGGGATTCGCCCCCACAACCCCCAGACTGATAGACTAACAAACTACCTACTAGCCGAACGGAGCAGCCAATAGCCAATATAGTTAGTTTTAAATACTCTGTGTACAGTTAAAAAATAAAGAAAACATAAATCAACAATTTGCTTTTCGACAAAACCTCTATTCTATTCTTCAGATTATTTTTTGTATACTCGTACAATAAAAATTAAACATAATTATTTAAGTGTTGGTTAGTTTTTTTTTTTTTAATTTAAAAGTGTGCAACATTTATTATCTTGCTTGAAAATTTTGACAATAAGCTAGTGGTAACAATACTGCAGTTTAGAAGGAAACTGTACTTTTTATTGGCTTTAAGAATGCAACATTATTTTATTTAAATTCTTATTATATTCTTATCTAATCCTGGTGCGCTTCACTACACCCGTCCACAAAAAATACAATAAACACTTAAAAGAAAAGTGTGGTCAAACTTTAACTCAAAAACGCACGCTATTCTTACATCAAAAATGTTTTAGTTTATATGCAAGGCACGACGCCTACTGTTCCCATCTACTTTTTTTCCAGATTATACGTATTAACACGATATTATTTTTTACTTTATATGGTAGGTACCACTCCCAGTCTGTACTTTGCATTTGTACAAAGTTTCAAGACTCTACCTATTATAGTTCTCTATGTATACGATAATAATTTTTCACTTAATATAAGAGCTATCACGCCCACTGTCTTAATCCAGCCAGTATTTTGCTCGACTATGCACATTACTCTGAGGGTTACTTGTGCACAGTTTCAAGACTCTACCTATTGTAGTTCTCCAAGTACACGTTAATAATTCTTCACTTTGTATAGGAGGTACCACGCCCACTGCTCCACTCCAGTATGCATTTTGGTAGACTATGCACATTACTCTGAGGGTTACTTATGCAAAGTTTTAAGACTCTACCTATTCTAGTTCTCCAAGTGCACTGTAATCATTTTTCACTTTCTATGGGAGGTACCACACCCACTATTCCAATTCATTTTGTGTTTAGCTAAACTATATACGTTAACATATTGTTTACTGATGCGAAGTTCTACGGTGCTACCTACTGCAGTCCTCTAGATACAGGATAATAATATTTTACTTTTTATGGGAGGTACCGCGCCCACTGTCCATAATGATGCTGTACTTTGGTAGAAAATAAACATAAGCTGCAAAGCTTCAATGGTCTATCTATTGTAGTTCGCCAGGAACTCGATAATAATTTTTCACTTTGTATGGGAGGTACCACGCCCACTATTTCAATCCAGTATATCTTTTCCTAAACTATGTTTGTTAAGATAGTGGTTACTGGTGAAAAATTTTAAGGCGCTACCTATTACTGTTACCAAGCAATACGATGATAAATATTTACTTTGTATGGGAGGTGATACGCCCACGTCGGTAATCAAAAAAATAAGTACCTTGTTTTACCAACTGTATATCTAATAACAAACTGTGAAAATTTGAGAAAGATTGGTTCACTGGTGCAGGCAGCTATAGCTTTCCGACAAACAATATATAGATATGAGTATACGCTTTCGTGAGTAATTAATTATTGTTTTTTTTCTGTCTTTTAAATTTTTATTACATTTGCACTTTTTACCATTTTTTGGACTCGACAAACTTAAAATTAAAACCAGAAATAATTAACTGAACAGATGTTGGCTTGCTACAATTCCGTGCTAAAAAAGCATTGTACCGAAATGCACACCAACTTCTCACTCATGTTCGAGTAGGAACATTTCATTTTATTTTTTGCTTCTCTTCATTTATGCGTAAGAGACTAGAAAATATTTTGTGTTTTTGTTCATTTATGAGTGAGAAGATTTATTTTTTCCTTTCTATTCAAAAGTGAATAAAAGGGAAAATATTTTGCTTTCCAAGCAAGTGAAATGAGAATTTACAATTTTATTAAGTTTTCTTGAATGAAAAGAATACAGAAAAATGTTCACATTTAAAAATTGTTACACACATTTTATTTTGATTGTAGACAGAAAACTTTGTGCTGTTTGTTTATGAGCGTTAAAAATAATTACACAATTTTAGAAATCTCATATGTGATAAATATTATAAATGTTTTTATTGTTTCGCAGTTGCAAAACCATGTTGCCAAAAGCATTTTTTAGTTAGAGAAACATGCTGCCAGAAACATTTCGTGACTTTTCAAAAAATGAACAAAATACTACTTTAACAACATTATTTCTTATTTATGTATTTCGCACTAAATTTTTATAAATGGGCTTTTGACAGCATTTCGCACGAAATCATGAATAGACAACCATGCTTAAGGCTAAAATGGACCTTCATTAATAGCTTATGTTAGGATTTTATCGCAGAAATAAGTAATTTTTATACTAAAAATAATATCTGCCTATTTCTAAAAAATTTAAGTTCTGTTATATGTATATGTAGATCAACATTTTGTTCATACACTCAATATACAAAACTTGTTTTTTCTTATCTTATTACCAATTGTTTTATTAACAAAACAGTTGTTAGTTTTATATATGTTACTGAAACAGGGCCACAGTCCAACTTGGTAGGTTCTATTCCCAACAAAGACTCTGGTATTTTATTTTATTTAAACTGGTCAAAATCGGGGAAGGATGATACTTTCATACTATGTCTGGATGGGAATGAGATGGTAGTGCACATTATGAATGTCCAATGCTAATTTTAACTACTCGTTAACTTCATTAGTGACAGGTCATCATCAACGTAGTTCAAATCGCGAAGAATCGATACTTGCAGACTGTGCCTGGATGAGGATGAGATGGTAGCGCATATTGTGAGTGGCAAGTGCTAATATTATGGGCCTATTTTAGACTTCCTCGTTCTCAATTATTTCTGGTACCCGATTAGTGTGCTATTACGTTATTTTTATTAAATCTCCTGCTATAACTATATTTTTACTCGTGACTTAAGTGATTTCGATTGTAATTGCTACCATTTTTCTGAGAATAAGGTCTGCATATTATTTATATTTAGTATATACTAGCTGTTCCCACACGCGTTGTGAGCGACAATATTTTTTTCGATTTGACTTTGAAAGTAATCCACTCTAAATTTTAAGACTCTTTTTATACTTACTTTATATAAAGGTACCCTGAATAAAATTCTAAAATTTATACAAAATTCTAAAATTAATATAAAAATCTAAAATACTAAAAGTTATTGTAAAGCTCTGTATAATCTGTTTAAAATATTTTAATAACAATGTAATTCTACAAAGTAAAAATACAAATCAAATACGGAATTATTTAATTGGTTACATGGCAGTACGTTATTAATATTTAATGATTGTTTTAAAACATCGCCATCTATGGCGCTTTTTAACTCAATTTGGAAATATTTTAAAACAGTGCCATCTGTTGCGCAACCGTGTTTAAAATATACAGCTTTCAAAAAGTAAAAGATGCCTTAAAGTATGCAGTACCTTTAAATCGATAAAAAAAAATCGACGTACTTTCACTGCTTTTTCTCCACTTTTTTTGTAAATAAGATATTTACAAGTAAAACAAGCAATGAAAGTACCCTATATTGGAACCAGGATTTTAAGGTAGCTCCTCACAAAATTTTGTTAAAATCGATCCAGTAGATTTAGTGTGATGCAAACACAACAAAAAAAACAGACAGACAGGAAATGAGTTGCTAACCTCTGAGTTCAGTCCACTGACAGTACACTCACTCAGTTACGGAAAGCAATAGACTTACCTGCCTTCGGATTTAATTGTAGTTTTTTCGTTGGACAAATAAAACATACTTTTTTTATTTATTATATACATTTTTTATTCACAACAACAAAAAGGAATCGAATTGATTATTCATAATTTTTATTTCTTAAAGTTGAAAAATATTAAAACATTTAATCCTTATCTTTTAATAATGAACCAAATTTCCACTCTTCACCCTCTTCATCACATTTAATTTCTAATATTTTGATAACTTCATTTTCGTATCTCACTAAATAAATCTGTTTCATTAGACCGTTTCGTTTACAGTGCATTCAAACATGCGATTTGAAAAGTTTTTTTTTCTTTTTCCGCAAAGGCTAAATGTGGTTTTTGTTGTTGTTGCAGTTGAATTTTGCATGTGAGCTGTAGTTTTTCCAATGTTTCTCGACAACTTTATTCTCGTTTTCGATTTAATTTTCTGTGCAGAGTTATCTACACTGCTTTACATTGTTGCGTTTTTCTTGTATTCTCCTCTTTCTCCACTTTTTAAATCGTTCGTCCTTTGTCACTTATTTCTTTCTACGCTTTAGAGTTTCTGGTTTTGTGTTTGCAAAAAGACATGCTGTGTGAATTGTAATTTTTCTGTTGATTGCAATATTTCAGCGGTTATGGTCTGTGGTCACTGATATTCATTCATTCATTTATTCATTTAATCAATCGTTCATTCTTTCATTTCTTCAAACAGTCATTCGTTCATTTGATTATTCTGTGAGTGAGCTAGTGTTTCACTATGTACGAGTATGCTTTTATGTGCAGTGTAAAAGAGGTTTGAAATAATGCAGACAATTTAAAATTGAGTTCAATTAATTATTGTTTTTAACGTTTACTTTGGACATCTTTATCATTTAAGTTTTGTTTACATGACAAATATTCTTTGATATTGCTTTCGTTAAAGTTGATGAATGAAGTTGCATTGCGTTCGAACAATACAAGCTAAGGAAAAATATGATTGAGGAGACCATAATCTAAGGGTAACATAATATCATTGAATTTTATGGTTGTAGTAAAATTATATTTTTTTTTATATGATAACATAATTACTTCCACTATATTATTTTATAATCTTTTACAATAACATTGTAAAAGGTAACCACAGTTTTTGTTTGAAGTATAAACATATTATATTATTATAGGATCATAATATAATAAAAATAATATTATATTATGATCCTTAGTACGGTTGGCGCTTTCTAGGTGAAGACATCATTATCCAAACACGGTCTTTACCGGAAGATATGAGAACAGTATTTCATTTACTTAATATTATGTACAAAAACTAGATTCTAAAACTAGATAGTAATATACATATGGAATGGATGCACAAACTACGACACAATTATTTATTATTTTATTTATTCCCTATATGATATTTGATTGGCTTATTAATAAATCACTGAAATTATAGAATATAATTCAACCGAATGAGAAACCAAAATCAAATTACATAGTTGTTTGATTACATATGACCAAACCAGGTTTTTTTATTTATTATCGTCTGTCTGTCTTTTTTTGCGTTCATATCAAATAGAAGCTACCGGATGGATTTTAACAAAATTTTGTGAGGAGGTACCTTAGTATCCTAATCTAAATATAGTATACTTTTTTTGCAAAAATATCCTATTACCCCGAGAATGTGGAGCAAAAGCAATGAGAGTACACCGAATTATTTTACTGATTTAAAACTACAGCATACTTTAAGGCATCTTTTATTTTCGAAAGCTGAAAATTTTAAGCAAAATAATGAGTAACTCATATTCTATCTGTCTTTTACAAAGCTTTACAATAGTTTTAAGAACTTCATGTAAATTTTAGAGTTTTTCCTAGGAATGGGTGCCTTTATAAGAGTCTTCAAATTTGTCGTGAATTACTTTTAAAGCAAAATCGAACTAGATAATTTCAGGACGCACACAATATGTGTGGGCTCAGCTAGTATGTGATAATTAATAAATTAGTTAATTCTCATTAATGCTCTTTTACATAAATGTTTTTAACTTTTTATTTTATTTTTATTTTAATCATTAATGAATTTTCTTATAAATAAGATTTCCAAAACATTTTGTTACTGCATACGCCGGCAGTTGCACATTACAAACTATGTCCATACACATACACACATATTTACATTCATACATACATTTATGCGAATACAAACATTTTTCTACGATCTTCTCATACGAGTTTATATGAGCACTTTCGTGAAAAACAAAAATACCTTTTCATTTATTCACTTTTAAAGACAAAGGAAAAAATAAATCATGTCACTCATAAATGAACAAACACAAAATATTTTCTAGTCTCCCTTTCTATACTCATACTCACACATGATTGAGCACTGAGTAAGTATTTCGGTACTCTGGAACAAACTAATCATATCGCACAATAAATCTTAAACAGACACTACCTAAAATTCACAAACATTCGAGAGAGACGAAAAAACTGTTTTTTTTTTTTTTAAACAGGGTTGCAATTCAATAATCAAATTGACTTCCTCAGTAACGGAATTTTTGAAGTTGTAAAAATCAGAATAGCAAACGAAATTTTTTTGGTCGTTAGAGATTTGATCTGTGAATTAGTATATGAAAAAAAAAGATTTTAATAAATTTCGAGCTGTTGAGCTGTTTATGATTTAGTTTGGGATATTATTTTATTATTATTTTATTATTAATAAATACTATATTATTTTCGAATAGTTATAAAACTTTGGTTGCGATAGAATTTTAACAAAAAGTTTATTGTTCAAACCAACCATGTTGCATAGGGTAAAAAAACTTGTTATCATAATTACCATAACGATAAAAACAACTACAATTTGGATACCGCAACCACATAGTGTTACAGAGAACATAATATGGTTCTTGTGGCCATACCTCAACCATGCTTTTTTTGTGCCTGTAGGCTTTTTCAGTTAATGCCAATAATTATCTTTTCATGACTTCTTAGAGCATATTTAGTTACTTTTGCATAATTGAATGCATTCCTTTAATGACCTGTGTTAAAAACTTTAAATCATAGCATTTGCAAAAGTGTAATCTAAACTATATGATTATTTGTGTAACGTACGTTGCACGAACAAAAAAAAGGGTGGAGAACTTTAATTAATGATATTAGAAACTTTTAAAAAGATATTCATCATAAATTCATATTTATTGCAGCAAACTATACGCAATACTACCCATTTTAAAGCTTTATTGGAAATTTAAGCTGCAGAGATTACAATTATTTATGTAGAAACTGGATTTTCTTTTTCTATTTATAAAAAGTTTTACATTAGAGACGTGATTTGTTTGATAGACAAAAATTAAAAAGAAATAGAATTTGTTTAAATTGGTTTTATCTACAGGCTAACAACACGAAATTAGAGCAAGGTGTACTCAACACATAAGAAAGACAGTAGATGGCGCTAGATTTTATAAATAAATGTCGTTATGTAGGAACGAATCACTGTAGGTCAGGCCGTTTAAAGCATACATATCACCCAATCATGATAAAAACACATTTAAATTAAAAAACAAAGGCAAAGGAAAAATACAATGTCAATTTCCATTTTCTTAATATTTTTAAAAATAACATTAAATATTTAATGGAAAACAAAAAAACAATTTTTGGAATTTTCCTCTGTCTATCTCTACATGTTCGAAACACATAAACCTAGGTGAATTTTAATAAAATTTTATGGGGAAGTATCCTAGTACATCGGTTCTAATATAGTATACTTTTTTCTGTAAAAATATACACAACTTTACCGCTATAAAAGACTTGGGGTATCTCCTTTTATTTTTGTAAACGGGAAATTTTGGGCACTATTGAAACACATAGACGACAGTGTCGCATAGAAATTAGCCAAAGTTGGCTAGAGCCACAACGGTGGCCGTGTAGCCATGTCGTCAAAATAATCGTCTTAATGTAAACAGGTTTATTTTAGTTGTGATAGGTTGTAGTCGGTAGCTTGCTGACGCCAATGTGTTTATGACATATCAGAATTTTATATAAAACCTTTGTTGTAACTTTCTACCTCTATACAGTCGTGCACCTCTATACAAAGTATATAAGTATATATAAACCCTTCCTGCAGCACTATAAAAGTAAGAACCTAAAAATTCGGTATGGAAAAATTTAGTATAAAACAAAAGAAATATTTGAATAAAATATTGTCAGGACGCGTTTAATGCTAGTTAATTATAAAACGAAATTTTCTTAAATTTCTTAAAAAAAATAATTTATTTTATGTTTAAAAATGACCATTGTTTAAGTGAAGTCCAGAAATATACACATATTTAGGGTGTTTTTATAGCTGCATGAGAACTATCGATATTGAGAGCAATGGTTTGACAGCTGATAATGTCAAACTGTCTTGACATTTTTATTCAGTAAAGTTCGTCAAGTTTTTGATTCTTTTTTTTTATTGACCCCTACACATGAAATGCATTGTGCCAGAACTAGAAAATTTGGTTATGGGAAGGAGGATAGATAGTGTTTGTGGCAATTTGACTTGAACTTTCTCATATTGAAGTTGATAG
This sequence comes from Phasia obesa, assembly GCA_949628195.1. Lineage (NCBI taxonomy): Eukaryota > Metazoa > Arthropoda > Insecta > Diptera > Tachinidae > Phasia > Phasia obesa. Next base: position 45,307,333 of record OX451217.1, read on the forward strand.
AAAAGAAATCTACAGGGAGTTTATTCCACATACGAACCGTTCGGGCGAAAAATGAATTCTCCCTATAATGCGTAGTGCGATTCACTGGCAAATCGACCACAAATGGGTGTCGGGTACAATTTTCCTGATTTCATTAGAGCACATTCCATTGTAGTAACGGTAAACAGCGAACCACAACCCACATAAGAGTTGTATTCCATTTTAGGCCGGATATAGGTGATATAAATAGTAAGAAGATCAGATGGAGTAAAGTATCTCTTACACTGTTTTAAGAAACCGAGGCACTTGAAAGCTTCTTTCGAAACTTGAAAAATGTGTTTAGTCCATCGGACATCGCACTGAATTTTCATGCCAAGAACGTCAAGAGTTTCTGATTCCTTAATATCTACATCACCCATAGCTACAGATGAAGCATCATTTTTAAACACACGGCTGTGCGTAAGCATACAACATTGAGTCTTACGGGCATTAAATTCTACTCTATTCATGCGACCCCATACAGAAATTATGGCAAAATCATGATTGAGCGTATCATTCATGTTTTGTCTCTTGACTCCAATCTCCAACTGGTTCGGCCTATTATTGAATGAGTATGAATCACAAATGCTGCTATCATCTGCAAAAGAGTAGATAGGGTTAGAAGTTTGACTAAGAAGGTCATTTAAAAAAAGAAGAAATAGGGTAGGAGTATGGGGCTATGTTAAGTCATTGCTTTATGCAGACAAACCAAAAACTCTTGAAGCATCGAAAGAAAATATTCAAGCCACCATTGATGCCATACGATCAGATTTATTGGAAAAAATAGACCAAAATTGAACTGATCGAATGAACCATGTAACTCGTAGCCGCGGCAGACGTATGCCGGAAATCATATTGAAAAAATAACTGCCATGAAGTATCTAACAGATTATAATAAAAAAAATTTCATTCCAACAATATTTCTGTCTTGTATTATCATTTTAAGTTTTTATGCAGCTAAAAAAACCCCTTTACAAGTATTATTAAATATTTAACATAAAAGTTTAAATTGTTTTCCAAATGTATGACTAAAAATCCAAAAAGTTTAATAAGATTATCGACCAAATATTTTATAAGTAAAGAGGAACTCCTTAGATAAATATCTATGTATGTACATGCGTATAATGAAATACAAATGATGATGCTCTTATGAAAATCCTAACCCAACAAAGGTTTTTTCTGATAAAAATCTGCATGGATATTGCAAATTATAAACAATTAAATTTAAGTTTCTAATAATAAAAAAAATTACCTTAAATTAAACAACTTTTTGGAATATACGCTTTAGAAAAATATATAAAATATATAAAAAAATAAAAAAGGCTGAAACCTTTTTTGAAATTTATTTATTTATTTATTTATTTATTTCCATTTCCTGTACAACAAGATTACTCTTATATTTAAAGTACAAGAATGAATTGTGCGTCTTTTTTTGACATATAGTTTGTGACGATGAAAGTCGGTATAGCCTCGTTTTCACCACACATACATAATGGGTGATTTTTTTGAGGTTAGGATTTTCATGCATTAGTATTTGACAGATCACGTGAGATTTCAGACATGGTGCCAAAGAGAAAGATGCTCAGTATGCTTTGACATTTCATCATGAATAGACTTACTAACGAGCAACGCTTGCAAATCATTGAATTTTATTACCAAAATCAGTGTTCGGTTCGAAATGTTCAAATGTGACAAATTTTGTTCAGCAATGAGGCTCATTTCTGGTTGAATGGCTACGTAAATAAGCAAAATTGCCGCATTTGGAGTGAAGAGCAGCCAGAAGCCGTTCAAGAACTGCCCATGCATCCCGAAAAATGCACTGTTTGGTGTGGTTTGTACGCTGGTGGAATCATTGGACCGTATTTTTTCAAAGATGCTGTTGGACGCAACGTTACGGTGAATGGCGATCGCTATCGTTCGATGCTAACAAACTTTTTGTTGCCAAAAATGGAACAACTGAACTTGGTTGACATGTGGTTTCAACAAGATGGCGCTACATGCCACACAGCTCGCGATTCTATGGCCATTTTGAGGGAAAACTTCGGAGAACAATTCATCTCAAGAAATGGACCGGTAAGTTGGCCACCAAGATCATGCGATTTGACGCCTTTAGACTATTTTTTGTGGGGCTACGTCAAGTCTAAAGTCTACAGAAATAAGCCAGCAACTATTCCAGCTTTGGAAGACAACATTTCCGAAGAAATTCGGGCTATTCCGGCCGAAATGCTCGAAAAAGTTGCCCAAAATTGGACTTTCCGAATGGACCACCTAAGACGCAGCCGCGGTCAACATTTAAATGAAATTATCTTCAAAAAGTAAATGTCATGGACCAATCTAACGTTTCAAATAAAGAACCGATGAGATTTTGCAAATTTTATGCGTTTTTTTTAAAAAAAAGTTCTCAAGCTCTTAAAAAATCACTCGTTATATTATTTTAAAGTGATTTATTTATGTTATTTTTGTTATATTCTTATATTGTTTAAAGTGTTATTATCAATTTGTTATTATTTGTTTATTATTACGATTTGTTATTACTTGTATTATTGCAACAAGTTCAAATATTTGAAATTAAGGTTTCCGTTAGAATATGCCATCTAGTGGCGCATAGTGGTCGTAAATTATTAACACATCCACTTTGATATTTTTAGCATGAAGAATTAGTACCAAAACATACAACTAAGTTTTGGTGGCTGTAGATTGTGTATAAAAGCAGTGGAAGTAATATAATTTTAGTCAGTCTCATCGCAGCGATTGCGAAGGTAAGACCATTATTATTGGTGGTAACCCGCTGTAATAATTTATTACCTATTGGTTGATTACTAAGTAGAGAAATTGGTGGTAACCTGCTGTTTCTTCTGCTTAGTAATACTCACCAGGCTTTATTAGTGTGGTATTCCCGTGGTAACCTGCAGGTTTCCCACTAATAATACGTGAGGGTAGATTGGTGAGCGAAGTTGACAAAGTGTTCCCGTGGTAACCCGCAGGTTCATTCAACAACCAAACCAGTCTGTGTTAGAGCTGCTTTTGTCCGATTTGCGTTGAATAAGTGTTCCCGTGGTAACCCGCAGGTTCACTTCGCTACGTAAGCAGACTGTGTAAAGGCGCAGTTGACGAGTTTTTGCTAATGCTGTGTTCCCGTGGTAACCCGCAGGTTCATAGTAGTTATTAGCACTCCGTGTGAGAAAGCTGAGAGAGCTCATAGTGGATGGGTTATTAATAATTGCTGCCACTAAGTAGAATTTATTAAGACGCCTAATTGTAAATAAAGACATTACGAAACGTTTTCGATCGGTGTTTCTTTCAATACGGTCTAAAGAAAATAAATTTTCTGTGACAGAACCTTCGGACACCGGTGAGTTTACCCCAGCCGAAGAAACGTCGTTAAATAAATTTATAGATAAAATCGCACAACAATTTAAATATATTATAGGCAAAACAGAACTAATAAAAAGAAAAACAAAATTGTAAAGTGAGAATTGGAAAATTATTTAAAAAAAAATTTAAAATTTAAAAAAAATTAAAACTAATTATAATAAATATAATCAAGTGTAATTATTAAACAGGAACTTTTTAAAACTGGTTGTGTTGCTATTAATTTGTTGGACTGGTGGGAGAAGATTCCAAAGACGTGCCGCATAAACGAAAAATTGCCATTCAGAAACAAGATAACGATGGTTCGGGATAATGATCTTCTTACCTCTAAGAGATCTGGCAAATCTGATTTTATCATAAGGATATCGGGGGATTTGTAAATAAATAATTTTGTGAAAGTATAAAAGAACTCGAATTTTAAGTAAAGTTTCAAAAGATACACCGAATAGTTTTGAGGAAAAATTAGAAACATGATCGTATCTTCGCAGTCCATAGGTATATCTCAAAATATTATTGTATAAAACAATTAACTTGTGTTTACTAATAGAGTCACAACTTGCAAAAAGTTCACATCCATAAAGTAAGGCAGGAATGAGATAGGATTTGGCGAGCTGTTCTCTTATGTGTAAAGGTGTATAAGACTGTGTTAGCCAAAGGGACCTTAACTTCACGTATATTTTACCTACAAGTGTGTTAATATGACTACTCCAGGTAAGGTTATTATTAAAGATTACACCGAGATTCTTAGCACTATTCACGATTTCAATTTTTTCTCCATTAATTAAAATGACAACATTATTAATAGGACTGATCGTTCTCTTGTGTATTATTATTCACTTTGACTTTAGAGGGTTTAGCAAAAGTCCATTTGCAGATGCCCAGCGAACTATTTTATTTAAATCATCATTAATACGCACAATGTTTTGGGCAACTGAGTGTACTGCACTGCTTAAGTATAACTGCACGTCATCTGCGTACATATGAATTTCGCAATGGGAGAGTTGATTTGGTAAGTCGTTGATGTATAATGAAAAAAGAAGTGGAACAAGAATTTACCCTTGAGGCACTCCTCTGGATAACTTTAATGGGCGAGAACAAGCAATATTCGCATAAACATATTGCCAAAGGTCTGTCAAATACGATGATATAAGTCGTGTTGAAGTACGAGAAAAAGAGAAAAAGTGCTTAAGCTTAATTAGAAGGATACTATGATCAACTGAATCAAATGCTTTTGAGTGGTCGAGCAAAATCAAGAAATTTATTTTGTTATAATCAAGTTCGTATCGTATGTCCTCTGATACATCAATTAAAGCAGCTATGATTCGAGCGAAATCCTGACTGCCTTTCAGACAGTAATTTCTTTTCTGCAATGAATGAACACATTTGAGTATATAGTAGTCTTTCTAAAACTTTTGATAAGTAGCAAAGAATAGCTATTGGTCTAAATTCAGATTCAGATTTAGGAAGTGGGATTATTTTAGCATACTTCCAAATAGACGGAAAAGTGCAAGACATGATAATGGTGTTAAATAAGTGTGTTATATATGGTAAGAGATGTGGCAGCAGAATTTTTATAAATTTAGGGTGCATATTGTCACCACCCACTGTATTTGACTTAACTAACCTGAAACAGGTCAAAACGTCTGCTTGACTTACACCAGAAAATTTAAAAGTATTAACATCGATTTCATTAGAGTCAGTAGTCACATTGGAGATATTATAAAAACTTGTATCTGCTGGGGAAAGATATATTAGTAAAGTTTCTATTTAGTTCTTCAACATCTACTAAAAAAAACTTTTTGATGTGTGTTTTTGATTCATATCATTTATGGCATGTTAGAAAAAATATACTTTTCATGAATTCTGCTATTCTTTGAGAGAGGCATTATTCTTCCCTTGTACTGGAATGTTACCATGCGCCAGTATGTCACGATGGGTTTCAAGCTTCATTAAATACGTTGCCTTATATTATGCGACTTTTACCTAAACCAATGGCTCACTTTATAACTTTGTAAATTAAATAGTTACATGAGCAAGCTCATCTACTGGGTATGGTCATAAGCTCATGAGCAAGTTGTCATACTCGAACACCAACTAGTTTAGTGCACACATGCATACCCTTACCACACTATTAGTAAAGGGCATTTCACACTATAATACAATTAATACTTTTGAATAAAATGCAACTCTGATCTAATTGCTATTTGAAATTTTTCAAACAACAATAACAATTCATCATGTCAGGGTTTCATTTTCCTCAAAAATATTAATACTTGTATTATACTGTGAAAAGCCCTTAAGCATTGCTCTGTTCGTGTCATAAACGCAATGAGGTGACTGAGTGAAACGAACTTTCTATACTAGTGAGCGCCGAGTTTACTCATGTTTTATTCGAAACACTTAGGCCCTTTATTATATTACTATTATTATATAACTTTCCAATAGCAAAAGTTAGGATTTTATCGGAACAATAACTAGTTTTTCGTTATCATAACGAGAGGGTAAGGCTCATTACTATAACTAGGCTTTAAAGTACGTGATAGTTAAAGGTTATTTTTATTTACTTATACTAACAAAAAACTATCTACTACCTACTACTACTATCTCTCCGATAATAATGAGCCTTAGTGGGTTATTTTGTTTAGTATGTTGTTGTTTTGTGGAAGTTTTTGATAAGGCCTAGTACGTTTTGCTGGCACTGGTGTTTTTTTGTATTTCTTAAGAAATTATAGCCTTAAAATGAACGTAAGTAATGTTGTTAAAAAATTCCATGTTTTTTTTCGTACACTAGAACTGTGTTCGTGTTTTACTCACAGCATGAACTCGCCCAAGTTCGTTGTTATTATGATCAACATTTCCTCATACTTATCTCATAATTATTCAAACTTGCTTATGAAAACTCTGCAAGCTCATCGCATTTACCTCGCTGGTCTTCGTTGTTTATTATTGTCTGCTCATTGCTAATCGTGTACAATGAACAAACATGAATTTAATGAAATATTATAATGAGTGCCTTATAAATTCTTTTTTTGTTTTTCTATTTATTTATTTTATTTATTTATTTTCATTTCCTGTACAACAAGATCTAGTCTTATAATTAGAGTACAGGAACGCATAGTGTTATAACAATTTTTATGACAATATTTAACTTAGTAAAAATTAAAAATAGAAAAAAAAAGAAAATAATATAAAATAAAAATAATATAAAATTATAAAAAAAAAAAAATCAAAAAAAAAATAATAAAAAAAGTATGAATTTTATTGGGAAAGAAAAAAAATAATAAAATAAAAAGTTGTGTAAAAGATTTAAATAAAAAAATTTTAAAACTATTAGCATTGCTATTAAGTTGTTGGATTAGTGGAAGATTGTTCCAAAGTCGAGAGGCATGTATAAAGAACTGCCATTCAGAGACTAGGCATTGGTGTCGAGGTATTACCAGGTTATGACTACGTTGTGATTGAAGAAAACGAAGTTGATTAAATAGATATGTTGGGTTTTCAGTATTAATGATTTTATGCAAAAAAATTAGAGTGCGAATTTTTAGCAGGTTATCAAATGACACTCCATAAAGATTATTGGAGACGGTGGACACATGATCATACCTTCTCAATTTATAGACGTATCTTACGATGTTGTTGTATAAGACGTTTAACTTTCTTTTGCTGACTGAGTCACAGCTTGAAAATATTTCACAACCATATAGCAGGGAAGGAATCAAGTAAGTTTTGGCAAGCAAGATCCTTACTTTTATTGGAATAAAATATTGTGAAGACCAGAGAGCCCTTAGCTTAATATAAGTTTGACCAACCAGAGAATTAATGTGATCATTCCATGTCAACTTGTTATTAAAAATAATGCCAAGATTTTTTGCTGAATTCACGACTTCGATTTTCTCGCTATTTAAAAGAATATCATCGTTAATGTTGGGAACGGTTCTTTTTTTACAAATTATGATGCATTTAGATTTGGCTGGGTTTAAACAAAGCCCATTAGCACTAGCCCACAAATTTATTTTATTTAAATCGCTGTTTAAATGAAATATACCTGAAGAAATATCTTCTATTGGACAACTTAATGTAAGCTGTACATCATCTGCATACAAATGGATTTTGCATGTCGAAAGTTGCTTTGGGAGATCATTTGAATACATGGAAAATAAAAGTGGGCCTAAAGTTGAACCCTGAGGCACGCCTCTATTAACCAACAAGCTGTCTGACCAAATATCATTCGCGAATACCGATTGGGTACGATTTGCTAAATATGACGAAATCAAATTTGTTGACATGTTCGTAAAATTAAAAAAATGTTTCAGTTTTTTAGTGAGTATATTATGGTCTACCGTGTCAAAAGCCTTAGAATGATCTAAGAGCACCAAAAAGTTAATATATCCGTTTTCTAGACCCTGCCGTATATTTTCACAAACTTCCACGAGAGCTGTAATACAGCTGTGATTTTCGCGAAAACCAGATTGTTTATCAGTGATCAAATTGTGAGTATTGACATATGTAATAATCTGCTTATAGAGTAACTTTTCTAAAATCTTTGACAAAAAACATAAAATGGCAATGGGTCTATATTCCCCATTTTTTTTTTTTTTTTGCTCATGCAGTTCTTTATTGCAAATGTTCTACTGTTTAATATATCAGAGATCGGCTGTGGTTATTCGCAAAATCTTATTTTATTTGTTTTTTAACAAAATTTAAGGCCCAGAGCCTTATAACTACACGCAAAGCTAAATCATGGTTTAATCTAAGAGCAACATTTATTTATTTTTTTTTTTCGCTATTTTTATTTATTGTATCTTCAATATATTTGAACAATAATTGCTCATATCTTAAGTCTAAAAAATAAATAAAATACGTGTTAAGTCCAACCAGTGCTAGACAAGAAAAAAAATAATTTTCACGCTTACTGTTATTTGCGGGTCATCCTTTTGATGTACGGATGAGAGAAGCAGTGTCCCGCCTTCTTAGTCGACCAGGTAACCAGGTAACCAGGTTTATTTAGTATGTTATGTTAAGAGCAAGATTTATGTTATGAGTTATATGATTGTAGTCAAACCACATTATTATTAACATAATAATATGGTAATGTTGGAACCATATTATATAATATTGTATGATAGAAAATTTCTTTATGGAATAATTTATTATTATTTTGAAAGATAAACCCGTAAAATTAGATTTTAATAATTAAAAAATTAAACACAAAACATCAAAGAAACCAAACATTATTTGTTTGGTTTTAGTTATAATGTGGTTACATACGAGCAAACAAATAATAATATTTTTACTAATAATGGTATTATGGTTATAAATACAATATTATTTTGGAATACTAATAAAACTTCAGTTGTGGTGTGAAAATTATACAGTTGAAACCAACCACGTAGTAGTGTAGTAATAATTTAATAATCTAACAGTAACAAAAACCTGTTTGTCATGACCACAGTAATGATGAAAACAACTGTACTTGTTTTATTGCAACCTTATATTGTTACAGAGAACGTAAAATGGTTCTTGTAACCATACCATAACCATAACACTGGTGAAATGGGAGTTACGACACATCTGTTGTTTTGTATTTAGATTTTTTTAAATACTTTTAAAAAAGGAAAATTAAAAATTAAAATAAGTTGGAAAACTATTTTTAAGAATTTTTTTTTTTACAAAAAACACTCCTAATCCAGGAAAAGATCACACAAAAGTAGAATCATACAGACCTATAAGCCTTTTATCAAACATGTCAAAGTTGTTTGAGAGAATATTAATAACTAAGCTGAATCCAATTCTTAGCGCGAAAGGATGTATTCCAAACCATCAATTCGGCTTCAGAAAACAACATAGTACGATCCAACAAACACACAGATTAGTAAATGTAATTAAAACGACCTTTGAAGAAAAAAATACTGTTCTGCGCTCTTTATCGACGTTTCTCAAGCATTTGATAAGGTTTGGCACGAAGGCCTTATATTTAAGCTAAAGCTGTACTTGTTTTCAGGCAAGTTAAGCCTGAGCTAAAGCTCTTAAAAGATTATTTAACGAATCGCAAGTTTTTACTAAAGGTAGTATTTCGGGACCAATTTTATATTTACTGTACACATCAGATATGCCAATTAGCACCCTAGTCCACACATCAACATTTGCAGATGACACAGCTTTTTTAAGTATTCATGAAAGTGCCCAAGAAGCATCACAACTTTTACAAGACCACATACTCAATTTGGAAAAATGGCTAGAAAAATGGAGAATAAAAGTGAATGAACAAAAATGTACTCACATAACTTTCACATTGCGTAGGGACTCATCCCCTCCTATTCGCATAAATAACCAAATGATACCACAGCTTTCAGACGTTAAATACCTGGGTATACATCTTGACCGTCGCCTTACTTGGAAAAGCCACATTGATTTCAAGTTAACACAAATGAAACTAAAAGCTAAATATAACTAAATTGGGTTATTGGCAGAAACTCTACCCTGAGCTTAGATTGTAAACTTCTACTGTACAAGACGATCCTCAAACCAATTTCGTGTTATGGGATTCAGTTATGGGGCACTGCCTCAGCTAGCAATGTAGAAAAAATTCAAAGGCGCCAAAATAAGATACTACGTATGATTACATCTGCGCCCTGGTATATAAAAAATTCGAACATCCACAAAGACCTAAACATGCCATCAGTTAAGGCAGAAATAGCTAAACATGCAGTCACATATCTAAAGAGGCTTGAATCTCATCCAAACCCTTTGGTGAGTAACATGCTGAATGAACCTGGTTACATTCGACTAAAAAGAAGATATACTGCTTTTCTTGGTCGTACATTAGAGGGATGACCCGCAAATGATTGCAAAATCCGTGAAACAAACATTATTTTTGTCTAGCACTGGCTGGACTTAAAAAGTATATTTTTATTTTAGACTTAAGATATGAGTAATTATTGTTAGTTCAAAAATACTGAAGATACAATAAACAATTTATGAAAAAAAACACTGAAATAAATCACTGGGTTATGACAACTGCTTAAGAAACTGCATGCAACATACTTTAATATTAATTTCATTATAACTAAAACAAAAAGCTCTGAAACACACACACACACTTTATTTGAAGCAGACCAAGTTTTCAGCTGCATGGTACAAGCAAAAAAAATTCTTTTTTAAACTTTTCATAATTTCTTTACTCTAACTCGGTTGTTGTGGTTTCACACAATATGATTTATTTCAGTTGGTTAAGATTTAAAACCGATAGCTTCCGTTAAATACGAATAAAATTTTTGTCAAAGAATGAAATCCAACTCATCATTATGGTGGGAACTAACATTGGGTTGGAGTTTTTTCGTATTTTATATATTATTAGATTTTTTAATGTTTTAGTAAAAAAAAAACAAAAACAAAAACAATGTAAGTTCCAGGGGAAAATTAGGACAAACAAACAAACAAAGTACATGAAAAAATGTATTTTAATTAGTTTTGAAATAAATGAAAAACAAAGTTTTATTTTGTGTAAGTTTTAAAAAGTTTTCTTACTTAAATTCAGTTTACTACTCATCAACTTATTCGTAGATGTGTTTTAAAATACAACTAAAATTGCACCATTTCCAACTGTAAGTTTTTAATGGGCAACCGTCTTGCTAATAGCTTATTTTACATTCAATCTTAATGTGTGACATCTTTGACACTTTGGTCACCGTAAAGAGAATTAGGAATTCCGATGTTTATGTGTGAACATTATGTCCTGAACGATATTCAACATTTGAAGGTACAATTTATTCACATTTGAAAACACATCCGAAGTGTTAAGATAGAACAAAATTCATTGAAAACTGTCTGATCCAATGGCGGTTAATGCCGGATTTTTCTAAAAATATTTCTGTTTGTATACTAGCAATTTTTTAAATTTTGTCTGCCTGTATCTGTCTGTCTGTGTAAGCATCACATAAAATTTTCTGCAGTTTAGTAAAATTTTGTGCGGTACCTTCTCAGTATCATGGTTTAAATATAGGATACTTTTTTCCGCACAAATAACTCATTTCCAAGAGAAAATAGAGAAAAAGGTGTGAAAGTACACAATTTTATCGATTTAAAGGTACTGAAAAATTGTCTACAATAATTTCAGAATCTATATACTTAAGAAAGGCTGGACCGATTTGGCATCATATCCCAACTTATGTTTTTACGGAAAGAAAAATTAACCACACCCACCTTAACGCTTACTTTTTTAATTTATCTAAAATCGAAGAACGGCTTCATATATTTTTTTAATATCCATAGTAAGTAAGTATTAAGTATAACGGAAAGAAAAATTGACCACGCCCTTTTTCACGCCTACTGCTTAAATACATCTAAAATTGATAAACAATTTACAATGACCCCTGTTATTAATGTAAACAGTCTAGAAAAATAATAGTTTTATTACAACAGTGGGCCCAGCTCATGACATACAAAGTAAACACTACAATAGGTAGAGCCTTAAAATTTTGCACAAGTAAGCGTTACATCAGGAGAGATTGGAACGTGTAAATTTCCATACAAAGAATAAAATTACTATGGTGTAAATAGAAAACTAGAGCAGGTAGGATCGAGAAACTGCCTTATTAATATGCATTGCCGTACAAAAAAACTTACCGAATTGGAATTCTAGGTGTTGTAACTCCCATACCATATGTTTTGAAGTTATATACATACGTACGGTTAACCCCCGTCAAAAGAAAAAATTAGCTGGGTTGGAATAGTGGGCGTCGTACCTCACTTGCACAGTAAAAAACCGATAATAGCGTGTTGAAATTTTTTACTCAAAAAATAACGCTAAATTTAAAGGTAAAGTTTGGAGGTTGGGAAGGGCCGGGTACCTCCATACAAAGCAGTTATCCTACATCTAGAAAGCTGCAATAATGACACTCTATAAATTTGACTTTGGCTTCTCTGAGAAAAACGTGCGTTTGTGAGTTTGAGCTTGGCCATACCTTTATTTGAAGCGCACCGGGGGTAGCTAGTTTTATATAAATGTTACAATTTCATCCAGGAATGGGTACCTCTATATAAATTAAATACAGAAACTATAACTTAAGCACTATAAAAGTAAGTGTCTTAAAATTTGGCGGGCACAGCTAGTGTTAAATAATAGTGCATTTACAATAATAAAAAAAGAGTATATGTAATCGAGATTAACATCGGCACCTAGCCGTTGGCTCTTATCCGACGGTGGTCTTACAACTGTGTAGTACAACACACCCTACGACAACGTGCTGTGTGTAAAAGAAGGCACGATAAACACACTACATGTACCGCACAGTGACAGTGAGTAGCAACTTTTAGAACATGGCAAACCATGGACCCATGTCGTAACATCTTGCTTAGGGATTGGAGACTATCAAATTCCTTCTGTTGAGAGTTCAACAGCCCACTTTGATCCACAATGCACCATTTCTGCATACATCGATCTTAAATCACAACCACCACGTGTACCTCCGAAGGGGAACCCACCAATAACCCGTCACAGAGACGAGAGGGTCTCTGTAAGGCTACCGATTCCCGTGGTACCAGTCCTTTGGGCACTGGTCGGGTCAAGAAGAGAACCCGTTATATAAATCAACAGACCTTTTCTTCCAGATTCAGGCTCCAGGAACCCTAGCATCTGGAGCCCCTATTTACCCCAAGAGCACAGCGTCAATGCATTGAGATTGTACTGCAATGACAATTAGTATCGCCGGGGGAAAATAAAGAGTAGATTGGGAAACTTTTACTTTGTAACTATTCAAGATTTATGATAAGTTCCAATTATCCTAATATGTGCTGGGCAGAAAGGAATAACCGCTTAAGAGGACTTATGCTATTAAGTTTTGTTATCGTAAATAACTGATATATTTGAATGTGGTATTCTAGTTTTAGGGTTCTTGTTTAATTTTTTATGAATTATTAGATGTATCTAAAGGCAAATAATATTTTTTTGTTATCTTATTATTTAGATCTGATCAGATTAAGCTTTGTAAATGGTGTAGATTTGCCTGCTTTTCTAGTTGCTTTTCTGCTTATTGTTTTTTATTCAGTTTAATTCGCCTGGTTACCAGAATTTGCACAAGTTGCAAGTTTTACATAAAAAACATACTAACATACATACATACACATATACATATACACAAATACCGGCAGTCTTTTGCCAAGAACATGAGCCGAAAATAAACTCTTAGTTGTAGCATGAATGCTCATTTGTCCAAAACTACATACACTAAGAAACTTACAGAGACAATCAGATACACACATACACACTCACACAAACACAAACACATACTCACACAAAATGTTGATAACAACAATGACAACAGTTTCAGCAAAAAACCCGTTGATAGAAGGAGAGACGAAAGTATTCTGCTGCAGTAGAAAATAGGAAATTTTGTTGTTGCTATAGTGGTACAGGAGGAACGGATATGAGGGCGGGCTATTTAATGCAGGGAATAAAACTAAATTGCGCTTTAAGGAATTGCTGCCAGTTATATTGCTTGTTGTATCTGATAAAATGGCACTGTAAAACCCTATAAAATATTTACATTTTTTCTTCAAATTGTTTTTTTTTTTTTTATATAATATTTTTGTTGCATTTTGTATTGCGTGCAACCCTAGAAGATGCAAACTTAAGGCAACACAAAAAAAGTTTATTTTTGGTTTTGTGTTGTATTACGGTAGTAGTTGTAATTGTTGTTGCTGTTGCTCCTATTGTATGTCGTACATGACCCAGCATGGCAATAGTTGGTATTTTAAATGTATCTTTCTTTTTCTTGTTCAGCTCTTTCTTTTTTTTTGGTAATTGTGGTGCTGGTCATTAGCAACAGTGTTGCTTAAGGCTAAAACTTTAACACCAAAAAAAGAAGGAAAAAAATAGTTACAAAAAACAAAAACGAAATTCGTCTAAGCAAGCACACACCTTGTGTATGTGTGTATGTGAGTCAGTGTGTAGAATTGCATGTATATTTTTCGTATTTCGGTTACCAAAATTAAATTTTTTTCTTTGCTGTAGCAAATTTGTGCATGTTTCTGTAAATATGAAAATTATTCAAAAAATAATGAATGAAGTTGGCACGATGTAAATTTTTTTTATATTAATTTGGTTTCATATTAATGTGGAGTTACAGACTTAGAAACTCAAATAATAGCATTTTTATACAGATATTATATATGTACATATATATTTAGAATTTCTTCTCAACATATAAATTTAGAATTTTATGTTTACTATTTCTCCATTTAAACCAACTAATATTGAAAGAGGTTACAGTGGTTTAAAACCATTTTATTTTGGAAAAAATTATGTAAAGGGTATATTAATGAAATTTTAAACATAGCAGGGTCAATTTGAAAGCGGACGGATTTCTTTGGTAATCGAATGTAAGCCCTCGGATACATTACATAAAGAATAAAAGTAAGAGGTGATCCATTTCGAGGTTCCCTACTTTTTTTAAAGAAAAAAACAGAGAAAATTCAAATTTAATGGAGAATTTTTATTATCATTTGAAAGAACATTCTTTTGCATTTATTTTTTTGAAGATTATGTCTCTCAAATGTTGGCCATTGCTACGTCGCAGATGGTCCATCCGTTGAGTCCAATTTTCGATGACTCGTTCGAGCATTTCGACCGGTAACTGGCGAATGACACGCATTATGTTTTCCTCCAAGGCCTGAATCGAAGCGGTTTTATCCGCATAAACTTTAGACTTTACATATCCCAACAGGAAAAAGTCTAACGGTGTGATCACACGATCTTGGTGGCCAATCGACCGGCGCAAAACGTGAAATTATGTGCTCACCGAAATGTTCTCTCAATAAATCCATTGATTGATGCGATGTGTGGGAAGTGGCGCCGTCTTGCTGAAACCGAATATCGCCGAGATCACGAGCTTCAATTTCAAGCATCAAATATTGAGTTATCATGGCACGATAACCGTCGCCATTGACGGTTACGTTCGCACCGGCATCATTTTTAAAGAAATATGGACCGGCCTATAAACCACACCAAACCGTTGTTTTTTGTGGATGAAGTGGCAGCTCTTGAATCTTTTCAGGATGCTCTTCGTGGCAATTTTGTTTGTTTACATACCCATTAAGCCAGAAATGGGCCTCATCGCTAAACAAAATTTGACTCGAAAACGTCGAATCTTCTTGGAACTTTTCAAGAGCCTATATAGCGAAGCGATTCAGGCGTAAATCTTTTCATTATGAAATGCCAAACAATACTTAACAAAAATAACATGACAGCATGACACGACTCACACCTGATCTGACAAAAAAGGCTATTGAAAAAAAGTACCTCGAAATGGATCACCCTTTATATTCGAATCGAGTAAATAAACTACCCCTCCTGCTTATGGCTAAAAGCTATACAGCTCTTCATCTCTATATACCACAGGAACATACTAAATTTGATTTTGATATGACAAACGGTATGACCAGTAGAGCTTTTATAAAAATAGTGGCCTACACACCCACCCACAGAAATCATCTCGAAAATAGTCAAAATGGTTTCAGAAGACCACAAAACGTAAAGATCCGATAAAATCGCGATTTTGCATTTCTAAAAAACGCGAAAAACAATTGCGACAAAAAAATTTTTTTGCAAAATTTTATTCAAAATATTTTGTAAAAATTTTATCGAACGTTTTTTCTACCAATTCTATCGAAATTTTTTCTAAAAATTGTTTGTAAAAATTTTAACGTAATTTTTTTGTAAAAGTCTTATCGAAAGTTTTTAGCAAAAATATTACAGAAAATTTGTAAAAGATAGAACCTTCCTGCAATCTATATTGCGTTAGAATGGTCAGACTAAAATCCATTGGGGGTCATATTGACCCCAACCCCAATGTGCCTATTGACTGCTCCTGGTTCCCATGGGACACCCTGTAAGTCTATCGACTACCTCTATGTGTATTGCTTTCTATAAAGGCCTTTAATACTAATCAAAGCAGAAAAAGCCTACCAACCTAAAAACCGATAAAAATCGACCCTTGCAGGGGGTTATTGATTCTGCGAGATCTGCATGCACTCCATGCGATCTACCGGTCGCGGTCTAATATTTATTTAAAAAAAAAAAACAAAATAGAATCATTACAACCGAAAGAAACAAAAACAATTTGAACAAATATAGGTGGGCGTGGTTGCTTGCCAGCAGCCTCGAATGGAATGGTCTGATGCTGCTGAACTGCGTTTACAAATTTTTTGAAACTATGCCTGTTAGATTGGTGGTCTAAAATTGTAACTCTTCTGGTGCCTTGTTAAAATTGGTTTTTACCCCAACACAGACGGACAGATTTACATTGCTTAATAAACTTCTCTATGTATAAAAATTCAGAATATACAGCTGCGGTCAGAAAAATATCACCAAGCCTAAGAAAAATAAAAAATTTTACTTTGGCTAATTATTTTATTTTGAAATTTATACTTTATTAAAAAAAACTTGAAAAACAATCAGTCAAAAAATAGTACTTACGCTCAATTTGTACTAATATTAAACACTAAATTAAGAACAAATTAAAAAGAATTATAAATGATGCATTTATTACGTTGACCATGATTTGTATATTCTAATTAACACCTAGTTGCATGTCATTTATTTGTAATAACGTCTACACAACGTTTAGGCACCGAATTTACAAGATTTTGGAATCTTTCCTTTAGAATTTTATTACAGATTTGCTGGACAGCTGTCCAATACGCTTCGGTGTTAATTGGTTGCTTTTGAGACACTCTTTTTTTATATCTGTCCATAAATTCTTAATTGGTCTGGACTCTGAGCGGGCCATTTCATCACATTGACTTCATTGTCCCGAAACCACTTTTTTGCAAGCTTGCTTGTGTGCTTCGAGTCATTATCTTGCGGGAAGACAAGCACCAATGGCATTTATTCAGAAGCATAAGGTAGCATTACTTCCCCCAGTATGCCAACAAAAATGTTTTTATTATGGTTTTAACCCAATGTATATGTCCTACACCATAGTAAGAAAAATTACGCCATACCATTATGCTAGATCCACCGGGTTTTATGGTTTTATTTGTGAATTTTGTTTTGAGTTCTGCGTTAGGGGGTCTTCTTACGTAGGAACGTGAAAGTATACATATATAAAGTATATATACCGGCACTGTATATATATTTTATAGGGTCGAAAGTGAAATATAGAAATTACACACGGAATGACAAACTTATATATAGCCTTTCCAACTGTAGTGAAGGGTATAAGAAATAGGTTCGATAGATATTTTACTATTTCAATAGCTATCCCCTTTTTTGGTAGATGGACGTCACTCTCAAAATAAGAAGCTCAAGCGTCTATTTTTATCACATTTAAATTAATCACCAGTCACGATTCATAGCTTCATGTTCTTATTTAAGATGTGTATGATTGCTAAAATTGTCATAAATAAATTTCTCACAGGACAGTTGTAAAAAAGGTACAGCTTCCTTGAGTTGCTTCTTTTCTAAGGATTTTTAAATACTAAGATTTTTAACAATAAATCAAAAATAAGCAAAAAAAAATACTAAGTTTTTATTTATTTTTGGTTCTAAAAATCGTTAAAATAATGACAAAAGGCGGCAATGATGTCGGCATGTTTAATGTTATTTAATATTAAATATATAAACGAAATCTATGGATAAATTAAAATATTTTTAATTTGTTTAAACTAAAACAAATTCTATGTTTGCTTTAAAATAAGAAAAATATAAATTTATATTTGTTTCTTTAAACCACAAAATTACCCAAAAAAAGTTTTAGAAACTTAAATAAATTACAATTGGGGTGGTTACACTTTTATTTAATTTTGCATTATTACTTTTTTTTGTGTAACACAGTGCATTCGGGCACAACTATTATAAGTGTCTTTTTCACAAGTTTATTTCTATTTATCAGGCGTGGTTGACGGAAAAAAGTGTCAACATTTATCAAAAATTGTTTAGAACTTTTGTCCTCAGGAAGAAAAAAGTAAATCAACAAACAAGAAAAAAAACATAAAAACAAACTACAATGGCCAACAATTGGAAGGAACAAAAAAGTGTAACAATTGCCACTTTTAACAAAATACATGCAGCCACCCAGAAATTCGAAGAAAAAAATCATACAAAGAAGAAAAACAAGCAACGACACACCTTAAGAAAACAATCTACAAAAAGAAATTCTAACCAAACAATATTATCACACGAAGGAAAAGAAGGAAAACAACAAGACTGAAAAATAGCCACCAACCAAAAACAGCATCCAACAAGATGACAGTAGGACAAATTTGTTCGAGCGTAAAGGAATATTTTAATGAAGTCATAAAAGAAAAATGCAGAAAACAAATTAATTAATTAATTAGGCTTAAGTTCTTAATTATAAAGAGATAAAGAAAAATTAGACACCAGCAGCCTAAATAATTAATTTATTCATTAAAATTCATACAAAAAATAAATATATACATAATTTGTATTTTTTATTATTTATTATTGACTTATATGAATTTTATTTGAACTATTTTTGAATTAATAAATTAATTATTTAGGCTTAAGTTGTTAATTATAAAGAGATAAAGAAAAATTAGATACCAACAAAGCAGAATGCATTTTCTAGACAGCTGCGTCCGTCATCAGTACTCTTCGTATCGATCTACCCGGTAGTTTCAATTGTTATTAATTTTCTATTTAAACAAACTTATCAAAGAAATAGAATATGAGAAAATTTTAATTTTATATTATATTTCATAGGAGATAGAGCTTTTTGAAATTGTTTTACACTTGTAAACTCTATTTTCTTTTCATATTATACTACCAAGTAAACATTTTTCTTTATTTTTATTCTCTTTAAATATTTTTTTTTATTTGAAAATGGTATATATCTGTCTTGCTATTAGCTAACCTTTGGTTAGCAATTAACAACAATTAGATATTTTTTATTGTTTAAATAGAAAATTAATAACAATTGAAACTACCGAGTAGATCGATACGAAGAGTACTGATGACGGACGTAGCTGTCTAGAAAATGCATTCTGCTTTGCTGGTATCTAATTATCTCTTTATAATTAAGAACTTAAGCCTAAATAATTAATTTATTATTGACTTATTTACAAGGTTGTGTAAACTTGCCCTTAAAAAATTATAGAAGAAGAATTAAAAACCGAAAATAATGATTCCTGCAAAATTTCGATTTTCAGGTTTCCATCAGGACTTATTCTATTTTTGTAAAATGGAAAAAATAATTTCATGCTGACACAAAACACTTCTACCTTAAAAGCACAGAACATTAGGAAATCAAAACAATAGAAATCTGTACATCGAGAATTAATGAAACTAGTTTAGAGCGTCCAGTTTAAGCAATAGCTTCAAAAATTATCGAAAATTCAACGATATAATTTCTAATGCGCAATGAGTTAACAGACAAACCTAAATTAGCGCGTCAAACGTTGTCTATCTGTCAAAAGTTCTCATATACATACAAAATGTAAAAAGCTAACCCAAAAGGTGCGGCGTCAACATTGCAATTGGAAGATCCGAAATCAGAATGTTGGCGTTCTTATATAAGTATCTCGTTGCAGTGTACCACCGTCTGGCGAGCAAGCAGCACTTCACTCTTCAAGACGAAGAGATCTTGGAGCAAATATAATAGTTGACCTATCTGAGCTATCAGGAACCAGCCTAGTTGAACTTACTATATATCTCAGTGCAACAGGGTAGGTCCAACTCTCCACTAGGATCCACATGTGAATCGGCCTTATTGTCCCAACGGTTGGTGTGGTGTGGTGTCAAAACTGAATAATTAGGGTTTAATTGAGAGCTTGCGCGCAAACCAACTAACCACCCAAATATCATTGCAGCATTAAATCTAGGGTTTTGACAGTAAAGTACGCGAAATAGTTGAGACTATGGGTATATCGAATGGTTCAGTGATAACAGTTTTGCATAAAAAAATTTTGGTATACAGAGTAGAGATGGCAAACTATCGATAGTCACCATATTCAATATTTTTTGTATGTGACATCTAATTAGCATTGTTTTGTAAATATACTTAACCTTCTTAGAGTCAAAAATAATTTAGATCGCGGATAAATTCTTCTAATAACACGTTTACAACAGACGATACAATTCACAAGGTTTCCGATAAATATAATCTATACATATAATAAAATTGTAACTCATTTCAGTCGGTCTGTCTGTCTGTCTGTCTGTCTGTCTATCTGTACGTCTGTCTGCCTGCTTTTCTTTTGCGTTTGCATCACGTAAAAACTACCGAATGGATTTTTAGAGGAGGTACCTTAGCATCCTGATAAAAATATAGGATACTTTTTTCGCAAAAATATCTTATTTCCAAGAGAAAGTGGAGAAAAAGCAGTTATTTTAGTAGTAAAGTAAATACATAAACCATAACT
This sequence comes from Phasia obesa, assembly GCA_949628195.1. Lineage (NCBI taxonomy): Eukaryota > Metazoa > Arthropoda > Insecta > Diptera > Tachinidae > Phasia > Phasia obesa. Next base: position 45,328,102 of record OX451217.1, read on the forward strand.
AAAGCACTAACCACTATACTATAGAGTAAATAACGTTAATACATAACCATAACTGAAGCATAGTTTAAGACGGCACTAAAAAGAAAGAGTTTTTGGTATGGATTGCTTTCAAAGCAAACTCGAACAAAATATTTGAATGACGCTCACGAAGTGGCGGGCACAGCTAGTGTTGAATTTATTTGATAAAAAACATGAATAGGGTTTATTGGTGCACTACATGTCAAATCAACTTAGCACTCGAAATTACCACTTTAGTTTTTATTTACACTTTTTTCATTTTCTTTCAGGGAGTCAACAAATATAATTATCTTGACTCCCTGAAACCAAATATAATACAAAAAAAACATCTATCGCTTACCGGTTTTTATCTAAATAATAATAAAAGGAAAATATTCCTTTTTAGCGCTCGAGGCTGGAACATATTCTAATCTTAGTACTATAAGCCCTAGTACTATCGAAAGTACTACCGATTGTATGCCAGCTCTAACAAGAAGGCTTCGGCAAAATTGCAGAATAAAATTAGAAAACAGTTTATTGCTTTAAAAGATCCCAAACTGAACTATATGTGGCAAAAATTCAAAAAGTACGCCAATGTTACTTTCTCCTAACATAAATTAGTAAACTCTTAAATAATAACATTTAATTATAAATCAATTCCCAGTACCTTTTGCATATCACAAAATTTATTTTTAAAACATCAATAAGACTACGTACCCACTGTTCTTACTGAAATGCCTTGATACTGCATTATAATGCAACTCTGTTATTTGATTAATATCCCATACAGATGCTAACAAAATCATGCATTCACACCGCAAACTGCAAATTATTCCTATATTTTTTATTAATATACAACACTTGCACTAATTCAACTAGCGAGTATATACGAACACAATAAATACCACACCACTACATACACATTGCTGTTGCAAAAAATTTACAATAGGAGAGAAAAACCTATCTGCAACAAAACTGTATTTCTATTTTAGGAAAAAAAAGTTTTCCAAAGAAAAATAGTAAGAATGAGTTAAGAGAAAGGCATAACCGGGATGTTTTCATTTTAAAAGACCATAAATAGTACCAAAATATTGAAAATTTTTTTTTTTTTTTTAATTTTTATATATTGTATGTTCAATGTATAAAAATTAAGTCTAAAGAAAAAACCAAATACACTTTTTGAGTGCAACTAGTGCTAGAAAAATAATTCTATGCTTTACGGTTGTTGTTATCATTTGATATTTGGACAAGAAAAGCAAAGTTCCTCATTATTATACCAATGAATAAACGATCATTATAATGATCAACAAAATAAAAAAAATTTCATGTGCTCTTAAAACCACTATATAATTTTGATGTATCATGACTACCTTTGTACAAAAATGGTAAAATTTTTAAATTCTATGGATAGATTTTTTTTTAAAAAAATTTTTTTTAAAATTGCAATTTTTTGAAAATAATTAATGATAACTCAAAAACTACTAGTCCGATATTATTAAAATAAATTCAGAAAAATTAAGATTTGCATAGCCTTTAATTCGTCTATATATCGCGTTTCAATCGGATCAATAGTATCGGAGTTATAATAAAAAACTTAAGAAAAAAATATATTTTTTACGTAAAAATGGCAAAAATTTTCGTTTTAAAAAATCATAAAAAATCGAAAACGGCAAAAAACTTCCAGATTCATTTTTTTATCGCATAGCGACATATAATAGCAACAAAATGAGATATCGACCATAAAAATCGATTGATTTTTTTCGAATTTATTCACAATTTAGTGAATTCGCTCATTTTCACAAAATTTTAGTTTTTTGCTTGATATACGCATTATAGCGGTTTTTCAAATGTGTGAAAAACATAAATTTTCCAATTTCAAGGGGTGCATGTCGGATTAATATTAGATTTGATGAGAAACTTCCACCCACAAAATTTTAGTCGAATTCGACAACGTTAACACGTAGCGCATAGGCCCCAAATCTGAAAAAAAGCGTTTAAATCGAAAATAATTGACAAATTTTCAGTTTTTGCAAAATTAACGCTATTTATTTCCCCTTTTGCAAAAATGAAGCTTCTCAGCATCATTTCAAAAGTCATATGAAGATTGCTTTAATATAAATCCGAAGAATTTTAACGAACATTGGACGCCGAGTACTATATGTACTTCATGTCGATTCAATTTAACTCTAAGCTCATCTAACAAAAAGTAAGTATAGGTTAATACATTTGGAATATTTATAAAATTTTTAATTTTCTGTTATAAAAATTTTTCAGACCACACTGGGGAATTTCGAAGCCTATGCTATGGAGAGAAACAACGAATCATGAATCTGATTGCTATTTTTGTTTAACTACAAAAACCGGCTTTGGAAAACATTTGCGATGGTCTTACCCTACGAGGTCTGCTGATGGGTTTCAACTTGCAGTTCTACATTCACAGGAAATTATGGATGCACAAGATCAGGGACCAAGCTGTAGTCAAGTGCTTTCATCTTCACAAGGACACTCAACCTCAAGCATGTGTTCTCAATCAGGAAGTTCAGATCCAGAACTACCTATATCTGAAAATGACGAGTTCATCCCACACAAAAATATCTCACCGAGACCATGGAATCAAGACCAGCTAAATGATGTAATAAGAGAACTTGGATTGTCAAAAGCATCTTCGGAATTACTTGCATCCCGGATGAAGGAATCAAATCTCATAACGGAGGAAACTAAAGTTTCGTATTACCGTACCCGAGAAAAAGGCTTACTTCACTATTTTGCAGAAGAGGACGATTTTGTCTGCTGCACGGATATTCCTGGTTTGATGACTGCCATGGGCTTACATAGATATGATTCAAGCGAATGGCGTTTATTTATTGACTCATCAAAACGCAGCTTGAAGTGTGTCCTTTTGCACAATGGAAATAAATTTCACTCCTTGCCAATCGCACATTCAACCAAGGTAAAAGAAGAATACTCTGTAATTGCATTGGTCATGAAGAAGATAAAGTATAATGAACATAACTGGGTAATTTGTGTTGATATTAAGATGGTAAATTTCCTATTAGGTCAACAAAGTGGCTATACCAAATACCCTTGTTTTTTATGTTTATGGGACAGCAGAGCTAAGTCAGAACACTGGAAGAGAAAACAATGGCCTTATAGGGAAACACTGGACCCAGGTATGAGGAATGTTATAAATGTACCTCTGGTGCCCCGAGATCGCATCATATTACCCCCTCTTCACATTAAACTTGGTCTGATGAAACAATTTGTTAAAGCACTTAACAAAGATGGTGAATGTTTCCAGTATATTTCAAGGAAGTTTAAAAGTTTGAGTATGGAAAAGCTGAGAGCAGGAATATTTGACGGCCCACAAATTCGCAAATTGGTCAAAGATACCGATTTTCTCAGTTCAATGTCAGAAATTGAGAAAAATGCATGGGATTCGTTTGTATGGGTTATTCAACATTTCTTAGGAAATAACAAGGATGATGATTATGTTGCGCACGTTGAAGAGATGTTAACTCACTTCCAGAATCTTGGATGCAACATGAGCATCAAGTTACATTACCTTCACAGTCACTTAGATCGTTTTCCTGAAAATCTAGGAGACTTAAGTGAGGAACAGGGCGAACGATTTCACCAAGATATTCGGACAATGGAGGAAAGATACCAGGGTCGCTGGGATGCACACATGATGGCAGATTTTTGCTGGAGTATTCAGAGCAACACTTCGTTATTCAATAATAGAAAATGTCATAAAAGAAAATTCCAAAGTTTGTAGTTTATAATATTTATTTATTTATTTCCTTATTTTATATGTTGTAATAAATTTAAATAATAAAATATAAAATAAAAGAAAATACATGAATAAAACAATGAAATGCATTTTCGATCTATTCCATAGATTTGACTTAATTACATTTTTTTGTCAATTGCCTTCGGCAAGTAACTTGAAAACTGTTTAACCGATTTAAAAGATATGTAGCTTATTGTAAATCTCATTGTGTTTGCCCTAAGGACCAGGATCCACTTTTTTGCAAAAGGGGAAATAAATAGCGTTAATTTTGCAAAAACTGAAAATTTGTCAATTATTTTCGATTTAAACGCTTTTTTTCAGATTTGGGGCCTATGCGCTACGTGTTAACGTTGTCGAATTCGACTAAAATTTTGTGGGTGGAAGTTTCTCATCAAATCTAACATTAATCCGACATGCACCCCTTGAAATTGGAAAATTTATGTTTTTCACACATTTGAAAACCCGCTATAATGCGTATATCAAGCAAAAAACTAAAATTTTGTGAAAATGAGCGAATTCACTAAATTGTGAATAAATTCGAAAAAAATCAATCGATTTTTATGGTCGATATCTCATTTTGTTGCTATTATATGTCGTTTTCGATTTTTTATGATTTTTTTAAAACGAAAATTTTTGCCATTTTTACGTAAAAAATATATTTTTTTCTTAAGTTTTTTATTATAACTCCGATACTATTGATCCGATTGAAACGCGATATATAGACGAATTAAAGGCTATGCAAATCTTAATTTTTCTGAATTTATTTTAATAATATCGGACTAGTAGTTTTTGAGTTATCATTAATTATTTGAAGAAACGTCTCAAAAAAATTGCAAAAAAAATTTTTAAAAAAAAAATCTATCCATAGAATTTAAAAATTTTACCATTTTTGTACTAAGGTAGCCATGATACATCAAATGTATATAGTAGTTACTCGAGCATATTTTTGCTGTTGCCCTGTGTTATTTTTTGCGATTTTTTCCAAATTTTACCTTTTTTCTTGCAGAGTAAGAAACCGTTTGTCGGTCATAAAATGTTTCTAATTTCTGTTATTGTTTAAAATAAATTAATTGTTGTTATTTTAACTAAAATTTATTGTTACCAATATAAATATGTTATTATCCATACATATGTATATGTAATAAAATTGTGATTTTCTGCCTGTCTGTCTGTTTGTGTTCGCATCAAGTAAAAACTATTGCATGAAATTTAATAAAATTTTATGGAGAGGTACCCTAGTATTATCGTACAAATACAGGATCTTTTTTTCCAGTAAAAATATTGCATTACCAAGAAAGAGAGAAAACAAGTAGTGAAAGTACGCAATTTTACCGATTCAATGGTAATGCAAACTTGGCAAGAACTTTTATTTTTGCCAGTCATTAATTTAAAACACATTTGGAATTTTATACAAAAAAAAAAAAAAAGTAAAAATATTCAACAAGAGGGAAGCTTAAGGTAGTGGTAGACTTCGTTCTCACCAACTGACGATTGATAATTTAATACAAGTTTTCTTGTATTCCTTTATCTGGGTTTGGTTACCCTAGGTTACCCTAAGTAGATTAGATACAAGAGTGCTGATGACGGACGTGGCTGTCTAGAAAATGTGCATTCCGCTCCTGCTGGTGTCTAAAAATTAAATTTTCCCAATTTTTCTTTAATATTATCACCTAATTTGTAATTTAATTAATTCTTTCTTTGAGAGAATAAAAACGAACTTAAGCTTGATTATAAATTTCATTGTATTTTAAACAAATTTTAGAATTTTATACAAATCTTAGAATTTTATATAAAGCCTTTGTTTCTGAGTAATTGCCCAGGGATGGGTACCTTTATAAAAAGTACTTGTATAAACCATAACTAAAGCATTATAAAAGTAAGTCTTAAAGTGGATTACTTTCAAAGCAGAATAAGGACGCTGACGAATTACAAAAATGACTTTTTTGATATTATTCTCTTCGACATAAAAGATTAAAAATGAATATTTTTTGGAAATTAGCAAAAAAAAAATTTTAAAAATCACATGGACGTTTCTGGGGGAATACTTCCCCCTGCCCAAAAACTTAATAATTTTATTTTTATGGTATTAAGGCAAATGGAATCTATTTATTTTAATAATTATATTACTTGCAAATAATATTTTATTTCACCGCCCACAAAAGGGGGCGCGGCTAAAAATGGCATTTTAGAATCTCCAGGGTCCAAGCTTACGTTTTTGAACATTCGTTAAATATAAAAGTTGCATTTGCTAAACAAAAATATGGGAAAACTTAAGAAAAAATTTAATTTTTCAGAGGTAGGATTAGTTCTTCTGAGGGAAACTTTGTTCTCCTTAATATTTGATGCTATTTCGGAAAACTAAGGTACCTCCTCTCAAAATTTTATTAAAATCCATTTAGTAGTTTTTATGTGATGAGAACACAGACAGACAGGAAAAAGATTACTGTTTTATTATATGTATAGATTAGGAGAGCAATAGTAATAGGGTTATGTTTTTACCATTTCCTTTAAAAAAAACTGTTAGAAAGAAATTTTTGTAGTATAAGAGCTAATTTACACGATGAAATTTTTCATGAAATTAGTTGCATGAAATTGTCTTAATTTTTTTTTTTTTTTTTTTTTGTTTGTGAAGAAGTGTGGAAAGCGAAGAAAATAAGAAGTTGAAAAGAGAATTGAAAAGTTGTATGAAATAATTCCGCTGTGTAAATTAAGCTATGAGGAAGCTGCAATAAAAAAAATATAATTGTTTTTGTTTATGCGTGTCGTTCATTATATTATTTGTTTTTTTATGGTGTGTAATTTCTAGAACAGAGGAAATATATTAAGAAACATAATAAAAAACATTGAAAATCAATTTATTACACTCTTTACCAAATTCTATCAACATAATTTTTTCTCTTAAGAAATGCGTTTTGTACGTTTAAGTTTTCTTTGTCAAAGAATAGCGGAGAATAGTGTTCGATGCAAATGGTCTTATAAAAGTTGTGAAATACAACAACAAAATACCTTTTTTTTAAATTTTATGATAGAACGCATTTGCACTTTCGCAAGACCATTTGCATCAAACACTGAATACCGCTAGTTTTAAAAACAACCATCTAATAAAAGTCAGCTAAAGAAATACATACTTGTCTACACAATCAACTCAACAATTAATATTCGAAGGCAATTTGATATTTTCACGAGGTTTTTGAAAGAATATTTTTTCTCGGAAAAAATCGCTCTGCGTCTTTCTAGGTTTTTTATTTTTTCCATTTTTTTTTTAAAATTTGGAAACAGAAAGAATTGCAGGAGGCGCCATTTGGAGAGTAAGCAATGGAATTTTAACATTATGTTTAACGACGTATGTTCAATTATTTTATATTCATATCACACACACGTACTAGCTCTTGATTGTTAAATCAGATGTCGCAAAAAACAGGTTTGCTTCCAAAAAACTCTAGTACCAGTATTTATGTATAAAGAAAAAAGGTCGTATCTTTTTTTAAATACTATTTAAGTGCAGGAAATGCTTACAACTTTATTTTAAAATTCTACTTATTGGTGCCCTTGTAGCCATCCGATCTGTTTCCACAGACTCTGGGTGTTTTCCTACTACGAGTGAAGGTCTGCCATTCTAATCGTGGAAATTAATTCTGCAAAATTATAAATTTGTTAACCATTTCCGATTTTAAATTTTAAAAAGTATAAATAAAAATACAAAACTCTAAAACCACTAACGCTTATTTTTCATTTTCTTTCTTTTCTTTGCAGTTTATAGACTGAAATCTCATAAATGCCGAAACTTTTGCACAAAAGCCAAAAGAAGCACTTAAACAAATCTCAATAGGGATTATGAATGCAAAAAATAATTTAAGGTAAAAACTTAGTGAATAAGATCTGTCACTCAGTGTATGTTTGCATGTGTGTGTGTGTGTGTGTTTAAGTGAACAGAGTAAAACTATAATGTAGTTTGTTTAATATTTCCAGGTTATTCCCATGTACGACAAATCAAAGAAAACCTGGAGTCAAAGGCTCAAAATACATAAGAACGAAAAAACACAAACAACAACAGCAGAAAACAACGGCACATCGATAACGGCAACTGCAACAAATTCTTCACAATCTCCAACAGCAATAGTAGCAACAACAGCAGCAAAAATCCCTTATGCCTTAGAGGCAGCAGTTAACGTTGCTGCTCATAATGTCAATAGTAGTAGAGCATCTATTGCACATTATCAAATAGCTCCGAATGCAATCATGCATTTACCCTCTATAAGTGATTACCACCCTAGTGGGGCAGGCCCTTCCTATGAATATATGCCAAATCATATGAGCCGTTCTATGAAATATGCCGAACCCTGGATATATGGCACGGTACGTGGTATACCCGCTCGACCAGCTAGCATTTATCATCCAGGATATGCCCATTATGCTGTACCACCTCATGCAGCCACCATATTTGCTGCACCCACCACCGACTTAGCAACAGGAGCTACAACTGCCACAGCTCTAGCTGTGGTACTGTGTTCATGTCACGAGTACCTGAGCGGCACAAAGGGCCGCACTTTGAAAAAACCCAGTATATGTAAGAAATGTAAAGGTACTCGCTTGCCTTTACACAATATTGGCGGAACAGTTAGATTGCCAACCAACTTGCCAAGCCCTAAATTAAGACCTGTGGGAGCAGCCTCAACGGTGAGAGTTGTAAGTTCTAGCAAGAAAATGCGACCCACCATATTAGATCCTCAGAAAGATCCGTATGACTTAATGAGAAGAACTCGCCTACTATCACCGGAACCTGCAAATATGGGTGGTAGTAATGGAACTTCTGCTGGAGGAGCATCAAGTAAGGAAAAATCTCGCCAAAGGGGTAAAAGTGACAGCCCCGTTAGAGGACGTTCTCGTACTCGTCATCACAAAGTTCTGATTAGCAACGCAAATTCTAAAGAAAGTTCTAAGGCTTCGGAAAGTTTTGATGACACTTGGCTAACTGAAAGTGAAGACTTAGCCCATACTGCCTCATCATCGGCTGCCTCTTCAAGCAGAAGATCTATACTAGGCTGTAAAGTTAATCCTTATGATTTGATCTCAACAAACAATCAAGCTTCCGGCCATAACTCTTCCAGCTTTTTGGAATCAAAGGAAGCAGTTAAGAAAGCGAACAGAAAACAGAAATTACAATTTTCACAAAATGAGTTTATGCCACCTAATGATGACTTCAATGTTCAAGATGCAGCTTTAACTGAAGATGAACTACCTTTTATGCAGAAAAGTAATAAAGTGCAGGTGGAAGCATCCAAACCTGATAGTAATAAAAAAATAATAGAAGACCCTCCAACACCAAATACACCACCACAAAATAAAAAGCCCAACTACATTAATGTACAAGCTATAGCAGGGCAACGCATTAGTCTGGGAGAAGAGCAACATGCTCCTAAATCTTTGTTGCAACAAACTGCAGATGGTACCACCAGCTACGAAAGCTTTGCCATTGAAAGCGATTCCCAAACAATATCCAAAGAAATGGAAAAATCAAACAAAACCAGACCAGATACACTACAAGTTCCATTAGCCGAACCCAAAAGACCACCTAGAGTAGCAAAACAACAAAGCCACTTTAACGAGTCAAAAGAACCGACTAACAATAAAGAAAGCGCTGAAGAAGAAGAGGAACTCATGGTAACAGTAACCGTTACTCCTACCTACAATATAAAGTCTATTTTAAAAAGACCTGCTTCTAAATCATCCGAAAACGATGACATCACACAAACAGATTCTGCTGCAACAAATCACTCAGCACCTTCAACACCCTTGAAACAAAGAGAAACTGGCAGTAATTCAAAGAATAGCACACCCACCAACTCTAGGCGCAATCACGTAACCATTAATTCTCCCACTGCAAACTCACAATTCTATATACCCCTGCCACAGGCACGTAAAAAAGTACAGTTTCTGATGGAAGACGCAGAGCATACTGGCTCAGAAGATCAAGATGACGAGGAGTGTTTTTACAACAATTCTCCATTATCACTAACTACAGCCTCTTTGGCGGATGAACTTAAAGCCAATTATGAATATTATAGCAAAAAGAGAAATCTCAAGAAATTGGTGAATACCAATGAACAACACGAAAACATTTCAGATGATTCTGAAACTGAAATCATTACCTACGATGAACAATTTATACAAGCCATGCTATTACAGAAATTGCAATTAGACACGGAGCTGGTAACAAAAAGGCATACGAACAATCAAGAACAAACTGATGATGAAGCAGCAGCAGCAACAGCAGCAGCGTTAACAATAAATAATATAAAAACTGATTACGAAGACGTTGTTGCTAATGGAGAACTAAATAAATCACAATACTGCAAACAACAGGAAGACAATCAAAATGAATTGGAAAGTCAGAGGGAAAAGTATGATAAACATTTTATTAGTGAAAATCCAAGCAAAGCTAAAACAGCATTGCCACTGTCAACAACAACTTTAGCAGGAAACGAGCAAACATTTCAAAGTTCATCAGCAACAGCAACAACTGTTTTAAATCCACAATATGCAGCCAACAGTGCTCACAGCAACGACCGTGCTCCTTTAAAGCTGTTAACGCACAACGACAATATGGATTGTAAAAATGATGACACAGATGATGACTATACGTGTTTGCCATATACGAGTGTAAACAACAATGATGACGGCAAGAAAGAGAACATCATCATTGTCACTGGTTTTAAGGATTGTGATGATGGAAGAAATAATGTCAGCAGTAATAAAAGTGACAGTGATGATAGCCCACATAAAAACGTCGACGCAAATGACGACGGTGATGGCGACGACGTAGACGATCAGCACCTTCCTAATGCTCTTCCTTTTGCTGATGTAAAAGATGTTGTTGGCAATGACAGTCCATGTGCTATAAAACCACCAGCATGCCACCACAATGATAACAATCATTCTCAGGATGATGACGATAATGTTGTTGACGATGACATTGTTAATATATCGTCATTGTCGCCAGTGTCGAAAGTTCAACAAAATGGTGAGTACTTAGTCATAGTTATTACGTGCTACTTGCTTACATACTTCCTTACTTAAGTGAGATGCATGCTTGCTGTAGAAAAATAACGATAAACAATGAAAATAACAAACAGTCCTCATTTGAGTTGGTGCCCGTTGCTTTTGTCTATCGTGTATTTAACGATGATACCATGTTTGACTTTGTAAACTTTTAATTATGGTCATAAAGTTTTAGACAATAACAGGATCTACGAAACAAAATTAAAGCAACTCTATTTTCTCGAAAAAAAAAACTAAAAAATTATCTCATAAATATTAAGAAGTCGTCAAATTTAATAAGTCTTGTTGTTTAAAAACATTTCTATGAAAGTTTCTATATGTGGCTTGATTGACGTCTAAAAAACAGCAAAAAAAACAGGACTTCCTAAAGGGCCTTAAAAAATCAGTATTTATGGATACTAATGCCCACATTCATAATAAATACCACAAAAAATAAAATAAACCCTTTGAAGTAAGAGTATGGCCAAGCTTTAACTCGAAAACGCACGCTATTCTCACGACACAAAAATTTAGGCTTATATGCAAAGTACGATGTCCACTGTTCCAATCCAATCTGTTTTTTGCTAGACTATGCGTTTAAATACGATAACATGAGAGGTACCACTTCCACCGTCCCATTCCAGCTTGTAGTTTTCTAGACTACGATCATTAGTATAAGGGTTACTTGTGCAAAGTGTCAAGACTCTACCTCTTGTAGTTCCCTAGCTACGCGATAAGAAATTTTTACTTCGTAAGGGAGTTACCACGCCCACCGTTCCAATCCAGTCTGTATTTTTCTAGACTTTAGTATGAGGGCTACTAGTGAAACGCATTAAGACTCTAAGTTTTGTAGTTCTCTAGGTACACGATAGTAATTTTTCACTTTGTATGGGAGGTACCACGCCCACCATTTCAATACATTATGTGTTCAGTTAGACTATACTCATTAGTATGAGGATTACTTGTGTAAAGTTTCAAGACTCTAGTTCTTGTAGTACTCTAGGTGGACGATAATAATTTTTCACATTGTATGGGAGGTACCACACCTACTGTCCCAATACAGTCTGTATTTTGTTAGACTATGCACATTTCTCTACCAATTGCAACTCTCCAGGTAGACGATAGTATTTGTTCACTTTGTAGGGAAGCTACCACGCCCACTATTCCCATCCAACCTATGTTTCGCTAAACTATGTATATTAATAAGGGGGTGCAAAATTTATATTTATATTGCTGGTGCAAAATTTTATTATAGTTCTCTAGCTATTAAAAAAAATGGGCTTAAAAGTAGGTGTGGTCAATTTTTCTTTCCGTAAAAACTTTTGTTGGGTTACAATCGAGATTTAAAAAAATTTCTAAATCGGTACAGCTGTTCTTAAGCGAAGCTATTACCAAAGAACGACATTTGATATTATTTATATACTAGCTGTGCCCACACACGTTGTTCGTCCTGACAATATTTTGTTCAATTTTACTTCGAAAGTAATCTACACACCAATTTTTAAGACTGTTACGTATTTACTTTATATAAAGGTACCTTGGATGAACATCTAAAATTTATTTAAAATTCTAAAAACGATATAAAATTCTAAAATTCCAAAAATATTGTAAAGCTCCGTAAAAGGTGTTAAAATTTTGAATAACAATGTAATTACAGACAGTAAAAATATACAAATTTTATTCAATTAGGTATTTGACAGTAAGTAATTCATATGTTGTCATTATTTTAAAACAGCGCCATTTGTTGCGCAACCGTGTTTAAAATATCCCGTTTTCAATTAATTTTGTGATTATTTTAGAACAGCGCCATCTGCCTTAAAATGCCTTAAAATATGCAGTACCTTCAAATCGGTAAAAAAAAAATCGGCGTGCTTTTATTGCTTTTGCTCCACTTTCTATTGGAAATAAGATTTTTTTGCGGAAAAAAGTACCTAAGTATCCTAAGATACTTTCTCACAAAAGAAAGACAGGCAGACAGATAGGAAATGAGTTACTATTTTATTATATGTATAGATACAGAAGAAGATATATTTTAGAACAACTTTTGTGTGAATTTGTTCTAAAATATATTTCAAATTAGGAATATGGGTATATATCTCAATTATAAAACTGTTCGTTGTACCCAACTTAATATCGATGGAAGCCGTGAGAAAAGGATGGTTCACACATTCAGAAGCTGCCATGATACGAAATAGAACTAAATGACTAATCATTATAGAAATGGTAACATTTGAACTGAGTAGAACCAGCAACTTGATTACTATCATAAATAAATGCCTTAAATAATTCTTGCAAAAAAAAACCGACTTCAAAACAGATAGAAAGACACTAATTCTAAACTAAAAATATAAGAGGTAAAAGATGCGCCAAAATTAGAAGGAAAAAAGTAAAGACTATGTGAATGTCAAGCCTCTCCCTATTACTGTTCAAAAGTTAAGCTATTTTCACCAGCATCCGTCTTTTATGGGGACACCATACAAGCCTCTGTCTATAACGGTTTCAAATATAAGGTCACATAAAACAAATAACACCACCCTTTAATTTAAAATTAAAGACCTGTTATTATAGAGGAATTGGTCACAAAGATTCTTTGTATATTTCAACCATCTGTCTATAACGGTTCAAAAGTTGGGACACCCTTTACATTATAATTCCAAATATTTAGACTTGTTATTATACCAGAGAAAGTAGTGCACATTCTGCCTAATTTTCAAGTATTTGTGTTTAACGCTTCAAAAGATAGGGCCATATAGATCAAATTACATAATTTATGGGGACACCCTTTAAATTCTAAATTCCAATTATATACTTGCTATAGTGGACTTTGCAATACAGGTCCCTTGTAAATTTCAGCTGTCTGTCTATAAGGGTTCAAAAGTTTGGCCACATACATAGAATTATATTAACTATAGGGACACCCTTTTATTTCCAAATTCAAATTTTATACTTTTTGTTATAGCTGTAAATTTCAGCGGTATGTGTACAACTGTTCAAAAGTATGGCCATATACATTAAAATTAATGAACTATTGGAGCACCCTTTAATCTTAAATTTTGAATATTTATAAATTTTCTTATAACTGTCATAGTAATCGACATTCTGCCAAATTTTTATGGTTTTGTCTATAACAGTTCAAAAGATAGGCCCAAATAGGTCAAATTACGTCACCTATGGGGACACCCTTTAAATTTTAAATTTATTTTTTTAAATCGGTACACAAATGGCTGAGTTCTGCGGTTACATTCATACAAAAAAAGCAACATTCCGACGAATTGATAACCTCCTTCTTTTTTGAAGTCGGTTAACAAAGAAACCTATCAGAATACAGTCCTCCCCTCTGTAAACCTTAATTTTTTGCGGACTTTTGTTTCTTTCTTCTTGCTTTTTTCTCTTCCCTGCAGGTAATACAAAGGAATCAATCATTCTAGTGATTCCAAGTGAGTTACCTAACCCAACAAGTTGCAGTTCTTAAAAAAACAAAAAAAAAGATAATTAAATAAAAATGACATTTTTTATCATTTTCTTTAAATTTCTTATTTTTAATAAAAATCTTGTTTTTTATTATAATTAAAACTAACAAAAAACATATTTTAAACTTTTGTTCAACAATCCAAAAAAAGTTATAACAATAAAAAACTGCTGTTAAATTTACAACTTTTCCACGCAACTATTTGTAGAAACTTTTGATAATAAGATGAAATTTCAAGTAGGCAAAGGCAATAAACACCTACGAATGCAACACATGCTCCATAAATCAAATTGCAAATAAAATTGTAGACACACAATTGCATTCCTATGTTTTTTCTTTAGCATATTTGAAAAGTATCTCAAACTGGCTGGCATATTTCCGCTTGAGACAAAAAAAACGAGGCCATCAACTGCAACAACAAATACCATTAACTGTGGTCAAAACTCTTTTACGTAAAAATATTTTCTTCCAAGAAAGTTGCCAAAAGTTTCAAAGAATGTGTTAAAACACAAAAATTAGCTACGAGTTTAAGTCAACAAATGTTGGGCCACATTATAAGAAAGCAGAAATTTAAAGGAATCACAAAGTTTTGAAAAAAAATAATTCGAGAATTATGTATATTTATGCAGGAATCGAATTTTAAAATTATGTATGTATGAAAATCTGTTAAAAAGCAGTGTTCCTGATTTGTTTACCATATACACTTAGAGTCCATTAAATGGTGTTACTGTACCCTTGTACAAATAATAAAAATTAGACTCAAAACGTCCACAAAATTCTATTTTTTTTTTTTTAACTTTTACCTATTTTGATTAGAAGACTTAAATTATGAAAAATGTTAGGTTAGACACTTGTCAGATCATCCAGTACATATATAATTTCAGAATTCTTTTTATGTATCTACGTAGTAGTGCTTGATTGTAAAAACATATTTTAAATCCACAAATTTAGGAGAAATACGAGAATTCATTGAATTCTCAAAAATCAATCCATTGTCAGTTGAGTAGATTGCAGTCTGAAACTAAAAGAATAGTACGTAGGTATAAATAAAGAAAAACTCCGCAAAGGCAAAAGGAACACGACAATGCCTACTATTCGATCAGCAAATACATAGATCGTAGTCTTATGTATGAGTGAATAGGTGCATTGTTTGGTGAAAGTCAATTAGAGTGGGGAGTAACAGTGAACTTCCTGTAAGCATGCAGAAATTTGCATCACAAGTTCTAGACGAAATATACCTTAGACGACTTTGGACATCATGGCTGCAAGGACGAAAATGGCGGCGAATATTTTTTAAGATATAATCTAAATCAGGATTAGTAAAGTGAGCAGACCACACGAGGATCCTAAAGAAGATAAGTGACTTAATCCTGGCTCTTCGGACTGAAAGGTCACTCAAATGGATATGGACCAAATACTAGCAATAGAATTATTAGGGAAGTGCAGTTCTTTTGGGCTGAATGTTGAGTATTCCAAGCCGGGATTTAAAGTCACGAAATCAATTAATCAATTTATGAGAACCAGACTCAAGCTAAAGATGTGACTATTTATGTAGACAGTTACAGGAACGCATTACGTTACAAAATTTGATAATTAACAAAATAAAGTTAATACATCAATACACAACAATATTATAAAAAATAAAGAAAAAAACAAAATAAGAACAAGTTATTATTAAGTTATTGATAAAAATATTTTAAAACTATTAGCATTGCTGTTTATTTGTTGACTTGGGGGGAAATTGTTCCAATGACGAGCGGCATGTACATAAAATTGCCACTCAGACACTAGACATTGATGCCGATGTATTATAATATTTTGGTGTCGTGGCGATTTAGAAAAACGTAATTTTTCCAAAAAATTTCTGGGTATTTGACTTTTTATAATTTTATTCAAAAAAGTAAGAGTGAGAATTTTAACCAAGTTCTAATGAGACTCCGTACAAAGAAGAAGAAACAGAGGAGACTTGATCAAACCTTCTCAATCCATACACATATTTATTTTTATTTATTTATTTATTTATTTATTTATTTAGTAGTAAGTAATATACTTTTAAATTCTATTTTAATTTTAATTTAACATTTCAATTAAAGTAATTATTTTTAACAAACATCACAATTTTTCTTCTAAATACATTAAAGTTATTTTCATTTTTTATACAATTTGGTAATTGATTATATTTGTTCAAGCCTTTATAAAATAGTGATTTCTGCATTGCGCTGCTTGTTGTCCATTGTAATCGGAAATCTTAACCATTTCTTAGATTGTACGGTTGAACCTCTCCTACATACGTTAGTTGTTCACACAGATATTGTGGAGCTATCCCCATTTTCATTTTTTGTATAAAGCCAATTGTGTTTAGTTCAAGTCTCTGTTCAATTTTTAGCCATTTAAGACAGTTTAGCATATAGTTTATTTGTGTATACCGGTTACATTTTAATATCGAACGCATCGCTTTATTTTGAAGTTTCTGAAGTCTTTGTATTTGTTGATTGTTGCAGCAAGTCTATATTATTGTTGAACCAAATTCGAAATGCGTTTTAATCATGACGTTATATATATTAATAGCCGTAATTATTGACACCTTATTTCTTAACCTTTTAAAAAAAAACAATTTTTTTTTTGCCAATCTTTTTACATGTATAGTTTATGTGCTCTTTGAACTTTAACCCTTTGTCTATGATAAAGCCGAGATACTTTATAGTATTTATTTTTTTTTTCAATTTCTTCATTATTTATTTCAACTGTAATATCAGAGTTCATAATTATTTCCATTACTTTTGTTTTATTTTTATTTATTTATTTATTTATTTATTTATTCATTTATTCATTTTCAACCACTTATTTGCAATTTTCAAATCGTGAGAAAAATTATCGTGACATTTTTGTTCCGAGTCATCTTCTGTAAAAATTAAAGTATCATCAGCATATAATACTATTTCACACCTTTCCAATATTTGTGGTAACTCGTTTATATATATAATAAATAAAAGAGCACCTAAAACTGTTCCTTGAGGAACACCGTATTCATTATTAATTTTCTCGGATTTTATATTATTCACTTTTGTTGTTTGTTTTCTGTTATTTAGGTGTGATTCAAACCATTTCAGTTCTTCTCCTTTTATACCATATTGATGGAGTTTACGTATTAGAATTTGTCTATCTATAGTTTCAAAGGCACGCTTAAACTCTAGAAAAATTGCTAATATTTTATTATTTGTTTTTATTTTTTCCATCTGTTAATGACATAATTTACAGCAGTTTCACATGAAAATGATTTTCGAAAACCAGATTGGTATTTAGAGAACAATGTATTTTTCTCCATATATTCTTCCAATTGTCCTTTTACCACTTTTTCTATAATTTTTTCGCAGGTTTTAACAGTGTTTATTGGTCTGACTTCTTCACATTTATTCGTTTTATTTATTTTCTCTATTGGAGTTATCATCGTTTCTTTGCAGCTACTAGGAAAAATACCCGTTTCAAATGATTTATTAATTATAAATAACATTGTACTGCCGGCAATGTCCCAGTTATCAAGAATAACGAGTATAGATAACTTTCAAGGTCGCTTTTATTTTTTAAATTTTTACATATATTCTTTAATTCTTGTATATGTATTGCACGGAACTTAAAATTATTATTTATCACAGGTAATTGGTTTAAATATATATCTTATATATATCTTATAATATTATTAAAGGGAATTAATACTTTTGAATAAAATGAAACTCTGATCTAATTGTTGTTAGAAAATTAAAAAAAAAAAAAAACAATAACAACTCCTTATGTCACGATTTCATTATCCTTAAAAGTATTAATACTTGTATTATAGTGTGAAATTCCCTTAAACAATACATTCAGCTTTCTTTCATTAACTAACACACCCATACAACAAGGAAGTAAGGCCCTTATTCTTAATGATGTCAAATATTCTGCAGGCTAGACAGCTCAAAGGTTTACATGATTATTCCATGTCAAATTGCAATTAAAAGTAATACCTAGATTTTACGCAGTGTGAACAATTTCTATTATTTTCGCCACTTAACACAATATCTTCAGAAATGTTAGGATTTATGCGTTTTTTACATATTACAATAAATTTAGATTTGCTCGGATTCAAACAAAGTCCGTTTGCACTAGCCCAAAGGTCGATCCTGTTTAAGTCGTCATTCAGATCTGATATGCCTGAAGCAATATTTTGAACTGTGCAACTTAAATTGAGTTGTACGTCCTCTGCGTATAAATTGATTTTACAATTACAAAGCTAATTTGGCAAATCGTTGGCATATAATGAAAATAAAAGTGGTCCTAAAATAGAGCCTTCAGGCACACCCTTAATAACGGATGAGCTATCTGACCATGCATCATTGACAAATACTGATTTTTTAAGGTTTTTACAAAATCTCACTTTGCTAAGTTCTTAAGAAGTTGCTGATTTGCTGAATGGAGTGTATTTACCTACAATAAAAATATTTATATTGAAAAATAAAGCAATATTTCTGCTATTGGTAAAGACTTATTGAAGATATAAATGAATTAATGGCTGATTAAAACAAATGTGAACATTTCAATATAAATAGCACCAGAAATAATGCTGTTTTTTAAAAATAGGTAGGAAATCGCGAAAGGCTATTAAATTTAAATTTAAACTTTGCAGAAAAAAAGTAATTCAACACTGGCCAAACGTATTATAGTCATGTAATGGTTTCATTACATGATAATTATAGGGGAAAACATCCAAAAGTGTTCTTTTTAACTATCATATCATATCATGCATACCAGCTAAAAACCCGCAAGTCGTTTCTATTGGGTGTTATTACTGCTCTCGGCACTTCTTTCACATTTCTTCGAGGCGATTCCCATCTCTTATAGCACAGCATCGAAGCTCCGCTCTTTAATTCTGTATGCCTAATGGCATCTCGTCAAACTCGCTATTCTTCATTCAAAGTAAACATTGGGTAGTTTGCTACTTGTCATAATTTTTTAAAATATATTTTCGATTGCAGCTGTGCCTTTTTGCATATCAAGCTCTCTGTAGCTTCCATTTCAGCGAGTACAGCAGAAGTAACTCCCCATTTTCCTAATTACGGATGATCTGATAGAATTTCAATAAAGTAGAAATTGAATTTGCCATACTCATCTGCCTTACTTTTCGCTATTCAATCTTGTCGGCCATTTTCCAATGTTTTCTATGTTACAACTGCAACTGATAATGTTTCTAGACATGTATTTTGTTAATTAGTCTATGTATTCGTGCGATCTATACCAATCCAGATGTTTCTATTACAGTGGGAGCAGATGCGAGCAGGATAGGCTGAGGTCACTATTAAAGCTGTCGTAATGGATTTACTCTGTTTTTCTCTTCCTGCTTTTTTTTAATATTTGTTGTGTTTTTTTTTTTTGCTAAAAATATACTAAACGTCTACAAAAAAGTGTAAAGTTAGTTTTAATTTGTATAACGAAACAAATTAGATTACGTACCTTTTTTAAAACTCAGAAAGAAAACTTAATCGCCCTTTAGAAACGTTTAAAAGAGAAAGTCAATAATATAAACGTGTTAATAATGGTCAAGCTCAAGTATTTCGCCTTAAAATTATTTTTCGTTCGAAATTGATGTGATGCTTAAATATTAAAATAAATCATGTTTTAATAACTATTTTCTAACATAAATCCATGTTGAAAACAGCAAGAATTTAAATTTAAAACTTCTGACTTTAAAACACATCACGCATAAACTTACTTCCACATGAACCGACATACACTAATTCACTTAGCCGCCACAAAAACATTAGTGTGTAACAAATTTGCAACACAAGGAGTAACTTTTACAACAATGACTCTCTATGCATCTTTGTTACTAACTTGCTGATGGTGTTATTGTTGTTATTGTTTTGTGTGCATGCATGTAATATTATTTTCTTAGGATCACAATCAACCTACAACAGACAATAGAAGGCCACAATAACGAGCAGCAGCAGCAGCAGGAGCCAGGAAGGCACGCATTTCTGTTAGTGATGGTTTGGAATATGAAATAGTGAATACTTATTATTGGTACTAAAAGAGAGTTTAATGAAATTTATACTTATTAACAAAAAAAAACTGAACTACTCTAGCCTGGCCTGGCCTGGCCTAATTATATTTTGAATTCTCCAGTAAGAACATATTGAGAAATGGTTTCTAAAGAACCCCAATCTACTCAAATCACTTGGAGACAAATTGATATTTCATGTAACGCCTCATATTCACCTCGATTTTATGTTTTATTATTCAACTGTATTGGAAATAAAAGTCGAAAACGACTGTTTCAATTATGTCGAGTAAAAAAAATGTTAAGTTTTACTAGCTTCCGCCAGTAAGGTTTTCATATGGGACATTCTACAGCTGACTTTATAGCTTCCTTTCAGAAAATCGGCACATATCATTTCGGTGATAAAGTATAGCATATCGTACTTATGTCAAACTTATTGCTTTTGGTGTCGGTGATTACTTCTTTCGATTATTATCGAGCTTTCTTGGACTCTATGCGAGTTGTTATAGATAAGATTCCATCCAACGAGTTCAAGTTTAATCCATTAAGGTATAACAAGGCTCAGTGTTTTTTCATATATCCTATTTTTTTAAATGGACTTCTTTGTGAAACTTTTAACCCTTTCCACCTTTTCGCAGATAACTTTAGAGCTAAAAAGCAAATATCTCTGAATGGGTCGTCTATTTTAATGCTCGTACAACTAAGCGATGGATGCTTACGGACAGAGGTGTCTTCGAAAATTATTAAATCATATGTAACTATGGGTGATATAAGCATTAAAGAATTAGAAGCACTTGATACTTTTGTCGTGAAAATCAAGTGCGATATTTGATGGACTTAACAAGTCTTTAAAGATGCTCTCAAACGACTCAGTCCGATTTTTTTACTAGTTCTACTAAGCTCATTGGTGACCGTAGGGTGCCCAGCTCCATTGATTCGTTGTTTTGTCGTTACTCCAGTAAAAAGTGCTGTAATGGATTTAGAGAACTTGTTCCCGATATATTCACGTGTTTGCGTTTGTAACGCAAGGCATTACAGGGAGAATTTATTTTTTAGTCAAATATTTCGCTTGTGGAAAACAAGCTCTTATCGAAAGCCCATAAACACTACTGGGGGTCAACCATAGAGTGCTGGTCCAACTTAAAAAAGATATCATTTTGTGGCAATCATATTGAATGGGTTGCCTCTGTCAAATCTATTGTTAATTTTTCAGTCACTGATACCATGATCACCATGTCAAGTAACAAGACAGAGCAGCACTCTTAAATAATAAAACTGGTGAAAGCGTTGTGTGCAAAAAGTCATCTTTTGCGTGGAGGTATATTTTCATAAAAGAATTAGTAAATTTTATACACAAATCACAAGCCATACCCTGAGAGTTTTAAAAAGATTATATTCTGTGGTGCACGTGGTGCAGCTGAAATTATAATTTAAATAATATAATAAATCAGGCAAGTTCGAGTCAGACTCACACACGTTGGGTTCCGTACTATATTCAGTACAACTTTATAAGTATAAGTTGTTACTTTTTCACGTCTTATGAGGCACTATTTAATTTTTAATTATTTTTTATACGATAATCGTACTTAATATCCTGTATAAATATCAAGTGTCTGCCTATAACTTTTAGATGAGAAGACTAAAATTCTCAAATTCGCGTCATCCAGGGAACACCATTTTATTTTTATTAATTTTTTTTTCGTTACTTGTTATTATAGAAAATATTGTTAAAGAAAATCTGTGTAAATTTTGAGATCAGAGCATTAATTTTTGAAATAATATTTTGTAGTTCTTATTCCGGTCCAAAAATAAGGCAACATACGTAAATTTGTGTCACTTTCGCAAAACCCTTAATTTGTTATTTACGGCTATAGCGAACATAGCTGACATATCGGACATAATATTGCACACTATGTACTTACTACATTTAACAAATTTAAGTCATATTCTCGAAAATCGCAACACAATCGAAACACCCTTACAATTTAATACAAAAATATCATGCGCATAACTATTGCCGTTAAAGAAATAAGGCAATATGCCCTTTAATTTTTTGTATTGTTACAGCGGCCGTAGCAACAAATCTTCTGTAAAAATTTCGTCTACCTATTACGGATCAAAATATACGGCTATATATAAATCAGGAATCTATATGTTTATTTATAATTTAATTAAATTAAATTAAAAAAAAACTATTCGTATAGTAGCAGTGTTGAGACCTTTAATTAAAATAAATAAATAAATAAAATAAGGCCATATACGTGCAAACCATGTCACTGTCGGAATGGCCAAAGTAATACACCATTCAAAATTCAAGAGTCTAACTATTATGGTTCAAAGCTTAGGATATTCTTTTATATCACGCCACTGTCGTAGCACCCTTTAATTCTTACTATAGAGGCCTTTGTAATACACCTTCTATGCAAATTTAAAATTCTATTTATTATGGTTCAAAAATTAGGTCATATTCAATACATTTTATTTTTTACCATTTGATATGAAGGCAATAGTAAAACACCACCTCTGAACTTTTCAAGAGTCTATTTGTTATGGTTCAAAAATTAGGCATATTCATGCAAATCATGTCCCTGTCGGAAACAAATTTTTATACAAAATTTGTTCAATAAATATTTTATAAACCAAAAATATTTTTTATGAACTTTGCTCTTAATTTTTAACTTTTTTATTGTTTGTATAGTGAACATAGTTTTAATTATTGTCTGCAGCTCAAGAAATAAAGAAATAAATGCAAATAACACGTCATTTTCGGAACACCATACACGTTCTATTCTTTGTTGCAATAGCGCCCATGGTAATACACCTTCTGTGAAAAATTCAAGAGTCTACGTATTATAGGTAAAAACTCAGGCAATTTAAATATAAATCACTTCAATCGGAACACCCTTTAATTTGTATGTTTATTTTTATATACTTCTTTATGTAACGAACATAGTTTTAAATACTCTGTGTAAATTTTTAATGTATGCCTTATACAGTTCAAGACATAAATACATATACGCGAATAAAACGTCACTTTTGCAACACCCTATAAGTTTTAGTATTTGTTGCTATAGCGGCCACAGTTGTACACCTCCAGTGAAAATGTATACCTATTACAGTATCAGAAATAGAAGACGCTGACAGACGGACAGACATTGTAGCGAAAACAATAGAGTTTCGTTTTTACCCTTTGTCTATGGAACCCTAAAAAAGGATGTAGTGCAAGTACACTCATCTGTTGACTTTTTCTCAAAGATCGAATTTTTCCCCAAGTTGATGATATAAAGTAGCAAAACATTTTTTTAACTACGTCCAATGGACGTCTGTCCTGCTTCCGTTATCAATAAATACCAATCTTAGCCAATAAATATCGCTTCAATGTCTCTCCGTCCACCACAAGGCTGTATCGCATAAGCCTAAATAAAAATACAAATTTTAATTCAACTTGAAAGCGTGCTTCTGATAATATTCATAAAATATTACAAGATCGTCCAATTCTGCAAGAAAAATCCTCAAAAATTTAAAACGTAAAAACTTGAATATTAATAATTTTAATAAATATAAGACATTTTTAATATAACGTTTAATATTTAAGGATAGTGCGAAAACCTCTGTGTGTGACTCTGCCTTGGCCGACTTATTAGTTTTGATATCAAAATACACAAAAAAAATGTTTGCTCCAATTAAAGGTTTTAATTAGTTTGACATACAATTTCAATTAAATTGTTAATTGATTCAATTATTAACTTAATTAACAAACTATTTAATTCTTTTTAATTAATAATATAATCGATTCAATTGAAAATTTTATTAAAACCATTAATTAGTGCAAATATTTTTTTTTCTGTGTAAATACAAAATATAAATTTTAAACAAGTTTTAATTAATGAGTATAAAGTACGAATAGCCAAGTGAAAAGAATATCCAAGTGAAAAGAATAATCGAATAATTCAAAACACTAATTTCGTTACCTCTAGTTGTGGTGGGTGTAAATGACAAACTACATGATCATTATGCAGACGAGGCCATTAGACGCGCATTTTCTTGGAAATAAAATCATTATAACTTTTTAAATGTGGCAAAGTTGGGATAACCTAAAGATTATTTTATGATGGTATTTGTGTTTGTATACGTTCATAACAAAATAGATTTAAATAGTGAATAAAGTTTTTAAAACTTAATTGTTGTAGATGATGGATATAAAGTTTGTCAAACAAATTGTGGCCATGTTACCACATGTGTATAAAACAAAATGTCTACAGAAAATATGTCGATATTACAGTTTAGTTTAGATTTTAATTACATTTTGTTTAAACAAAAAAATAAATAAATAAATCCAAAAAATTAATATAAAACTATTTTATAGTTTACTAATAATTTTCGTCATTATTTAAAACTGTACTTCTATTTTAATTTGAAAAACTAAATCGTTTGCACCTGTTTCAGCAACAACTTTTCTATTTATAGTTTCTGTATGTACTTTTTCAACTTTTTCATTTTATTAGCAAAATTCATAAAAATTGTTCATCTATGAAAATTAAAACAACATGTGAATATTTTTGAAAAGGTACAACTTTAACACTAAAACTGAATATAAATGTAAAGTGTTTTTGTTTTCATATGTAGACAGACACAAACATACAAGTACAATGGCAAAACAAGATTTTATGAAAATAATTTAGAGATGAATACAGCAAAACATGGACTTAAGTGCAGGATTTAAGTGGCGACTCATTTGAAGGGCCTTGATAAGATATAATCCATATATATGTAATGCCTTATTAAAATTTAATACAAATCTTATATGTTTATATATACAAAATGGCTACCCCCGGGGGTTCAAATTGTCACTGCACGAATATGGCAAATGCTTTGACGCGGTCCACTCGGGGAAAATAGGGTTCCTAGAGCCTAAATCTGGGGTTCGAATAGAACCCGTGAGTAAAATCACGGGTTCTCTTCGAGGCCCGACCAGTGCCCAAAGGACTGGTACCACGGGAATCGGTGGCCCCACAGAGAGCCTATCCTCTCTGTGACCGGTAATTGGTGAGGTCCCCTGCGGGGGTACACGTGGTGGTTGTGGTTTAAGATCGATTAAGTAGGTAAGGTGCAAGGTCGATCAAGTGTGCTGTTGCACTCTCTACAGACGGAGTTTTGATAGTCTCCAAACCCCTTATATTGTGGATCTCGGTTATAATGTGGATCTAGGCTTGCCTTGGAAAGGCTTGCCATATTATATAAATTGCTACTCATTGTGACAGTATCACACACAAAAAGCGATTGGTGGCAATCGTAAAGTGTTGTTATACTACACAATAGGGGCGCTAGTCTACGCCTAAGTTTCACTCGGTGGTAAGACCACCGTGAGGTTAGGCCGAGTAGGCAGGTACTCACGTTAATCTTGTTCCACAATATACAAAATGGCAAGCAAATTTAATAAAAATAAATAAAACTGTCTGAAGTTAAATTCTTTTGGTACATTATTATGACTTTATTAGAAACTAGATGTGTCCACACACGTTGTGTGCGTCCAGACAATATTTGATTTGAAAGTAAGCCACACCAAATTTAAAGGCTCTTCCTTTATAGTGCCTCGCGTAAACGATTTTACTTCATATAAAGTAAAGTAAAAAATGATTCGACGATTATCCAAAATCATTTTCTTCACTGTTTCAATGTTTTTATCGGTTGTTGACGTGCTCGGGCGACCAAGACGAGCATCGTCATTGCCATCTATCGGCCTTCCTTAAACCATTTATATCACAATTGAACTTGTGTTCTGCTCATAGTAGACTCGCCAAACGCCACAGTCAATATTTCAAAATCGAAGAGCACACCAAAACACGAATAACCTTTTTATCTGTCAAAAACAATCTGACAATCCAAAACGGCTGATATTGTCAACATAAATAACAGACATGTGTACCAACATTAAAAAAAATGCGAAAATCGAACATACGTACCTCACGAAAATTAAAAATAACGGTTATTTTTGGATCATACCGTATAATGGAATCCAGATACTAAGGTAACTCCTTACAAAATTCAGTACTTTTTACGTTATGTAAACACATAGAGAAAGACAGACAGACAGACAGACAGACAGACAGGAAATGAGTTATTATTTTATTATATGTATAGAGATAAACAATATTCTCCATTATTTAATTACGTGAATTTAAACTTTAAAAAATGTTTCTATATGACATTTCATAGTTTTTAATCATACTATAATCGTTTCTTTATACCGATGGATCCAAGTCTACCCACAATACTACTTTTGCGACTGTTACTCAAGATGGCAGCATAATTACTGCCGGTTTCGTTGATATTTACTAGTCCAACTTCACAGCCGAAGCATTTGCTATCCTTAACGCAGTGCAATACGCCAAACAAAATTGTTCAAAAGTTGTAATCTGTTCTGACAGTCTATCATCTATTCTAGCCATCAAAAATTCCCAGTACGAATCACCGATTTTTAATCAAATAAGAAATATATGTAACCAAAACTTGGATACTATCAAAATTATGTGAGTTCCTTCCCATGTTGGTATAACAATGGCAATGAATACGCAGACTCAGCAGCTGAAGAAGCGAAACAACGACCTCTAAGAAAATATTCTACTTGGGAACCACGTGACATTTTTAATAACATCTCCAACTCTCTTGGATCTACAAAAGCCCGTAAATGGTCAGTTTTCCAGCACAGGTACAAATTTATAAACCCAACACGGGGGACAAAATATTATACCACAAAAACACCTCTAGAGCTGAAACTAGTATGTTTGTGCGCCTTAGAATTGGTCATTGTAAATTTATTCATCAACATATATTCGACAGAACAGCAACCCCAGTTTGTTCCAGCTGTAATACACACCTCCATCCATCTATGCATCTTCGGAACGAATACACCAACTGATTTCCTCAAAACCACATGTGACTAAAACATTAAATTAATGTACAAATTGTTTACAAAATCTAATTTAAAAAAATAATTCATGTAATTAACTTTAGAGTCGAAAGCCTCAGTTGCTAGTACTCTTTCTTGTTCCTTATTAATAGTATAATTTATTTATAATTATTAATACTAAATAAATAATTTAATCACTGTAATTGTTTAATTAATCATACTATAACCGTTTAATTTAACCATAATATATTCAAATTATAATGTTTAATAATTATATGGTTTGACTACAACCATATAATTTTATAATAATTAGTTGCTCTTAGATTATGTTTTTTAGATCATGTTTTTTCTTTGCGTGAAAAATTTTCTAGCTCTGTCCACAAATGGAGGATATATAGCTAAACAAAATTTTTAAAATTTTGTACATTTTTTGCACATTTTTTATTAAATTTTAGACCATTTTTTGCACATTTATATTACTTCAAGTTGAAATTTTCAACCATGTTATTTCAAGAACATTTTAATTTAAATTTATAAGTATAATTAATATATTATAATTAATTTTATTTTTTAAGTCACTCCCTGAGTAAATCATAATTAAAGAGTAAATCATATTTAATGCTTTGCCAGAAATTGACGTTTATTTTTGTAAATTAAATAATACACAGGCCTTATTGGGTTTCTTTATTTGAGTGCAGCCCTCTTTTCTATTTGTTTTTTTTTTTAACAAAATATTTATAAAATTTAGTATAGAGTTTACAGTGCCAAACATAAGAGTTCATACGTTGCTTTTAAATAACTTTTCTTCATAAAAAGATGAAATAAGAAAAATAAAAAAGTGAAAAAGGTAATTTTTTCAAAAAGAAGAAAAATGCGTTTATTTTTCGTTGCTTTAAATTCACGTTAAAAAAGAAATTTCGAATTCATAAAAAGGTGTCTTGATGTAACTATCCTTAATTTTCTACTGGTATAAAAAAATTGAATCTGTCAATGGTTACGGAAGTGCGAAGATAATTAATAACGGTGGTCTGCAAAAAAATTGGTCCCTGAACATAAATATGTGAAATATAGTGATTTTAACACTATATCACAATAACTACATATCTAATATTTTAATCAGGGACGTAACTGTTATAAGATAAATAACAAAATAGTCATTTTTAACCATTAATATTGATAAATTTATAAAATAACCAATAACCATTTCTATAAGATATATTTTATTCTGGTCATCGAAACCAATTTTAGTGAGACTTTTGTGTTTTTGGTTATAAATAACCATTATATCAACTAAAAAGATTTTTGGGTGAAAAATAACCATTACATAAGTTATTCTTTTCTTTTTTGGTTATCATATCTATATAAATAACATCAAATGTCGTTCGTTTGTAATCGCAACACTTAAGAATAAGTTGTTGTCATTATTATATACATTTTTTATATGGATTTACTGATTTTCTTGAGACTAATTCAGTATTAGTAAATTTTTATTTTGATTTTTGTATTGTCAATGATAACCACAACAAAGAAATTATTTTTATAATTATTATTTATAACCAAAAAAATTTTTGTTGACAAAATGGTTATTTAAGATAAAAAAAAACTTTTTTGTTGATATAATGGTTACTTATAACCAAAAAAAATATTTCTTACTTTAATTGGTTACAATAACCAAAATAATATATATGCAAAATAATATATAATGGTTAAAAATAACCAATATTAAATAAAATGAATTTTTTCGTAACCTTTTTATCTGAAATAAGAAAATAACAATTATGTTCGGTTCCTGATTTTAATCTTTCTATTTTATTAATATAAGAATGTCCCGGAAACGTAATCTTAACGTTTACAAATGCTTGAATGTTGTACGAAAAATACTGGGAAATTTTTAATATTTAAAATTTTTTTCATAAAAATCTTTTTAAGTTTGAACGTGTTGTTTTACAAAATCGTGATGATAACCTCTACAACACTTAATTATTAATAAAAAAAAACCCAAAAAAACTACGAAATGTGTTTCCCAAGTCAATGAAAAATATTAACTTCTAACATTTTTCATACAGGAAAACATTGAGCTCCAATATATAATTAAAAATCACCTAAAAAAACAATGAATGAACGCGGTATATCACTGCGAAATGCTCAACCCGTTTTACATTAAAACCGTATACCCGTCTACTGCCTCTTGGCAACAAATATTACTATTTACAGACACACTTCTGATGTAATACATCATAATGTTTCAAGACTCTACCTGTGGTAGTATTCTTGGTACACGATAGTAATTTTTTCATTTTGTATGGAAGCTAACACGTCCACTATCCCAATCCATTCTGTATTTTGTTAGATTATGCACGTTAGCATGAGATTTACTTGTGAAAAGTTTAAAGACTCTACCTATTTTAGATCTCCAGATATACGATAATAATTGTTCACTTTGTATGGCAGGTACCACGCCCACTATTATAATCCAGCCTGTGTTTCGCTATACTATGTATATTAATAAGAAAGTTACTGGTGCAAAATTTTAAAGGTACAACTATTATAGATCTGTAGCTATTTAAAAAGTGGGCGTGGTCAAGTTTTTCGTATAAACCTAAGTTGGGTTTAAAGATAAAGATTAAAAAAAATTTGGCCAAATCCATGCAGCCTTATTTAAGTGCTGCGATTACCAACGAACGACATTTAGGTTTATTTATGTAGAAGATTTATCAGTCTCAAATTGATATGGTTAACTTCTTGAGAAATTTCCTTAAAGGGAATTTGCACAATCCTAAAGTTCGATTTATCAATTATGCGAAATACTAAAACTATGTGAACGCTAGATTATAGGACTAATATTTTCTACGCTCCTTCAAAACACCTCTACTTAATAGAAAAAACTAAAAGCAGATTCATATGCTTCCAATTTTTGTTTTTTGCAGAAGATAGTAGTCTACAGTGTCACACTTAGCACTTTTTTACATCTTATCCATCGCTAGATTTCGGATTTTATAAGATATATAAGTAGTTTTACGTTAATACAAGTAAGCTTAAAATAATATTTAACCATCACGTACTTTAAAGGCAAGTTATACGAGTAGTATTGAGCCTTATCCTCTGCTCTTGAACAGGGTCGGTAAATAACAGTTATGGTTTTAAAAAAAATTATTTTATAACAGTTATATTGAGAATTCAATAAAAAAAATTCATTTAAAACAGTTATTTTTCAACGTAAAAATAAAAACTCAAATGAAAGTTTTAAAAAAGGAATTTTATTTTGCCGTCATAAAATAAAACTTTTTTAGGAGTTTTATTTTTTTCGTCAAAATATAAAACTCATTTTATGTTAGTTGATAACTAATCATCTTGCATTTCCATTGGATGAATAGTCATTGAAATAACGTAGGTTTAAATTTGTTATTTTAACAATCTTCACCGGGTGTTTTCCCATTTTCATCGCACTTTTCTGACACATCTCATACATCGCTTTTAGAGCTGAACAAGAAAGCGAAGAAAATGACTATGAGGTTGAAAAAGAGTTTTCTTGGAAATTGATAATTTTTTCTCTGCGAAAACAAATACATTATCCATATCCAGAAATTGGCAAAAAAAAAGTTAGGAGTTTGTATTGAGCGGCCTCAATTCAAATCTATCCACAAAAAAATTATGCAACTAAACAAAGTCAGTTTTATTTTCTGACGGAAAAAATAAAACTCCTCAAAAATATTTTATTTTATTCACCATAGATTCTGAAAGAGCTCATCAATAAAAATCTATTGATATATGACAGCATATATCTCCGTTGACTCTATAATAAAGAGTTTTTGAGTTTATTTTTTTTTTTTTAATAACTGTTATTTATGGTCGCTGCTCTTGAACCATTCATTTAGTACTAGCTGATTTATATATCTAACATACTTTATATTTACCTCACTGTGCATTGTAAAATTTTTACATTATGGATTCTTACTGCTTATATATGCTCATTTAGTTAAGTACACTTACCAAATATATTTTGTATGTGTGTGTGTGTGCATTTGTGTTTTTGGATACATTTGAATGCAACCAGTTATAAAGTGAATAAAGAATTTGAATTACATTTTATGAAGTAGTATCAATTTAAATACAACTAAAATTTTTAAAATGTATAAAAAGTTAAAAAATTTATAATAAACTAAAATATCTATTTAAATATACGATTATCAAAGATATTCTAAAATAATTTTTAATTAAAAAGTCCTTTTTGGTAAATTCTTTGCTGAACATGATCAGCATGGTTTTCATTCAAATTAAATATGAATATGTAGTAGAAGTAAAAGAAAATAAAATATTTAAATGAAAAATGTGAAACACATAGAAGCGTATGTAAAAAAAACTGAACTTTTAAATGCTTAATGCGATTAATTTTTTAATTATTTTCATATTTTTTACCTAATGTATCTTCAATGTGTTTGAACTAAAAATAAGTACTCATTTCTTAAGGTCGAATTTTTTACTTTTTATTTAAATATCATTTATCTTTAATAAAACTCAAATGGCCAATAATGTGCATTTAAAATCTTTTTTTAACAGCTGGCTCTTTTTTATGATTAAAAAAATATGTGGTTATTGATACTGCTATTTTTTATAAACTTATTTCACATAAATCAAGTAAAACATATTAAAACTTTTGTTGTTTTAGTACTTTTTCTGTTATTTTAATTTCTGTCAGCAACAACAATAAAAAAAACAATAATTCTGTTGAACAGCTGTTTTCTGCAAAATTATCTGCAATTGTTTTGATATTTTGTAATATTACCATATTTATATTACAATTAAATTGAAACGAAAAACTGAAACTCTATTCACATAAGTCTTAAATTTAAATTAAAATTAACTAAAATGAAATTTAAGCTCGCCTCGGCCAGTTAGAGAAACTACTTTGGACTCTATTTTATACTTCTCTTACACATCAGACACGCCCATTAGCAGCCGAGTCAACACATCGATAATTGCTGACATTTATGGATGCCGCCATTGATCATCTCAATATCTATATATATAATAAAACTGTAATTTTCTGTGTGACTGTCTGTCTGGCTGTGTGCGCATCACGTAAAAACTACCGAATGATTTTTAATAAAATTTTATCGGGTCGTAGGTACCTTGTATGTAATATAGGGGGAATATCGAAGCAGACCACTTCCATGATGGGTCCCTTTTCGACTTCCTTCCGTCCTCTATGATTACAGGCAATCGAAATGTAATTTACGACAACCTACTTACATTGAGTCATGTGCTACAAACAGCCCTTAATCTTGACTTTAGTGATTTG
This sequence comes from Phasia obesa, assembly GCA_949628195.1. Taxonomy (NCBI): domain Eukaryota; kingdom Metazoa; phylum Arthropoda; class Insecta; order Diptera; family Tachinidae; genus Phasia; species Phasia obesa. Next base: position 45,360,636 of record OX451217.1, read on the forward strand.
AGACTGTCTTTCTCATCACGCAGTCTCTAGTAATTGCTAGCATTTGTTCAAGGCTCAGTTCCCCCATGGCATCCACCAGTGGTCCTGAGTCTTATGCTAGCCAGTGCTGGACATTCACACACAATATGCGCTGACGTCTCAGATTCTTTCCTTTCCCTTCTCCTCTTCTGCCTCTGCCACTCACTTTTAGGCATGAGCTGTAGAGACTTCGACTCGACGTTGAAGGAACGTTTTGAGGTGCCTGCTTCCGAAAAAGATTTGCCTAAACCCACAGGGCCAGGTGCGTCCAATTCATCCACATTTACCTCCATAGCCGCAGGAGTATCTTCATAGACTGACCAGTCCACCCCTTGCGAGGTTTCTTTGTAATTCTATTTCGATATTCTCCCTGGCCAGTGGCAACCGGAGTTCCTAAAGGGATTAACCTCTCCACCTCTAACGAGGCTTCCTTGTCCATCCCTATCGAAATATCCAGGTTCAACGCCATAGGAGAACCTTTAGAGATTAACCTGTTCACCCCTTGCGAGGCTTTCCTGTCCATCCTGTCCTTCTGAATTCTTCCTAGGCCATTATTGAAGAAAACGTTGTCCACCCACACAGAGCTCCTTATGCATGGGTAAGTCTACATTGAAACTGGAGCTCGACTGGTATCCAGAGTTCGCATACTAACGGCCAAGCACCCTCTTGACCACGCATACCTGGCGTATTATGTTCCACCGTGGATTAGGGTGGGGTTCTTCCAGATTAAAGTTCAAGGAACATTGACGTCTGGTGCCCCCATTTTCCCCGATAACACTGCGTCAAAGCTTTGAGAATAAACCGCAATGACAATAAATGCCCCGGAGGCCGAGGTAGGTACCTTAGTATCTCGGATCAATTTTACCGATTTAACTTTTATTTTTGTCAGCGGGAAGTTTTAGACACTATTTACTGAACTCTACAGTAATTTTAGAATTTTATATGATTCCTAAGTAATTAGTAGAGTATCCATTTAATCGGGTTTTGATTTTATTCGATCAAATAATTAATCGATTAAGGTTTTTAAATTACTCGAATAACTCGAATTAATTGCTCATATTTAAAAATTTTTATCCAATGAGAAAATACAACCATACAAAACTGATTAATAATATATTTTATTAATGACAACTTGTAGATGATTTTTAAAAATATTTTATTGATTTGTTTATTTTAGTTAAAAAAATTATTTTCATTTCTTCCTGCAACACGAAGAAAAAAATTTTTAGTATAAATAATATGAGCTGATTTCATAGCTTTTCGGTAATATAAAATATGAACAAGGTGCCCCAGTAGGCTAGTAGCTAGTATGCTAGTCTATGATTCTGGGGTTTGTGGGTTTAATTCCCAAACTGTGAGTCACTTCAACGAGTGAAGGTCTTCGTTAAAATGCTCGATAATTAAGTAAAAATTTAATTTGTTATTGTATTGTGACATAAAAACAAAAATATGAATTATTTCATAAATAGTATTATTTTGTCGGTGCACGGAAATGGTAGGAAACTCATTTTGAACATAACTCTTATTATTAAGTGCAAATATTAATTATGTACAAATATTAAAATTTGAATTTTAACATGCTCATATTTTTAATTATATATTTATTTACTAAATGAAAATTTATGGAAAAAAATCATATTCGACTTATAAAAAAATTCATATATACATACATAAGTATACAATTTATATATTTGTTTCTGTATGTTTACTAGTTCGAAAATTATACATACATATAGTAACTCATTTCCGTCTGTCTGTCTGTCTGCTTTTCATTTGTGTTCGGATCACGTAAAAACTACTACATGGAATTTAATAAAATTTTGTGAGGAGATACCTTTGTATCCGGATTGCAATATAGGATACCTCTTTTCGAAAAAAATATCTCATTTCTAAGAGAAAGTGGAGAAAAAGATGTGAAAAAATGCAATGTCCAGTTTAAAGGTACTGGAATTTTCGGTTTAAAACTGGGATATTTTAAACACTTTTACGTAACATTAGGCGCCAATTGAATAAAATTTGTACATATTTGATTTTATTTTTACTTTGTGAATTTACATTGTTGTCTTACAATTGATGTGGATTACTTTCAAAGCAAAATCGAGCAAAATATTGTTAGGACGCCGACGATATGGCGGGCACAGTCAGTTATTTTTAAACGAACAAAGTCGAAGTTAAAAATCAGTAAAAGAAAAGTGAAGATCTTAATTGAAATTAATTTAGTCCATTTGTCGATTAACCGACATAATTTTTTAATCGAAATTTAAAATTTCTTATTCGAACAATTAATCGACTTAAATTTTATGATTAATCGAGCGATAATTGATCGAGTTTATACTCTTGGAATTAGAAAGGGATGGGTACCTTTATATAAAGGAAATAGATAGACCATATCTGAAGCATATTTAAACATAAAATTTTGAATCCCACTTTATAGAGCCACAATCGAGTCAAAACGTATGACGGACCCCCACTAACTTTGGAGGGCCGACCCCCGCATCGGGTGGCATACCCCCTGGAGCCAATCCTGGGGGTACCACATACAAACATTTCAAAAAATCGCCATTTTAGGCACTTTACAAAAAAAATCAGCAAAATGGCTATGTGTTTTTTTTTGTTGTTTTATATTATATATATATATATATATATATATATATATATATATATATTTGGTTTTCTTTTTGTACTTGATTTTGGAGAACAATTTATTTTTAAAATCGGAACACCCTTTAAATTTTTGTAATTGTTTTTATAGCGGCCATGGTAATATATCTGACAATATTTTGTTGGATTTTACTTTAAAAGTAATCATCTTATTTTTATAGTGTTTAAGTGATGGTTTATGTATTTTCTTTATATAGAGGTACCCATCCCTGGATAAAACTCTAAGATTTATTTCAAATTCTTAAATTATTGTACAGTTCTGTACAGATTGCACTACCTTTAAATCCATAAAATTGCAACCTTCACTACTTTTTCTCTAATTTCTCTAGGAAATGAGATTTTTTGCGGAGAAAAAGGTCGTATATTTGAACCAAAGTGTACGTCCTCACAAAATTTTATTAAAATGCATGAGGTAGTTTTTACGTGATGAAAGAAGGACAGACAGGCAGACAGGCAGACAGTCAAAAATTATAAAAATAGCTGTTTTGTATTCCATTCCGAAATTTAGGTTAAACTAAATTTCAAGCGTTTTAAGTACAAAATATTTCACAAATCCCTTAAAGGACTATGAAAGCACTAGCCTTTGTTGCTGGTGCTTTAGTTCCTAAGATTTAATTTAATTTTAATTATGGTAAATAAATAAATAAAACATTGTAAATGAGAATTCCACATATACGCGTACATACATCAAAATACATCTAAAGAGCGTCTACGTTTAGTTCTACATTTCTCCAGTTTTGCTATTTATATAATAAATGCAAAATTTGTATTTAGAAAAAAAAAACTTATACTAATTTGTTGAATAACAGTTTTTTATTAGTAAAAGTTTTTTTTATTAAAAAAAATACCAAACATGGTAACAAACTATAGTTACGACTAAAATTATAGTTACTAACCATAACAACATGTAAAAGTTTTGTTTTCTTTTTTAGGTAAAATATAAAAGTTTGGGTAATTTTATTAATTTAAAATAAAATATATATGTATGTAAATGTATCTGAGGAAAGATATGATGAGAGGAAAATAATATATTTTTCCAATTTCGACCCTGTAGTAATAAACCCAAAATATTTGCTTAAACTCAGCCGTGGCAACATCAATTTTTCTATGTATTAATTTTTCTTCATAATAATGCATATCACAGCGCCCTCCTTCGCCGGTATTACTACATAGCACTAAATCGCCGGCGAAGTAAAATAATTATAAATTGGCTATGCTAGCTTCGAACTAATTCGCCTAAATAACACCAGAGGCGCTGCAATACTGTTCTAAAAATAATCATAACGTGCAATTACAGTGTTGCCAGAATCGAAGCTTTACTATCACTAACCATCTGTCTTATCTACTACTATCCCTTTCCAAAGGAAGTACCACAGTTTATGTAGGCATTAACTGCCTGAGTGGTACTTCTCTTTTTAAAAAAAAAAAAAAAAACTGTTAAGCCATAAATTATTAATAAAAAACACTTTTAAACTGCAAAAAGAATAATAATTATTTATATATAATTTAATTGCATGTAAATAATATTACAATGTTTTAAAAAAATAATTTTATTACATACTGGAATTCTATTTCCTTTGTTTAAAATTAGGATTTTATTATGAATAGATTTAAAAAAGTTTGTTTTGCTTTATAATTAAAAAAAAAATATATTTTATTACATTTATAATTATTACAAAAAATTTAACAAACAAAAACTTTTACTTTCTATAAAAATGGTACGAGACCATTGCTTTTTACTAAGTTAACAACTTAATTAAACTTAATTATAAACAACAATATTTGTTTTTTTTTTTTTTTTAATATAAAACTAGTGATTTTATTATTTTCGATTCAGCTTAAACTTAAACTTCATCCCATTTGTGCAAAAGCACAATGAAGTTCCAAGTCATGTTCTCATTTTTCATGTCGAAATTTGTTTTTGTTAGTTTTTGAATTTTTAAAAAGACATCATAAAAAATTTTATTATTGAACACGTGACTATTTCAGACAAGGGATTAAAACTTAATAACAAGAACTACAAAAAAAATACTAGAAAAGGAAACAAAGAAAAATGAAATGAATTTAAAAATGTTTTTTCGTTCATTACACTCATTCTAAAAACAATTCGCTGTTGCACTATTTCCTACTACAACTACCAGTGTTAAATTTTATAAAAATTTTTTACGTAAATATTATTTTTGGACATTTTTGTAGTTGTTTTTAAAGTATTGTTGCGAAAAAGATTTTATTCTTTTAAATAATCGAAAACAAATGCATACTAATAATCTTTACAACAATAGCAGATCAATGCTGCCTAAAGTATCTATACTTCTCAGCCAGTGGTGTCTAAACACATCCTATCGAATTGTACACAGCAGTGAGGAAGAGGAATATCTATAGCGGTACAGCGTAAAAGGAGAAAGACCTTCTAAAAGGCCTCTTTACTTCTTCTTTAGTAGGCACAAATTTGTTATACAAGTTAAAGTTATTATTTTTGACACAAGTTATCATTTCAGAGCAGGCCTTCTACTTCTGGCCAGAATTCTAGAAGATCTTCCGAGTCTACTAAAACGCCTTTAATATAATATGTTTTAGAAGGCCCTTCTTATCGTCTTTCTAATATTTTGATCAATTTGCTCTATAAGTAATATGGTTTATGTATTTACTTTATATAAAGTAACCCATCCCTGACAGATCACGTGAGATTTCAGACATGGTGCCAAAGAGAAAGATGCTCAGTATGCTTTGACATTTCATCATGAATAGACTTACTAACGAGCAACGCTTGCAAATCATTGAATTTTATTACCAAAATCAGTATTCGGTTCGAAATGTTCAAATGTGACAAATTTTGTTCAGCGATGAGGCTCATTTCTGGTTGAATGGCTACGTAAATAAGCAAAATTGCCGCATTTGGAGTGAAGAGCAACCAGAAGCCGTTCAAGAACTGCCCATGCATCCCGAAAAATGCACTGTTTGGTGTGGTTTGTACGCTGGTGGAATCATTGGACCGTATTTTTTCAAAGATGCTGTTGGACGCAACGTTACGGTGAATGGCGATCGCTATCGTTCGATGCTAACAAACTTTTTGTTGCCAAAAATGGAACAACTGAACTTGGTTGACAGGTGGTTTCAACAAGATGGCGCTACATGCCACACAGCTCGCGATTCTATGGCCATTTTGAGGGAAAACTTCGGAGAACAATTCATCTCAAGAAATGGACCGGTAAGTTGGCCACCAAGATCATGCGATTTGACGCCTTTAGACTATTTTTTGTGGGGCTACGTCAAGTCTAAAGTCTACAGAAACAAGCCAGCAACTATTCCAGCTTTGGAAGACAACATTTCCGAAGAAATTCGGGCTATTCCGGCCGAAATGCTCGAAAAAGTTGCCCAAAATTGGACTTTCCGAATGGACCACCTAAGACGCAGCCGCGGTCAACATTTAAATGAAATTATCTTCAAAAAGTAAATGTCATGGACCAATCTAACGTTTCAAATAAAGAACCGATGAGATTTTTTATGCGTTTTTTTTTAAAAAAAAAAGTTCTCAAGCTCTTAAAAAATCACTCGTTATGTAGGATTGTGTTTCATTGGTTTGATTTTTAACTTAATGTGGGTACGAAAATAAGTGTTGTTAACCTTTAAAACTAATAAAAATAATTTCGACAATTTAAGATGGTTTTAATGATACTTTTAAAGTAAAATATAATATTGTATGGTGGTAAGGGTCGCTTCGATTTTGTTATAGCCTTTAATTCTCTAAAAGCAACTTTTTTTTTAATATTTAAAAAAAATGTTGTTAAATGTTTTTAGAAACTATTTTCAAAAATTTCTCAACGCTTTCAATTAAAGGTTTTTATTAAAACTTAATTTCAACGGTTAAATAAACACAATGGAAATGGTGTACTTTATAATACACATGGTATGAATCATATTAAAAAATAATAAGAGCAAAACACAATGCAGTTGTGCCAGAAACATACAAAATTAAAGCAGAAAAAGAAAAATAAATAATAAAATGGTTCATAGTTTCATCGCTATTCTGTGCAGTTGGTTCCTTGTAAGATTTTGGTACTTGATACTTGGATTACATGTTTATTAAATAAATAAATAAAAAGCAAACAAAGGCAATTTAACAAGTTTAATAAAGAAAATCTATATAGAAGATTACAAGTATAAAAATTATAAGCCGAATCGTTTATACCCTTCAGCATAGATAGGGATGTTAGATAATGCTGTTACGTCTTCAATATCACAACACCATATATTCGTTTTTTACTCCTAGTAGGTTTAGTATAATTATAATATCAAAAAAGTTTCAATAAGATGTGTTTATAATTTTTAGGTGAATATTTTTTTTCAAAACCTTTGATCCTTTTGCAAACTTTTGAATTGCAGATAGTGTGTAGTGTTTTGTACATATTTGGTTTTTAATGAAACGTAAATTTTTGATTAAAACTAAAAATTTTCGGACAAATTTTAATTATTATATTCTTATCCTGTTAAAAATGTCATTTCCAAAATAAAATCACACACAATGTTATTGATTTAAACGGTTTGGCAGCACGTTTTACTTTTAAAATCCTCTATAAAAATAAGTGTTGTTGTGTATATTCGTAATTTTCTCTGCATGCAGAGAAAAATCCATGGTTATGGTATAGTCACAAGAACCATATTATATTCTCTATAACAATATATGGTTGCGATGAACAGCTTACTATGATCTTTACACACTATGATCTTTTTACACCCAAAAAAAATACAACATTGTTGGTTTGAGCTATACAATTTTTAAACCACAGCCAAAGTGTTATAAGTATTCCAGTTTGTAATCACAGTATGACCAAAAAGAAACAAATAATGTGCGGTATTTAAAGTTTTGTGTTTAGTTTTGTAAAATTATTAAAATCTAAATTTTATTGGTTTCTTTCAAAAAATAATAATTTATGAATTGAGTCGTTTCTCATATCGAGTGCTTGAAACATAAACAAATAAACAATTGTATGTTTTATTACAAGGTATATCTATTAAAACGAATACATATCTCACTATATTTAATTTATTTCACATTAAAATTGTATAATTTACAATGTTATATTTAAGCTAGATAATATGGTTCTAACATAATAATATTATTATTATATTATTAATAATATGGTTTGATTACAACCTGATAACTCAATCATAATATGCTGCTCTATGATTATGGTTACTTCAACCATGTTTTTCTTTTGTGTGTTGGAAGTGATATTTTTCACAGGATAACCATATCCTCCTATATATGAACCAAACTTCCAAAACAAAAGACAAATTCGATAAAAATATTGTCAGAACGCTGACGACGTCGTCGCAGACACCAAGGGAAATTTGTTTAGAGGGGGCGCATTATCTGCGTTACACATTTCATTAAGTATTTTAGTAAATGAGCTGTTTTTTTTTTAAGTGGTATAAGTCCATTTTTCATATATTGAGATATTTAAGGGTTTGTGTTTGAATTAATTTAAAAATATTGTCTAACTTTAATCAATTCGAGTGATGTTTTTTACACATACACATTTAAAATTCTATTATGAAACAATAACTACTAAAATTATTAAAAAAAAAAAAAAACGTTTTTTATCTCCAGATGGACTTATACCACTTTCAAAAACAACCTATTACAAAAAACAAAAGCAGGAGCAAATTTAAGTTCATATTTTTATAGTCATAAGCTTTACTGAAATGGATTTTTGAGTGAAAAGTACTAGTTACAATGAAGATATTTAAATAAACGAATAACCAAGTTTATTATTTCAGTTATATTAAAAAGAAAATTACTTACGTTTAGATCTTTGAAAAAAACATATTTTAAACATAGTTTTCTTTTACAGTTAGCATATTATTTACAGTAAATAGGTATAATATCTATATCTGTATCAGAGACTGACAAAAAGTACTTATAAACTACTTATACATATACTTATAACACAGAAAATACCTACACATACATATTTGCAGTGAAATAAGTATGGGTGTATTCAAACAAACATTATTTATACACAACGAACTTAAAAATGTATAAGTAATACATGTATGAGTACAACTGGTTGTAAGTAGATAATGTGATGGGTATCTGTCATACCCATGCTTATAACTACCTAATATTTACAAGTATGGAAAAGTACTTATAATACTATAAGTATACTTATAGTTAAAACAACTACTTTTAGGAATTGTGTGTATAAAAAGGTGGATGATGTTTGGCAATATTTTGTTTATAACCGAACATTGGTTAAGTATGGAGAACGAAACTAATTTTTATATTAGGATGAAGGAATGAATAAACGTATTTTTAAATTGTAAAATAATTAATACATATAGTTACATATATTTATAAAATACTCTAAGTATACTTAGAGTATTTACATACTTGTACTTATTCCTACTCTGTATTTATAAGTATGGGTATAGCCAATACTTTATACAACTTTTACTTATACTTAGTTGTATTGCGAAAAATAATGAACAAGTATGCGAACACTTATTCTCTGCCTCTACTAGTAGTTATTTAAATTGAAATTGATATGAGTATGTGTGTATCATATGATGTTTGAGCTGCAGCTATACACATTTATACATGTTTCGCCTCAAATACTTAATAAGTACTAAAAATGATACTTTTGTCATTCTCTGATCTGTACATGAAATATTGTTTAAAAATTTTGTTGCTGGTGCAGTTAGTAATCGAAATAGAATACAAAACAGCAATTTTTAGCGTTTTTGTCTGTCTGTGTTCGTATCACATAAAAACTAATGGATGGATTGAAATAAAATTTTGTGAAGAAGTACCTTAATATTTTGTTTCAAATATAGAATAATTTCCGCAAAAATATCTCATTTCGAAGAGAAAATGGAGAAAAAGTACTAAAAGCAATTTTACCGATTTAAAGGTACTGAAAACTAGGCAGTACCTTTTATTTTTGTCAGTGGGATATTTTAAATACTATTTATAGAACTCTACAATAATTTTAGAATTTTATATACATTTTAGAATTTTATATACATTTTAGAATTTTATTCAGGGATGGGTACCTCTACATAAAGAAAAAGAACGACGTTTTATAAAGTGGTAACATAATAATTTTGCTGAGATTTGTTGGCCTTCCCTTCTTTTCAAATAAAAATATTTTTTCGAATAGAGCATTTTTTTTTTCAAATTATATAAAATTGTTCAAACGCCTCTGTGGAATGTTTCGTCTCGGCTTGTTCCTTTGGTTGATTTTCATTCTATTTGAAGTGTGGTAATGTGAAAACAAAATGTTATGTTACGTTAGATTTTTTAACAAACACAACAATTTTCATTTAATTTCTTTCTTACAAAATCCAATGCAAATCCGTTAACGATCAGCGTGCACTGAAGTAGCAATAATGAGAAATAATTCCAATAAGAAAGTTGTTTTAAATATATTTCTTAGGAACGGACTTATTTCTCTTCCAGAAGAAATACTTGTGTTATAGCATTGTACTGCAAATCTATTTTTGTTTATTATGTGGTAAAATAGAACCCTATTGAAATTGTGATTGCAACAATGGAGGGAAGATGTCTATAGCTCATGAAAATTAACGTTAACTTAGTTTTTTTTTTAAAGTGAACTTATACCACTTTCAAGAAATAACAGCTTAAACGAAAGAAATATAATTTTGCTACAAATATTGGAGCATGAAAAGTCAAGTTAATCACTTTACAATACACAACACTATAACTAAGAAAATATTATTTTGTTTTATTTATTTTAGGTTTTAACCAAAAATGCAAGAATAAATAAACTATTTAAAAAAATATTTATGCTGGTTTTCGGTCCCTTTACACATTCTAAATATGAAAGTGTGCTTGCATATAAATACATATTTATGTATGTATGAATGTATGTTGTATGTATGTATGTATGTATGTATGCATGTATGTATGTATGTATGTATGTATGTATGTATGTATGTATGTATGTATTTTTGTATGTAAGATGCACTATTTTCTTGCTCTGGCATGTTGGTAACAAAAGGTAGTACAACATTTTGAAAATTTAATTTAAATAAAATGTGAGCTCCATTTTATATATGTTGCTTACTTTTATAAAAATTTGTTTGTTAATCTAATAAATCCTTGTTGTCTTCACATTTGTTTTTTAGTTCTTTTTTTTAATTTCGTTTTCTTAAATTCACTTAAAATTGAGAATAAGGAGAAATTAGAGAAAAGTAAGAAGAATGAAAACATCATTACGTTTAATAAATAGTATGCGAGTATCATTGGAACAATTTCAATACTATTTTTGTTTTTCTTTTTTTTTTCATTCCTTACTCCCCCTCACGGCAATTGAATGGAAGAGATTTGGAGAAAATATAATAAAAATTAACTCGTGCATTCTTAATTTAAATTTATATTAAATGCAAGCGTGTGCAATTTGAAATAATGTTCAACATTATTTCAAATTGCATTATTATAATCAATGTAAAGAAGATGAAAGTTGGCAAAAAAAATTTATCATGTTCTGTTTTACTCAACATATTTGAAAGTGTCACTGTAGTAGAAGAAAATTTGTAATAAACGTTTCTCACAGGAAATAAATTGATTGATATTTAAAATGATATCGTTTTATTAGAGATATTTTTTATCATATTAATGTGCAATAATATTGCATTAATATGTTATTGTGAGCTATACAAAGTTTATTGAAAATTTAATAAACGATTTTAAGCAAAAAAGGTATAATTGACGAGATCGTTTTTTTATATCCAAGTTAATTTAAGAATGAATTTAAAGAATTAAAAAACTTAAATTATCTAAAGCTACCTCTGAGTATAATAAAGCTATTGTAAGAGAAAGATGTCTCATTAGCCCACAGTATATAACAACCGCAATCAAGTGACTCTGTTTCCCGTCGTGAAGGAAATAAACTGTCAGTATTGTGTATACTGAAAGTTTAAATTAAACATCACTAAAAACAAAACAGGAAATCGGTTAAAAAAATAAATAAATCAATACCCAAAAAACAATATTTAAGTCAAGTTTTCATTATTTTTTTCTTTTAAACTTTTGAAGACCTTTCATATAGAATAAAACTGTTGAATGTGATGCGTATGAGTAATAAATAATTTAAATATTGAATTATCATACGCTCCATTATACCGAATTCGTATTTAATGCCCCAGGGCGTATAATTATTTTACTTATACACTTCATTTTTTTCTTTAAAATTAAATTTTTCCACATGCTAAAGTAACACATTCGGACCATTTTTTCAGTAATCTGTATCTCTAGAAGTAGAACTTTGAAGTTCTCTGCCTCTTGTAAACTTTTGCTGCTTAACCATTAATAGAGTTTTGTATTGAAAATTATAACTTTATTTAAAAAAGGGTGCCACAGTTATTGAGACTTTGTTGACAATGTCGACATTTTAAGCAACAAATTAAAGACAATTTTTAAGCAGCTTTTTATCATTTTTGATAAATATGTAACACAAGCTGACGAAAGGGACCTTATTTTGTCAGGGTAAAATTTTTAGTGCAAGACAAAACAAAATTTCATGTTTTCTGTAGCACCAAACGATATCTTAAGATCAACTGCAAAATGGATATAATTTCATATTTAACATATGTAATTCGACAGTCTTAACAACTGAAAACTTAAACCTCGATTATCTCATAACTATACTTTTGAACTAATAAACTTCAAAATTTCTTAGATTTTTGGCTGATTTCTTTGGGTTTTGTCCCCAATATTGAAGTTTATCGAAGAACAACTTTATTTCGACCCTTGACAAGATAAAGTCCATTTGATAAGCCTGCGTCACATATAGTGTTTTAAATTTTTCTGTGCATGTCCGTCATGATACGTTTTTCTGAGGTTTTGCGAACTTGTCTCTAGTTATTCTGCAACGAAGTGGTTTTATTTGAAAATATCAACTTCAAAATTATTGTGCATACTGTAAATAATGTGTTATCTGCGTTTTTAGCTTTTAAAATTAAATTAAATTAAATTTTAGCCACAAATTAAACTTAAATAAAAATGTAATAGAAAAAAAAATTTTTTAATTTGTTGTTATGCACAAACATAAAAATAATCAATAAAACTTAAAAAGAAATTTGTCACTGAACTGATTTTGGATATTTAAAGCTGATAAAAAATTTTATCCTTCTGTTGCAAGAACAATCCTGTAAAACGATTAATTTAAAATATTCACATAACAGTTTAGAAATAGAAAGATGAAAGAGAAAAAATGCTTTTAAATTAAGTTTAAATTATTTTATTTTTCTTCTTGTTTTGTATTTCTTCAATTGTATTATAATGTCCAATAGCGCGCAATACCGATTAAAAATTTTTTAAATAGAATACATTTTCATTACAGTAGAATTTGTCCACAGACATTTCGATAATTAAAAAGTTGTATTCCAAACTTAAATTTCACATGGATACAAAATGTTGAATTTTTGGCAATTAACAGAATCTCTTATTTTAGTAACCATGCAATCATACTCTACACATATTTTCTATAGGGTGTTGTAATTTAAGAAATAGAATATATCACGCACACACACACAAAAAGAAAATCAAATATTGCCAATGAAACTAATTGAAACCACAAATGATTGTAATCATTTAATTTCCATTGCTCAAAAGAAAAACCTAAAGAATTTGTTAATACGAAATACTTGTTTGCAAATGAAAGGAAATCAACAGAAAAAATTTAAAATCTAACATATTTAATGAAAAACTACCAAAAACTTAAAGATTAAGATTTTTACTATAAATGTTGTACTCTGCAATCAATCGGAAGAGTTTCTATTTTCCGTAAAAATTTTATTTTTACAATAAACATGTAGGTCGTGAGTCGTACCACCGCACCATACATAACTGAAAAAGTAAAAAATTTGTTCAAGGGCACCCTTTAATTTCTTTTTAACCTACTTCAAAAAAAGAAGGAGGTTATCAATTCGTCTGAATGTTGCTTTTTTATGTTCGTGCCCGCAGAACTCTAGCATTTCTGAACCGATTTAAAAAATTTTTTTTTATTAGAAAGGAAATGCTTACAGATTGGTCCCATTTTAAAAGAAGTTCAGAATTTTGAAAATTAAAGGGTGTCCCCATACAACATACGTGTTTTTTACGTGTATTATGAACCGTAAAGGGCACCCTTTTAAAATTTTAAAAAACTGCATATCACTATAGCTGCCAATAACAGAAATTAATAAAAAAAAATAAACTTATAAATTAAAGGGTGTCCCCATATATGACGTCAATTTAAATATTTGAACCATTTGAACCATTGTAGACAATCACTTGAAAATTGGACAGAATGTTCGATATTTATAATCAGAAATTAAATATTTATAATTAGAAGTTAAAGGGTGTCCCAATAGTTGATGTAATTTGATGTATATTGCCAAACTTTTGAACCGTAACAGAGAGACGGTTGAAATTTACAAAGGACCTATATATTTAAGTCCTTTATAACATCAAGTATATAAATCAAGTATATAAATAAGTATATAAATAAATTAAATTTGGAAAATAAAGGGTGTCCCCATAATTGATATATTTTAACCTATCTAGCCCTATCTTTTGAACCGTTATAGACAAACACTTGAAAATTAGACAGAATCTCCACTACCATGTCCCGTATAATAACATTTATAAATATTTAAAATTTTAAAGGGTGTCTCAATAGTTGATGTAAATTGATGCATATGGCCAAACTTTTGAACCATTTTAGACAAACATTTAAAATTAACAAAGAATCTGTCCTTTAAAATAAGTGATTAATTTCAAATTGTACATCAGAGGGTGTCCCCTAGGTGATATTGTTTAAACTATATGGCCATATCTTTGGAACCGTTACTTTTTATTACAGTGTCAGTAATAATAACTGTAAAAAAATAAAGGGTGTCCTCATATCTGACGTAATTTGTCGTTATGGATAGACATTTGAATATACAGAACGTATATTACTTGTCCGTTACAAGTATAGAAGTATTTGATTTGAATACTATTTCTTACAGATTACTTCCTTTTAAATTTTTAGTTTAAAATTGATGCACATATATTTGTTTTGTAGTCGGTTTTTTCTTGCAAGAATTATTTATATTTTTATTACATGTTTTTAAAATTTCTAATTGTCTAATTGCCTGTTACGGTTACAGTTACGTCTGCTATATGGACACCCTATAATTTTAAATTTTTTTATACTTTTTGTTACGGCATAGACAGGTCGCAAAAATTCAAGTTCATGATACTTGTACCTTATACCTTTAGATTTTGCCGATCTTTATTCTTACAAATTTTAATTGTATAGGGGAACACCCTAAGTTTTGAATTTAATTTTTAAACTTATTGTTACGGCGGACGTCTATATATTCCAAGTATATTCCGTTATCTGCTTATAGCGGGTTAAAAGACAAGATCATCTTCATCTTTTAATTTTAAATTAGTTTTTTCTACTTGTTTGTATAGTAGATAGAAGTACAGAATTAGCGTCAAGCAGTTGAGTATATCCAAGAAAAAATGCACAATATGTATAACCTACTTCATTAATCTTGACCAGATGATACTTAAAGTTTCCATGACCTGTCTCCAAGGCAGTTATCCACCTCAAAATACCCCTATTCTGTTCCAGCAACTCTTCGGCCTTCCTTCTGATGGAATATTTACGAACCATTCTTTACACCCCTTTTAACACCTTTGCTCACACTATGTTTTTCCACAGTGTCTCTCCCAGCATTAGCGTCAAGGATGTGCGTTTTTGAACATATAACCTACTTCGTTAGTCCTGACCAGATGATACTTAAAGTTTCCATGACCAGTCTCTAAGGTAGTTGTCCAGCTCAAAATACCCTATTCTGTTCCAGCACCTATATTGCCTTTCTTCTGACGACCTTACGCACCATTCTTTACGTCTTCAGGTTTTAAAAGTCCACCCATTATAGAACTTTTGCTTACACAAGGTATTTCTCCCAGTGTATCTTCCAGTTCTAGTTCTTAAAAATTCATATAAAATATACTTTCTACTAGTTTGCCGGCTTCATAAAATTTAACGCGAATCTTGCTTCCCTCGAAGCTAGCTGCGCTTGACTATCTAACAAGTTATCCAACGCATGCAGCACTCCAAGCGTTCCTGTCTGGTGCACTTGCCAGATTAAGACTTCAGGACAGGTCCCACTCAACTGAAGAAACTAGGTAAAAAGCTCGTCCGTAATGTCCTGTACAAATTATTACTTTCATATATTTTTTCCTTTTAAAGATACGGGGTTCAGAGCAGCAATTTTGCTTTCTCTGCAAATTTTATCCTGGCAAGATAAGGTCCCTTTCGTCAGTTTGCGTCACATATAATTAAGTAAAATTCATAGAAGTTCAGAGCACATGATCTTAAAGTTAAATTCTTAGCAGTTGTTAAGATCTAGCAACTAAATATATCATGTTTTTTAACTCATTAATCAGTGCAAGTATTTTTTTGTTTGTGGTGAAATTGTATACTTTTAATCTTAAACGACCAAAATAGGTAACCAAAAAAATACTTTCTTTTTTCTTACCATTTTAACTCTAAGCTTACTTTTCAAAAAGCCCCTCACTTAATATCTCTTTCAAAATCAAATTTTATTTTTGAAACTAAAACTGATAGTTTTATTTGATTTTTTAGTGTTAAATTAAGAAAATTGCTTCTAAATAACACTTATATTTCAACAAAGTCAACACTATATAGTTTGTGTGTGTGTGTGTGTGTGTATTATTATTCATTATTATCATTTGCTAGTTAACCTCCATACTTGTATTCTGAGTTAACATGATGTACTTATTGAGTGCTGTTGTATTTATTTTCAGGAGCTAGAAACTCAGCAACAAGCGATTATGATGATGATGCAAAAACCAAACAACAACAACTTCAACAGCAGCAAAACTGTACCATGAAAACTAACAAGGATATAGAAGCGCTTGCGGCTGTTGCTGATAGTAGTAGCAATGTCAGTAGTTGTAGTTCTATTACTGGCAGCAGTGGCAGTAAAAATATAAAAATACCAACAAAAGAGACACAATCACGAAATCCCATCAGACGTTCACAAAGTGAAAGACAGCCAACAACTACAGCACCAACAAGGAGAACAACTACGACATATCACAATGGCAGAATCAGTAACAACAACAACTACAATAATAATAACAAGAAAAATAAAGACCAACAATTGAACCACGACACTGCACATGTTGATAATAGTGGCAATAACGAAAATATTATTTCTAATACCAGGAATAGCTTTAAGGACATAGAAAATGCACAAAATAATATAAATGGCAGCAAAAGTGCTGATTGCAATGGTTTGGGCAAGGGTAGACAAACTGTGGGTATAAGGGGAAATGGTAGTAAAACTTCATTACATTTTCAAGATACAATGGCTTTGCGCAACCGTTATAACCGCAACGATTCAAGGGATTTATTTTCCATGTCCCTATTAGAAAGACCAAGAGAACCACCACCTCCACCACCATCTTTTTTACCACAAATTTCACCATCAACAACACAATCAGCTTCTATTGCAGTGGATATAGCTAATACAACAACATCTCAATTGAGTAATTCATTGCCTAAGGCTGTGGACTTGAAGGAGTTAACCGAATCTACTCCCTCGGCAACAGATGCAACAGAAAGTTTTCGCCAGCAAGTGCAGCATAATATTAACGGATTAGATAGCAAACAGCAGCAGAAGCAGGAGCAACAAAAGCTTCTAGAACAAAAGTTAACAATTGGCGGTGAGCTTAAGCCAGCAACAACGACCGCAGTAAATAAAACAATATTTTCTAAAGAAATCAATGAAGGCACTTTAATCGAAGTAAAAGCAATGGAGCAACAATTGGCTGGCAATACAAAAGCCTTAACGGAATTGACAAATAGTAAAAAAACCTCAACGGCTTTATTATTGCCACCATCATCGAATTCCTCCTCTGTTTCTTTGGATAAAAGCAAAGAACAGCAAAAAATATTGCCAACAATAACCACCGGTTATAATAAACAACAACAGGAGCAGCAGCAGCAACAGCAACAGCAACAAAGAACCGTTGTTAGAGTTGCACCTTTTAATAAAAATTTTTCCGAAGTCCATCGTTTAAAAATTTCACACACAGATAATAATGATGTTTACCCTCCGCACTCACCTCTTACTCCAAAAACACCAAACACTTCCAATTCCATGTCCTCATCTCCGTTTTCTAACTCGTCACATTATAGTGTAACAGACTTAAGTACATTAAACGCCTCCAATGATTATGGCCAAAAGAAAACTTCAATTTTAATTAATGGTGATGATTGTTACAGCACCACGAACTTAAGTTGTGATGATTCTTCCACACCACTCTATCAATCATCTGTGGTGGTTACAGATGGTTCGAGTAAAACTGAAAATGGCTTACAAGGCTTAAGAGTGACAAATACTTATAATACGGTTACCATTAATGTCAGTAGTCCTCGCAGCTCAGAGGATGAATTAATACTTCAGCACAATCAATTAAATAATCTTTTAAAGAGACAATCAAAGTCATCTTCAGCAATTGGTAGTATACGTGCTATAATACCCATACGTGGCACAATTGATATAAACTTGCAAAGATCAGCTTCTTCCACCTCATCCACATCGACTTCTTCCATAACAAGTTCCTGTTCATCAGCGTCTAGCTCTAGCGGTGCTGGTACCTCGAAGAGAGGAAAAACTTTAATACGTCTGGACTATGAAAAGGAAAACCCCGTAGTCCACGAATCTATGATCTCGTCTACCATGATAAATGAACAACTACCAGAGGAAAAGGATTCAGAAGAATGGTTGCCTCATGAAACGGAGTTGTTAAAAATTTTAAGAAATCCTGTTGAAGCTGTAAAGAGAAATTTGGTACCCCATATTTGTAAACTACGGGAAACTGATACACAAAAGGATGCCAAACGTACAAAGAAAATGAACGAAAGACACTCAGATTTACTAGAAAGTTCAATTGTGCCGGCTGCCAATAAAACTTCTGAGTCAACCACTTTCATAACGAAACTTTTGGAAGATCCCATGTTACAGCAAGTAGCTGAGGGTTTGGAAACGGACACAGTTGCCGAATTGATTGAGAACTCTTTAAAACGTTTGCAGGAGTCCAGATGTTTGCTGGATATGACTGGTACCAAAGATAACGATGATATGAATCGCTTAATTGATATATCGCTAAGACGTATACAAGAAGAGCGCATGTCTTCCCACAAGGAAGCTTCATCCAACCCTAATTTGTTGACTGTACCCACGAAGGATGAAGAACGTTTGTCAAATCGAGGCAGTATTAGTTCTGCCAATAGTTTCGCTTCGGCTCATAACTATGAATTGTTTGACTTTGATGCCAACGAATCGGATTGTTATCAAAGTTGTTCTAGTGATATTAATTCCATAATGGAAGAGGAAATACAATCTCCTGAAACCAAAACAAAGTTTTATCAAATGCTAGTAGATGCCACCTTACAGGAAATAGAGTTGTCGACAAATATTGAAGACCTGACGAACGATGAGCATCAGTATGAATCAATAAAACAAAATATTGATCCCATATATGAAGAAATATCTGATATGCCGCCACCTTTGCCACTAACAGCTCCTCCGCTCAACGATCCTGAGCTGGAAAAGAAATCAGCCCGATCTATTTTTGAAGGAGCTTCCAAATATGATATTCTCTCTTATTTAGTAGATGCCAAAGAGAGAGGTCTGGTCAAGGAAGAACCCTTTGATTATCCCCTCAATTTCTCTAATCCCATTATTATAGAAGAGGAATCCACAGATACTCTCAGTGACCTGGGCAAACAAAACAAACTGAAGCGCATTGATACAATAAGCTCTAGATCATCGATAATGAGTGATTCTTCAGATGATAACCAAAGTACAATGAGCTCTTTATCACCACCTACCTCTAACAACTTTATGCTACTACGCAATAACCAAACTACTAGTGATATAGAACGTAATGATTCTGGTGTAGGTTCAGAAAGCAGTAAATCGTCTCGAAGTAAATTTTTAAATCCCACCATGTCTTCTCCTCTATCCACATCTAACTCCACCACCTCCTCATTATCGGCCACACAGCAACAAGCGCAACCTCGTGCAAGTCCCATACATTTATGCGAGGATTGTGATGGCCCTGTAGAAACTCAAGTCGGCGACAATGGCCACATTTTTGCACCTTTGGTTTGCCGTAAGTGTGGCAAAAAGCGGGTCGAACGCAAAGAAATCATTACTGAAGTTGTTGAGACCGAAGAGAAATATGGTCGTGATCTTCAAATTATTTTAGAAGAGTTTTGTCATCCCATGTTGGTAGCCGGTCTCCTTACACAAGAGCAACTCTCTGCAATCTTCTTGAATACCGAAGAACTGCTCGAGAACAATCAAACTCTTGCCGAACGTATGCGTGACGCTCTAGATATTGCTCTGGAGCAGGGTGATGATGACTTGCTGACGGTAAATATTGGTAAAATATTTTTGGAATCTACACAAATGTTACATGCTTTCGAAAGCTATTGTGTGCGTCAAGCTGGTGCAAGTCTTTTGCTGGCCAATCTCGAAAAGGAAAAGGAATTGTTGCGTATATTTCTGAAAGTATCACAAATGGAGAATGCCGTACTCAGGAGAATGAATTTAAATTCCTTTTTAATGGTAAAATAAAAAACTAAAATATTTGCTCATTAAATTTATTTCTTTAATTTTTATTTGGCCTATTCGGCCAATAATACGTGTTTCGATTTATTGAATTGCATGGCTTATACTTAACGTGACCAGATGGTTTTAATTTAATTTTAATAAACGGTGAAAAGGCAGGATTTTGAGAAAAATTGTATCAAAAAAGTAAAATGGAAAATTGGTAACTTAAAAATAGATTTGAAGACAACACTCCGTGCGAAGCTTTTTTTGTTGGGAATTGAACCTGGAACCCCCTGACCTACAGACTAGTGCGCTACCAATCAGTCTATTCGGGCACCTAAAATCGATTATCGTACGCTTTAAAACTTCAAGCTGTACAACACACTTTAAAGGCATTTTCTTTCGTTCGGATATTTTTTTTGTCATTGTTGTACTGAAATAGACAAAATAATCAAAATCAAAATAATGCATCAAGATTTTAGAGCACGTTTTAATTTATCCCATACAAACGAGTATATTAAGTTATTTAATCCATTACAAAAGGTACCTTGTTACTAAAGTATTTTGTAAAAAAAAAATACGAATTTCAGCTGATTACACAGTGGTACAACAGCGAAAAAACTACACAAACTTGACAGTATAGGTTCGATTCTACCAAAGGGTAATAACACCGTATACTCAGTTTAGCAAAATTGATGACCAATTTTTATTTATGGGCCTCGAAAGATTCTGAAAATAAGTGGCCCTTCAAAAGGTGTCTTATCTTTGTTTGGCAATAATGTAGCTAAGCATTCGTTGAATAGTTGCTTTTAACATTTTATGCATAAAATAAATTATTCCTGCACATAAAAAAAAGAAAACAAAACAAAACAAATAAATTTTGTTTTACGTGTTTCAGCATAATTTCACTAACTATATATGGGAAAATTGGATCCACTATAAAACTAAAAAACGTGAACATACCAATACAATCTGAACGTGTCTAAGCACTCTAAATAGTTTACTAAGATTTCTTTGTACCTTAAAACTTAAATTTGTTAAGAGTTTTTTTTTTTAAAACAACAACAAAACCATAATCAATCCAAGAAATACAACAACAAACAAGGTTCAAATGCAAGAAATGTGAAGGTTAGTAAAAAACTGCCACTTTAAGGTACCTAGACACGTTCAGATTGTATCGGTATATTTACAAAACTTATTCAGTTTTACAGTGGCTACAATTTTCCTATATATTGTTAGTAAAAATTTTGGAGTTTCTGTAAGTTATGCTGAAAAAAGTAAAAAAAAAATATTTTTTTTTTATTTTCTTTTAAAAGAAAAAGTAATAATTTATTTTTTGGCATAAAATATTAATAGCATTTATTTAGCGCATCCTCAACTATATTATAGCATATAAATAGAGTTAAGCGTTATCACCTAGTATGAAAGAGACAAAAAATAATGACGCCCTTTTTAAAGGGCCCACTGATTTTAAGAATCTTTCGAGGCCCATAAATAAAAATTGGTCATCAATTTCGCCATATTGAGTATAGGGTCTTACAACCCTTTGTTAGTTGAATCGAACCTATTTTTCGAAAATTTTAGATTTGTTGCACTGTGTTATTTGAAATATTAAAATAACGTACGAAAATTCGAAAGTTATATCCCAGACGCCTTGGATAATATTAGATGTACCTTAAATGAAAACACTTTATATTAACTTTCTTTGACAGAATTGATGCGCTAAACTTGTGGTGTATACTTTCGCAGAAACGTTCTGTAATACTTTACATATGTATTTTGTATACAGTATTAAGTAATTATTTGTAAATAAAAGTTTTAGAGTAGCCTATGTCAAGCGTGGTATCACTATTGCAGTTCTCTAGATATAGAAACATTATGTTACATGGTGTAGCCTTTAACTCGAAAACATATGTTAGTCTCAGAGTACGAAATTTCACTCTACCTTTATAGTACTGTGGTTTTACGATTATAATTTTACTCATTATATGTAAAGTTCGACACCCACTGTTCCAACACAATATATACAATAATATGTGGGCTTCTCGTAAATAATTACTAAAATCTACCTATTATAGTTCCCAAGTTCCATAATGTGAAAAATGTTTATGGGAGGTACCCCATCCATTGTTCTAATCCAGTAAAGTTATTGTTCAGCTATGCTCATTATTAAGAGGGTTACTCTTGCAAAACTTCAAGACAACCTATTATAGTTTTCAAGTTATACTATGATGAATATTAACCTTGTTATACTTACTAAACTTTAACAGTCTACGTGTTACACTTCCCTAGACACATGTTAATAATTCCCCACTTTGTATGGAAAGTACCACGCCCATGCACATTAATATAGAAGTTACTAGTTTAATATTTCAAGACCCTACTTATTATCGTTCCTTAGACAAACGATGATAATTTTTCATTTTGCCCACTGTAACAACGACGATAAATATTTACTTTTTTGAGATAGCCAAAAAATAGAACCTTTTTACCCGCCAGATAACTAGTAATGAACTAAATAAATTTCAGGAAGATCGGTACACTGGTGTAGTCACCTATAGCTTTCCGACAAACAAACAAAAAAAAGTTTCTTAAAAACACACAAAAAGAGAACAAAAATAAATTTAAAAACTCCTAAATTCGAAAGGGACATAATTTATAAGCGGAATTGACTACGGAAAAAGGGATATCCTCACAAAAATCGGGACGTCTGGTCACGTTACTTATAATAAAAAGTGTTTAAAAGTTATATTAATGAACCTCCTTTAATTTAAAAAATTAAATAAAATCATTCATTCAATCAATCAATCAAAGCTTTTCTATTTTGCTTATACATTTTATAAAAATCTCAAAAAAAAGTTTTATTACACTCTCTTCCTTATAAACAGGTACCTGTTCAACGCGTCACTAAATATCCTTTGCTACTGGCACGATTATTTAAAGTCACACCAACACATCTTGAGGGACGTGATCAACTTAAACAGGCACAAGAAAAAATTGAATTACACTTGAATCATATCAATCAGGAAGCAAAAGATGTACCAACAAAACTTTGGCGTCGCATTTCTTCATCGAGTCCTAATCGACGTGCTTCCTGTGAAATCGATATGATAAATATTAAACTACGTAAAATGGCCATAGACGTGTTGGAATGGAATCACGATGAAGTGCGCTTCGTCATGGAAGGAAAATTGCTCTACACCCAGCCGACAGATAGCAATTGGAAAAAGGCTCGCACCATTAAGCTGACAACAGTGAATGCTTTATTGGTAACAAATGGAAAGGTAACACCGCAACTTGACACGAAAAAGAAAATTAAAAAAGATTTTCAATTTCTAAAATCACTTTGACTCTACAGTAATACTCATACTCTACACTTAAAGCAGGAATATGTGCAACGTTGACGAATGCAATGCTCAGAAGCACAATTAAGTTTTTTTTTTTCATTGACACATATACACTCATGGAGAAGTAAATGGCCATGGAATTTAATATTTTTCGTCACTATTACATATTTGTCCACTTTAAGTAATTGATACTTAAAAAATTTTACTTTATTTTTCATTTGTAAAACACAAATGTTTATGTTAGGGCTGTGGAGAGTAATGTTAGCTAAACTATGTCTTAATAAACAAACTTTTAAACATATAGCGCACCATGAAATAATCATCCTTATTACGGTTGTCGTTGTCGTACTTCCACAACAATAATATTGTAATAGATTAAAGCAAAATTCTGATTACTTTCTTTAATCTATTACAATGGAAGTCGTAAAGTATCTTTGGATTGAGGAACACGTTCGCGCGTCATTGTCATTATCGTTTAAGGTCAATCAGGCCGTCCTTGTTGCTCGGTGTTCAAGTGGTTTACGTTTCCCTCTCGCACTGGCTGATTGGCTTCCATGGTTAGCTGTACCGTGGTACAGTTAATTGGTGCTTGCATTAATCAGCCACGTGTAATCGCTTGGGTTATCGTGTATAACCTAAATTGTTTGCTTAAATTGAAAATCGACATCGAAATCAAGAAACCACATGAAAAATTAACAAATAAATTTTACATACATTTGATGAAAGGATATAAAGAAGGATTTACAACAGGAAAAACTAAAGAAAATTAAAACATAAAACATTGTTTCAACCTAACCGTCGTTTCTGGACATGACCAAAAGCTGCAAATAAGAACATAGTGTTTACGGCATGCTTTTTACCATTTGGCACCAACATTATTGTTCTGTATGAGCAGCAATCCAGAAGAAGAAGAAGAATCTATTACAATATTATTGTTATTGAATAACAATAATATTGTAACGATAACGATAACGACAACCGTAATAAGGCTTAATACAAAGTTCATCTTTTTTTTTTATTTTTTATAATTTTGCAACTAAAGGGTGCCAACGGAAACCCATTTATATTGCTTCGATGTATACCTGTCTGTAACAGGGCTGTTTAACTTAAACTGTAATAGGTGGAGACCTGTCTTCGCTACAAGAAGAAATAACCGAAGCATAATCAGGCCAAAAAGTAAAGGGTGCCCCTATACAAAAAAAAACGTTATAAACCATACAAGCATGCTTTAAAATGGTTTTACACGGCGTGTGCTTGTCATATGACTTGTCAGTTTGATAACCCATATGTAATTTCATGTGTTTGTCAAAATAGACATTTAACAAACGGTTTATAATTTTTGCTTTCAAACGTACGTGTGTAATTACATCTGACATAACCTACAATATATATTTTTTCCGCCACAAAGTTTTGTATTGCCAACCACAGCTGATGCAAAGATGGAAACGTAGTACTTTTGCCACGCTTTTAGTGCTTTTGGTACCACAAAAACCCTAAAATAGCAAAATATCAAGTTGGCATCACAGGATGTCAGATGGATTGTCACATCAAAATAGAACACGTTCTAAATGAAAAATGTCATATGTATTGTACACATGGAAAACACACATGTTATGTTTCAAAAGGTTTACATGATGTGTTTAGAATTTACACATGGAAAAGTGACAAGTCATATGACAAATACACACCGTGTAAAAGCACTTTTAAATCACATTCGCAGCTGCCACATTAAGTTTTTTTTTCTAAAAGACAACACTACCTCTGCGCAGCTTTTTGCTTGTCTGCAGAAAACTCCCAGTCTTTGGCGGGAATCGAACCCACAACCTTTAGACTGATAGACTAGCGCGCTTCCAAATCGTCAAATTATTAGAAAAAAATAATCAAAATCTTAAAAAAAATTAATCATTAAGAGTTTTTTAACGTTAAAGTTTATTATTTTTAATTTGCATACTTTAACACTGGCATAAGTGACTACAAAAAAGTATACACTCTGTCAAATAACTATAGCACTTTTAACTTATGAAGTTTACGGATTTTATAAAAAAAATGTTTTGTTTACAGACGTCTGTCACTAAATTATACTTGTTATAAAGTTCTTAATATCGCGCTGATATCTGTCTATCACAGTCAAACACAGTCAGAAGTGAAGCTTGAAATTTTCATAGACAATTGAAATTTCCACAAAAGGTGTACAGCAGTGTTCTTTCAAGGCCCATAAATAAAAAATTGGTAACAAAGGGTTTTACTACCCTTTGGTAGTAGAATCGAACCTATACTGACAAGTCCGTGTATTTGTCGAAAAGTTTTGATTAGTTGCACTATGTTATTTTTAATTCTAATTAACAGTTCGTTTTATTTAATTAAAAATATAAATAATATGGTAGAAAAACTAATATTGTAGCTCTAAAATGAAATAGTATTTCTTTTATATAGTGTCTTGCCAAGGTCAAGAGATGTGCTTCGATTGGGATCATACGTACAAGGAGAATTACACCTCCAGCAGCTTTGAACATCCTTCTTCACCTATGGAGTTTGATTTTAGCAGGATACCCCTGGTTGTATTCCCGAAAAGGGAAAATTGGTTTGTGTCTAGCTCAAAGATGAATGCAGGTACCGGTACATTCTAGGAACTAGAACACGCCTGTCGTACGAACTACCACATGAATATAGTGAGTTACAGGCAGAGGTGCTGGTGGTTCTGAAGGACAATTTCTAGAAGAGGAGAGCCTTGAAAGGACACAGTGTTAAATTAAGTCTAGTAGGTGATTTCAAAAAGGACATCGATGCGCTGGCGGACAAGTATAGGGTTAGAGAGACGTAACTGTTGCGCAATGGTTGAGTATTTGTCTTAGAAACGGGTTGTTGACTTGTTGCGCTCAACTCAACAATTGGGTATTTTTTGTATCATAAAATATTTTAGCTACCAAAAGTCAACCTGTTGTGCTTAGCTTTAATAGCTAATAGAAGAGAGTTATCCCGTTTCTTCTCTATAGCTCTTAGCTAAAGTAATTAATTTAGTTAATTTAAATTATTTCTTTTGTTCCTCTTTTATTTTTTCCATTGTTTAGATTTATCAGCTCTTTATTTTGTACTATATTTATCAAGCCGTTTCTAAGACGTAACTGTTGATCTCAACTTCTATGAAACTGTTGCCATCTGTTGAGCTCAACTGCTACGAAACTGTTGCCAACTGTTGAGCTCAACAGTTACGTCTTATGAACGTGCCCATTGAAACTGTAGAACATATCGTGTGTCACTGCCCGGTATTACAAGGCCGCAGACTTAGATGGCAAGGTAAAAGATTTCTCAATAGGCTCTACGAAATGGCGCTGTGCAAACCTAACCTATACACCATCTGTAAAAATTTCTAGAGTACCTATTACGGTTCAAAAAATAAGGGTATATACCTGCAAATCATGTCATTGTCGGAACACCCTTTAATTTTTAGGTTTCTTTTTTATATTGCGAACATAGTTTTAATTACTGTGTGTAAATTTAAAGTGTTTGCCTATTACGATTCAAGAAATAGAGACATATACGCGAATAACACGTCACTTTCGAAACATCCTATAAGTTTAAGTATTTTTTGTTATAGCAGCTACAGTAATACAACTTTTCTAAATATTTCAAGAATTAACCTTTTACGGTTCTGGAGATTGAAGGCGCTGATAGGCAGACAGAAGTACACACACTGTAGCGAAAACAATAGAGTTACGTGTTTACCCTTTGGCTAGTGAACCCTAAAATACTAAATCATACTTTAATATTTATTGCAGACAAATACATTACGTCTAGGCATACGTCTAGGATGAAATTAATGTATATGCGAATATATTATTTTGTATTATTTCTACTATATTCTATTTTTTGGCTTTTTTTACTTTATGTTTATAAGAAAATAAGTTTTGTGAACTACTTAAAGAAATAAGCAAATTTAGGCAATGTAAACGTGTACGGAACTAACTGTTCATGCATGAGTCCGACTCGCACTTTCTTTTTAAATAAAAGTCAAACCATTTCATTACGTGTTTTAAAACAACATAAAATGCTAAATTCTGTTCTCAAAGGTGACAAACGAAAAAAGACAAAAATTATAGATTTTTGCTGTTCTTATCTCGAAAAATACATAGAACAATGACAAAAATATCTATGAACACGTATGTATGTATATGTATATGTGTTTATATGTGCTATCTACTTCAAAAACAATACCGTACTAGAATTTGTTCTCTTGAATTGCAATAATAAATGAGTCAAACAAATTGAAAGTAAAATATAGAACTCGCAAAAAAAAACTTTTAACTAACACACTCACGTAACTTTATTGTTCTACTGTTTGACAACATTTTCAATCTTTTGTTATCTTTTCAATATTTATTTTGTTTTTTTTTTCTCTTTCTCGTTTCTTCTACTCCTTTTATATTATCAACACTTCTACATCCTGCTTGGAAAACATTGACTAAAAAACAACGTACGAAAAATAAAACCAAATCTTTGCCATATTCACTTTAACACAACAACCCATCCAACCAACCAACCAACCAACAAACTGCACAAACAACCAACACTATTATGCCTCATGTACGATGCATGTTGGTGTGTATGAATACAGCCAAGTACCAATTATAAGGCAGAAAAAGTCATGTCAGATAAACTGAATTTTCCAAAACACACCGGAATACGAGAAGCTTCATTGTTGGTGGTCAAGGAGAAGTGCGGACGTTACACATTGATACGTGAGCCTTTGTACTTGGATCGATGTGTGGTATGCAGTGAAGCAGACTGGGAGGAATATTTTGAAATACAAGAGATTTCTTCCAAGGATACATTCATCTTTAAGGTAAATATAAAATAGATAGAAATATTAACAACTGTATTGTTTTTTTTTTTTTGGTTTAGATTGGCAGATCAAATTTAATTGGATTGAAATCAGTTTATTGGAAAGTTTTAGAAATTTTATAGGGAACTTTGATTATGAACATCCTGTACATAATTAAAGTAAAAATTTAGAATAATTTCAATTAAAGAAACACTAAAAAAGTGTATATAAATTTTACTTGTAACACTGTGCTATAAGATAAAAAATTATGAAATTTATACAGTGATAAAATTATAGGTCTCGTTAAATTCATTAATATCTTCTTTTCCTCTAAGGAAGGAAGGATGAAAAAAACTGTAATTACAGTGGGCAGTGCTCGAGATGTTTCCAATGAAAATCTTTATCTTTCTTTTTTGTATATTTAAGTAGTCATGGGTTGATGCAGCCACCTTAAGAGTAGATTTGGACCTATCCATGTAGGCTTTATACGCCGCATGTACGTTGTCAGGTGATATCTTGTGCAATTTTCAGCGAATAGGAATCTTTGAGACGTTGACATTGACATTTTTAACTAACGTAAGCAATAAAGATAAAAAATGCCATGGATTTAAATCCGGGAAATAAGTTGTAGATGAAGCTGGACACTATTTCCTGCAAATAATGTTGGAATCACGGGCTCTTTGGGACAGTTCCGAGTCCTGTTTAAATTTTTTAATTATTTCTATCGAATAATTTGAGTAACCAAGACAAAAAATTATTATCTTTTCACAATATTTTGGTTATCGTCTTTTAGGCCAAACCAAAAGCAAGTGTTTTAACACACAGAAAGAAATAAGATTTGTATTTTATTACAAAATACCCAGTTTTAAACAAAAAATTATTCAATTGACAGATTTGTTTCCCTCTTCCCTAATATAAAATCGCTAAAATTGAGCTTTTTTAAAATAAAATCCCTTAAAAAATTTTTTTGTAACTACATACATAAAATATATTTTTAATTTCCAAAAAAAAACGTGGAGTGGCCTACACTCAACTTTACCATACCCAATGGCAACAGATATTTTTATGTATATTATACATAAAGAATAGAAGTTTAAAGTATATTCGAATCGAAAAATTAATTATTTTCGGATTGAGGTGTTAAGTAAACTACCCCTTGCCCCTTCCCGATTATGACCAAAGTTAATACAGCTCTTCATCTCTATATACCAAAGGCACATACTGAATTTCATTTCGGCGCCATCTGTTGCGCTACATTGCTTAAAATATACTGTTTTCAAAAATAAAAGATGCCTTAAAGTATGCAGTACCTTTAAATCGGTAAAGTCCACTTTCTCTTGGGAATAACTTATCTTTGCGGAAAAAAGTATCCTATATTGGAATCAGGGCATAAACGGGAAGGGGCAAGGGGTAGTTTACTTAGCACCCCAAACCGAAAATAATTAACTTTTCGTTCGAATATACCCTGAAACTATGTTCTTTATGTAATATATCCATAAAAATATCTCCTTCCATTGGCTATGGTAAAGCTGAGTGTAGGCCACTGCAGATTTTTTACTTTATATTTTATTTTTTGCTTTATTTTGTTAAAGTTTTCTTAAATACTTATCCCAATACAAGACAACTTATTGTCAATCAAAAAAGATAAAGTCTTTGTTTATGATGGAAGGTTAAAAACTAAAAAAAATAATTTCGAATCGTATATCTACAATCTTATAAAATACAAACCATATATTTTTCATTTTTTTTTCTACAGCGCGACTAAAACTCGGTACTGCTAGAATTTAGATAGAAGAAATTTTCAATCGCAGCAAAAACAAAAAATAAGCAACGGTTTTAGTGTTTAACATACCTGAGATGTCCTGCTTTAAAATATTTTGACTCTGTTCCGCTATTACTATAAGATCCAAATTTGAAACATTAGTTTGACTATAACTCTACTATAGCCATTTCAAGTTTCAAGTTTAGTAGAAGCTTGGTTTCCGTCGGTATTATTTTGATATCCTCATTTCATATGCTACGCCAAATGCCAGATATTTTAGTTAGACTTATAACCTACAAATAGCCACTCTACCAACTAAAATCTCAGAAAACTTTGTTAGAATCTGATAAATTAAATATTTCTTTTTTGATCTAAATTATTAATATTTATTTAAAATTATTGATTTTTTTCTTTTTCCTACTCTCTCAGGCTGAGGATAATGTACGCACTAAACAATGGTATACACAGTTGCAATATCATGCTCAGGGTATGGGAGCCTGGCGTAAAAGACGCAACGCTTTAGCCAATATCATGATTAATGGCATGTTAACGCGCAGTTAAAGGGATAACAAAATATCCATTATCCAGCAAAACTGTGGTTTTATATACATAGTTATATCAAACAAAAATTAACTCAAATGTATAATACTAATAAAACGAACGATAATTTAATAAAATATAATTAAAATATTTACTTAAAATTTGTTTACTTATTGCATACATGCAAACTTTCATACATACGTAAATGTACATATGTGTGTATATTTATTTGTTGTCTCATTAAAGTATAGTTATCGTTTTCCAATGTATTTAGTTGTAGATATTTAGCAGTTAGTAGCGGCGGAAGAAATGCACTTCAAATCTATTATTAAAACAAATTAATTTTTTTTTTATAAAACTATTATGTATATGAATATTTACACCAACAATTAAATTGAAATTATTATTTTGTTTTATATATTTAGTAGTATCACTATCCCTATCTAATATTATTATTATTCAAAATTCAAAAATAATTAATTTATCCACTTAAATATTTTAATTTAAAAAATTATATTCAATATATCAATTTTATTGTGAAGAAAAATAAAAAAATAAAACAAAAAATTAAACAAAGAGTTTTTTATTAATAAAATCATTAGTATCTCATTTAGATAGGATTTTAGAAAATAAATTTCAAAAATTTTACTAAAATTGTTTGATACAAAATAGTTTTTCATGGAAAGCTTTGAAGTGTTAGGTCTACACAAGGCCCTTTGTGGTGTGTTGTTAGCAACATTTCGCAAACGTTTCATGCAATGATACAAACTTCTAAAAAAATTGAATCGTTTTGTATTTGAGCAAAATCAAATTAAATACTTTTTGAATGACCAACAGTACAGACAAATCAATTGGTGTCACAGTCAATAGCTTGCCTTGATATAACCATTACAATCGCACGACTGGGAACAAAACAAAGAAACTTATTTTTTTAACTGATCGTTCAATTTACGAATGATGATTTTTTTATGATTTGTTTTCTTTAATTGCTTTTTAATTTTGTTTGCAGACAGTAATTAAAAATATGTGTGATTTATAAAAAAATAGAAGCAATATAAAACCTAATAATTCTTGCAAAAAAACCGACTTCAAAACAGATAGAAGGGCACCAATTCTAAACTAAAAATGTAAGAAGTAATCTGTAAGAATTAGATTTAAACTAAATAAAATATGTGCCAAAATTAGAGGGAACAAAAGTATATACTATGGAAATGTCAAGCCTCTCCCTATTATTGTTCAAAAGTTAAGCTATTTTCACCAGCATCCATCTTTTATGGGGCACCTTTCAAGCCTCTGTCTATAACGGTTTCAAAGATAGGGTCACATAGATCAAATAACATCACCTATTGGGACACCCTTTAATTTACAATTTTAAATTAAAGACCTGTTGTTATAGAGGACTTGGCCACAAAGATTCTTTGTAAATTTCAGTTATCTGTCTATAACGGTTCAAAAGTTGGGACACGCTTTACATTATAATTCCAAATATTTATACTTGTTATTATACCAGAGAAAGTAGTGGACATTCTGCCTAATTTTCAAGTACTTGTGTTTAACGGTTCAGAAGATAGGGCCATATAGATCAAATTATATACTTTATGGGGACACCCTTTAATTTCTAAACTCAAATTGTATACTTGCTGTAGTAAACTTTGCAATACAGGTTCCTTGTAAATTTCAGCTGTCTGTCTATAACAGTTCAAAAGTTTGGCCACATACATAGAATTACATTAACTATTGGGACACCCTTTTATTTCCAAATTCAAATTTATACTTTTTGTTGTAGCCGACATAGCAATACAGGTTCTTTGTAAATTTCAGCAATCTGTGTGCACCCTTTAATTTAAAATTTTGAATATTTATACATTTTATTATAACAGTCATAGTAATCGACATTCTGTCAAATTTTCAAGGTTTTGTCTATAACGGTTCAAAAGATAGGCCCATATAGGTAAAATTACGTCACCTATGGGGATACCTTTTAAATTTTAAATTAATTTTTTTTTTATTAATTTCTGCTGTTGGGAGCTATAGCGAAATGCAATTTTTTAAAAATTTAATTTGGTGCCCTTTACGGTTCTTAATACACGTAAAAAACATGTATGTTGTATGGGGACACCCTTTAATTTTTAATATAATGAACTGTTTTTAAAACGGGAACAAACTGAAAGCATAAGCTTTTAAAATCGGTTCAGAAATGGCTGAGTTCTGCGGTTACATACATAAAAAATGCAACATTCAGACGAATTGATAACCTCCTTCTTCCTTGAAGTCGGTTAAAAATTAAAGGGTATATGGCCTAAGATTTAAACGATAATAGTTAGACTCTTGAAATTTTCACAGAAGGTGTATTAATATTAAAAATAAAAGGGTATTCCGACAGTGTCGTGATTTGCACGTATATAACCTTATTTTTTAACCGTAATAGTAGGCCCTTGGCCGCTATGATAATTTTCCCACATTGACATATTTTTCACTTATATTGCCTTATTTTTGGAATCGCAAATAGGTAGATTCTAGATATATTCATATAAAGGGAATTGTCATGTCCGCTATAACAAATTAAAGGGTGTTCCTACAGTGACATGATTTGGATGTACATATATGGCCTAATTTTTTGAAACGTAATAGGAAGACGCTTGAAATTTTTTAAGTATATGTATTGCGAAAAAGCGTGTTTTTCACTTATATTGCTGTATTTTTTAATCGCAATAGGTAGGCTCCTGATATTTTCATACAAACTCTTTGTATTTGAACAGTAATACGCTGACACTTAAAACTTACACAGATTATATTTTACAATATCTGCTGTTACACCAAGTAATGAAAATAAATTTTAAAAAAGTAAAAGGGTGTTCCCTAGATGTCGCGAATTTGAGGTATTTGATCGTCTCTTCTAAACGTTATAGGCAGCCAATTGATATTTACACATGGTATTTATTACCATGCTTTAGTATTAAAAATAATTAAAAAATAAAGGGTGCCCCATAAGACGTGAAAAAATTAACAACTTGTATTTTTAAAGTTGTACTGAATATAGTACGGAACCCTACGCGTGTGTGTCTGACTCGCACTTGACTGATTTATTTAATATAATTCTTGCAAAAAAAAACCGACTACAAAACAAATATAACTGCATCAATTCTAAACTAAAAATTTAAAAAGAAGTAATCTGTAAGAAATAGTACTCAAATCAAATACTTGTATAATTGCTCTAACGGACAAAATGTCTATCCATAACGGTTCAGCAGATAAAGCCATATACGAAAAATTATCTCAGATATGAGGACACCCTTTATTTTTTTACACTTATTATTACTGACACAGCAATAAAAGTAACGGTTCCAAAGATATGGCCATATAGGTTAAACAATATCACCTAGGGGACACCCTTTAATGTAAAATTTTAAATTAAATACTTATTTTAAAGTACAGATTCTTTGTCAATTTCAAATGTCTGTCTAAAATGGTTCAAAAGTTTGGCCATATGCATCAATTTACATCAACTAATGAGACACCCTTTATAACTTTAAATATTTATAAATGTTATTATACGGGACATAGTAGTGGTGATTCTGTCTAATTTTCAAGTGTTTGCCTATAACGGTTCAAAAGATAGGGCTAGATAGGTAAAATTTTATCAATTAAGGGGACACCCTTTAGTTTCTAAATTTAAATTATATACTTGATGTTATAAAGGACTTAGATATACAGGTTCTTTGTAAATTTCAACCGTCTCTCAAAAGTTTTGCAATATACATCAAATTACATCAACTATTGGGACACCCTTTAACTTCTAATAATAAATATTTAATTCCTGATTATAAATATTAGACATTCTGTCCAATTTTCAAGTGATTGTCTACAATGGTTTAAATGGTTCATATATTTAAATTGACGTCACATATGGGGACACCCTTTAATTTTTAAGTTTATTTTTTATTAATTTCTGTTAATGGCAGCTACAGTGATATGCAGTTTTTAAAATTTTAAACGAGTGCTCCTTACGGTTCATAATACACGTAAAAAACACGTATGTTGTATGAGGACACCCTTTAATTTCAAAAATTCTGAACTTCTTTTAAAATGGGACCAATCTGTAAGCATTTCCTTTCTAATAAAGAAAAAATTTTTAAAATCGGTTCAGAAATGACAGTTCTGCGGGCACAAACATAAAAAAAGCAACATTCAGACGAATAGAATGTTTGAAGTCGGTTAAAAAGATGCACGATCGGGTTTTATATCAGTTTTCTCCTGGAAATGAAGCATTTTTATAGGAAAAAACTATCCTATATTTGGACAAAGGTACTAAGGTAAATCCCGGTAAAATGGATAATCATCAAGGTATTGGCGAAATACAACGGACATTATTGCACAGAGTGATCAGAATTTAAGCTATCAAGTGCGCCAGTGTCAACGGTCTTATGGTAGATTTTTAAACATAACATAACAGCAATCTCCAACTTTCAAAATAAAGCAAGAATTAAAATGATATACATATATGTCAAACCTTTTGCGGTTTTATTCAGAATTAAAATCCTGTAATTCTTAATGAAAGTAAAATTCCTTTAAAAGAAAATTACACTTTATGAATAATATTATTTAAAACATTTTTATTTCGATGTTTTAACATATTCGAAAATGCATGTCTGTTTACAAAAAAAAAATATATTTTTTTAAGTGCAGAAAATCGCCTAAAACGAAATTTGCTTGAAATCACTATATTCGCAACCAATTTGTTATTTTTTTTTTAAGAACATTACCTGCGAAGCTTTTTGTTTATCTGCAAAAAACACTCAGAGTCTTTGGCGGAAATCGAACCCACAATCGCCAGACTGATAGAATAGCACAATCAATAAAGGTGAAAATTTTTATTTTAAGTTTATGTAAAGGCCAACTTAATAGCAAGCTATTAACCCAATTGTAACAAAATGACAGAAACTGATTGTTAGAGGGCGGCAAGCGAGTTGATATTGGCATTTTGCTTTGAATTAAAAAAAAACAATTGTCTTAAGTATATTATTTTGACAATAATTGCTCGATTTACAAAACCTCTTATATGGTTGTATCGGTTGTATTAGTGTAA
Organism: Phasia obesa; assembly: GCA_949628195.1. Taxonomy (NCBI): domain Eukaryota; kingdom Metazoa; phylum Arthropoda; class Insecta; order Diptera; family Tachinidae; genus Phasia; species Phasia obesa. Next base: position 45,396,527 of record OX451217.1, read on the forward strand.
TCCAGTAGTCGGCAAACCGTCGGTCACGATCGACTGGTCGATCTTCAAGCTTTTCTTGGCCGATCGGGAAAATTTAACCAAAAGTGGAGCTTTGTGTTTTTTTATTTGAACATACAAAAAATGAAACTATTTAAATTAGAAAAAATAAATCAGCTGAACTAAAAAAATATTAAAAGGCCAGCAAACAATATTTTGAAGGCAGGCAAATAAAAGCAAAACAGTTACTGTTGCATCATTTCGTGTTTATAATTCGATACATTATTTGCAGATTTTGCCAATAAAATAATTTCAATAATTAATTCTATGCCGTTATCGGTTAGAATTGTTACTCATAGGGTAGACCTAATAGCCAGTGATGCAATGGAACAGTTAAAAGGCGATATCGACATTTGTTGCAATGAATATTCGAATTTTTATAGTTTTTTTTTTTTTTTTTGATGATAAGATTAAGTTGACTTTTGATTTTAAAAAATGGTCGAACTTTAGACTAAAAATTGTATCGGAGATGATGTTAGAATTGAAAAGTTTGCCGATGACAATAGTGAAAACTTTTTGTTGGTAATTTCCATTAAAAAATGTGATATAGCTTTCAAGTCAGCTGATCTTTTACACGTTTTATTTAATTTGATACTATAAAAGAAGTAAATACCTTTCTTGAAATTTTGTCAGCACTAGAATTTATAGAAGGTTAACACTGCTTTTACACCTGACAATGCTATTATGACAATAATAATCCATACACACTTGTTCTCTTATACTTGCACACCTTTCCAATTGTTTGAATTGCTGTCTTGAATATTTTAAAGACAGTTAATAGGACAGTGAATTGACGTAAGCCGAAAATAATTAAAATTTTTGTGTATAGAAAAGCGTTTAAAAAGGAAAAATCCAAAACCTAAATGAATTCTCATAACACAGTGCAACAAATTAAAACTTTTTGAAAAATATACGGGCTTGATAATAAAGATTCGATTCTATTAATAAAGGGTAGTAAAATCCAATACTCATTTTGGCGATTTTAATGATTAATTTTTATTTATGGTCCTCGAAAGATTCTAAAAATTAGTGGGACCTTCAAAAAAGGTGTCATCAGTTTTTGTCTAATATCTGATTCATACCAAATGATAATGCTTAACTTTGTTTGGCTATAATGTAGTTAAGGATGCATTAAAAAAATACTATTAAAATTTTATATCAAAAAAATTAATTATTCCTTCACCTTTTTTAAAGAAAATTAAAATTTTTTTCTTACTTTTTTCAGCAAAATTTAGGGAAAATTTTGGAGTAACTTTTATATATGAAAAATTGTAGCCACTATAAAACTGAACAACTTTCGTCAACAAACCAATACAATCTGATCGTGTCTAGGACACCTTAAATAGCACTTTCTACCTTAAAAAACGGCAAATTTTTACTAACCTTAATATTTCTTGCATTTGAACCTTGTTTGTTGTTGTACTCTCGGATGTTTTTAGTTTTGTTGTTGTTTTTTGAAAAGAAAACTCTGAGTAAATTTAAGTTTTAAGGTACAAGGTGTTCTTAATGTATTATTTAAAGGGTCTAAACACGTTCAGATCATATTGGTATGTCCACAAAAGTTGTTTAGCTTTGCAAACCAAATTCAGGGTTTTACTACCCTTTAGTAGTAGAATCGAACCTATACTTCAAATTCCGTTAATTTTTTTACTGTTGCACTGTGTAATTGTTGTCTGGATGCCAACACTACGGAGGCCATTGACTGCAAATTTGAAAATTATCATTGTTAAATGTAAACGCAGGGTCAGAAATCAAAATCGAAACGAATATTTTTAATTAAAAATAGATTTTTCTTTTTTTGTTTCGAAAACAAAAAATATTTTGTTGTTGTTCTTCTTCTTTACTATTTGGCGTTTTATAATACATTCAATACAACAAACACTTGGTATTCACAATTAAAACGAGTACATGATGCACGACACAGTGGGATGCTTCGTTCTATTTATAATTCATAAGGTGGCATGTGAAGTAGGTTGGTTGGCTTTTAAATTAAGCTCTTTAATTATAATCAGCAATTGTACAGTTTGCAGGAATAATTATGAGAGGAATTAATCGTCAACTATATTAAGTGAAGTTGTTACAATTACACTTCAAATGTATTTATTATTGTAAGGTGTTGGGATTATTACCTTATTAATTTGACTTTAAATGGAGTTCATAAGCGTAATTTGTGTTGTTAAATCTAAAATAGATTTTTATCTAATCATTAGTTATGTTTCTGCAAACCTTAATTAACACATAAGTGCTGTTCAAATCTACATTTTATAAATGTTTGACGAATACGAAATTTAAATAGAGATTAAAATTCAATATTAGGCAAATTGAATGACTTACTATTGATTACAACATTATTTCTACATTTAATTTGATTAAAAATTAAATTGTTTTATATTCGAAATAAAGCATTTAATATGCTAGTAATACCATTTAAATAATTCAATAGTTCAATTTAATAAAAAAAAATTATATTATTGTACAACAATAGCACGGAAAATAAAAATAAAGGCAAATAAATCAAATTTTGTTGTCAGAATATTTTAAACCGCATTTTTTTAAATTAGTAAATTTATTAACCAGAATGTGTAACTTTCACATCCTAGTTCAGATTCTTGTTAATAAATTTACTAATTTAAAAAAAAGTGGTGTAAAATAATTGATAAACTCATTGTTTCTCAATTCTGACTTAGAACACTTTCAAAATAATGGGCACATTTATTAAGCAAGATATTATTGTGTCACCTAAATGAGTACCTTTAATTTTCCAGCACTGTTGGTATCTAACAATTTTTTAATTATAGGGGCCCCCTACAGTGGTTTGAAAACGATTTATTTTGGACATAATTCGGTATCACATGAGCCACAGAAGACATCTTAATGAAATTTCACAAAGACAAAGCAAAGGTGTTTTTGTGTGGAGTTTCGAACGGTTGTAAAGGGCTGGGCCGATTGATCTAGTTTAACATGGGTACAGCAGAGGAGTATCTGAGCTTAAGTTTTGACGATGGGCACCATCCACAAATTTTAAGAGCTTGTTTGATTTTCAAAAATTGTACATGGTATTAAAGGTCTAACTAATACCTACAAAGTGATATTAATCTATAAATCATGTTTTAAAATGAGCGAGTTATAAGCAATTCAAAATGAAAATTTTTGATATTTCAATACCCTGGTCCAAGTTTTTTTTTTTAAATAAAGAGTACAATTTTCAGCAAATTTTTTTTAATTTTTTTACATTTTTTGGAATTTCAATGTAATATTTGTTCTGAATTAAAAACTAAACGATTTTCAATTTAAAAATTCTACTGTTAACATAACAGTAGCATAACATGACATAACATAGCATAAATCAATAACATAATTTGATAGAAGTTTGATTTTTATGGGTATACTCATATGTAAAAGCACATAGTTTTGCACGTATGAAAAATATTGAGCTGAATTTTTTTTTGTTTGATAGCAGACTACCTCATCTACATTTATATACACAAGAAAAATATAATATTAGGAAAAAATTTTAAAATTCGTTGCTGTTATCTGTTATCAAAGACGTACTTTAATCCTTTCCTTTCATTGCGGTGTTGTAATCGGATAGGCAGATAAAACGTTGTAAACTATTCTATTTTTTTTTTTTTTTTTGGCGCAGTTTGACTGGATGTATGGCTTAGTTGACCATCGTAGAGCAGGGAAAAAATTTTATACTTTTTTTTCCTCTTTTAAAATTATATATCAATCATTTACAGATGTGTGTAATTTGGTCAAACTTCCATTAGTCAGACAGTACGCCTAAATTTATAGGTGTACCCTTGAAACTGGGGAAAAAATCATGATGTTCCTAGATCCTCTAGCTTATATAGTATAAGAATCACAAACAAGATAAAAAATTTAATTTTTTCCGCTATAGTTGAAGTGCTTTTTAGTAGTGCGGAGACATTTTTTCCCATACATTTTTTTATTTATTCTCATTATCAAAGATATCAGTCTTACCAATTCGTCTATCAATGAAATCTTGATTCATTGATACATAAATTAGCGAAATAATAATTAATGATTAAATATATTACATATGTATGTATATAATTTTGCAACAAAAATTGTTTAAACACATTTTGTTACTATTTTTTTTTTAATCAAAAAATTGACAAATCCAACGAATAAAACCAAAAATTATTTGAATATGAAAAAATTTAACATAGTTTGTTTAACCTTAATATATTATTGTTAAAAATAATTTTTTTTTAATATTTATAAAAACTTAGCTATGGCTTAAAAATTATATAGTTCAAACCAACCATGTTAAATTTGTGGGTGCAGTAAACATTTATTGATAAAATCTTAACCAAGACTTGTTTATCGTGACCGAAGTAAAGTTACAATTAACTAAAATTTGTTTATCGCAACCATACGATACAGGAACTTTAACCATATTTTTTCTTTGCGTGTATGAACCACAAAATTGCTTTGCACTAATGAATCATTTCATCGTGTAAATTAGCTTTTACTTAAAGATAAAAGAATGACCAAAGTTAATAAATCAAGTAATTGCTTAGTGCTAGACGGGATTGGAGAACTATGAAATTAGAAATGTTAATTATCGTAAAAAAATAACAAAAAAATATTTTTTGAATAAAAGAAATTTATTGAATATATTTTTTATATTAAAATTGTACAAAAAATGAGTGGCATCAGTTTACTACTGATATTGAGATTGTATCAAATATTGTGCAATTGTACCACAAATCCTAACAGTGGTTTCAATCGAAAAGAGTTTGTAAGAAATAGAACATTTCATGTTAATGATGTTTTTTAACTTAACTGAAAAGCATCATTTTAAAATTCAACTCTCTGCTGATAAATATGTAACAAGAATACCACCAGGATATTAAAAGTAGCCAAATATAAATGCAATTACATTTGTGTGTACATACAAAGTAAATATAGAAAATGTGTATATTTTTGTAGAGAAAACTATGGCTAGGGTATGTGTATGTGTGTGCGTTTTTTTGTGGCATGCATTATGATAGTGTTAAATATAACTACATATTTGTCTAACATATACGATACCTATTCACACACAAATACATTTACATTTATTCACATATACATACATTTCCACATAGGTTTACTCGTAGCAAAGGAAGTAAAGAGTAAAAGGAAAAAAGTAAAACAGGAACAAAAAAAAAACAAATAGTAACAGAAACATCACATTGCATTTCTGGGTTGCATTGACTGTCAGTCAGTTATTACGTGTAGTACGAGTATTGGCAGAATTTTCTGTTTAAATGCCGTAATGAAGTCTGTTTATACCGTATAATGTTCCATGTTTACATTACGTGCTTTGGATTTTATTATTCTCACTTCACTTTTAACGAAACTAAGTGCAAGTAGACTCATATATTTCTCAGCATTACAACACTCAACCCAACTCAGCTCAGCTCAATCAGCTCAACGGAACTTAGTTCATTTCAACTAAATTCAACTCGTTTTTATTAAGTTTCTTTTTTTCTCTCCTAGTTTTGTTTAATATACAAATATTTTAAGGGGTTTTCTAGTTAGGCATTATTACATGCATACCAGCACATATTTTTACCCTACACTACTACCACTAGCACTACTGCAGAGTGAAATGATTTTATTTCCTCAAGAGTTTTGTGATCTTAAAAGTCATAATGAACAAGTTGGATTTATTTATTTACAACTTATGTACTTATATTTTTTGCTCACTATAAAACCGGTAAACAAAAACTAGTGTATTCGTAAAACACAAAAAACTTTTGACATGTTGAAATACTGAATTAGCAAAGCAAAAACAACAAATAATTTATAAATAAAATAAATCTACCTAGATGATGATATAATAAGTAATGCTCATTTTTGATTTCCTATACAAAACCAGCAAAACACAAGTTCTGCTAACACATCATCGATACACATGCTCTTTTCGTGTTGTTTGTTTACACTTCAACAAGGTAATAATATGTGTTTGTTTTTTGAACGAGTAGTTCATGCGCCCCTTTGTTGTTAAGTAGAGATGTGGACTACTAATAAAAAAAATATGGCAGTAAAAAAATCAGCTGCTCCCGTTGGTATTACTTAAGGCCGGGGCATATCGAATCCGTCATACATTATACTTTAACGTACTCAACTGAAAACAAAGTAACGACGGAAGAGGTTGACACAATGATTACTTTGTTGACGCATATTAAATCAGAAAAAACACTTGAAAAATTTTTTTCACCATTTTACTTTATTTAATTTATTTATTTTTTTGTATTTTATTTTATTTATTTTATTTTTTTTTTTTTTACTTCAACTCAACGCAAAAATTTAATTTTGAGAGAAATCAAATTATAGCTCTCAACTGCTCTCAACGTACGTCAAAAGTTAAAAGTTACCCAACTTTCATTTTTGACAGCAGGTAGCCTGATGATTTCCATATGCTTAATGCATAATAGTGTAATAAAAGTAATAAAGTTTTACATCGGATTTCTGTTACCAATTTTAGGGTTCCGTGCCCAAAGGGTAAACACGTGACCCTATTGTTTTCGCTACAATGTCTGTCCGTCCGTCTTTCAGCGACTTTTATCTCTGCAACCATAATAGGTAGACTCTTGATATTTTCACAAAACAAATACTAGAACTTAGAGGGTGTTCCGATAGAGACGTGTTATTCACGTATATCCGTTTATTTCTTAAACTGTTGCAGGCATACACTTAAAATTTACAAACAGTAATTAAAACTTCGTTCGCTATATAAACTAGTACAAAAAAATAAACCTTAAAATTATAGGGTGTTCCGACAGTGATGTGATTTAAATATATATGGCCTAAGCTTTGACCCATAATAGGTAGAGTCTTGAAATTTTCACAGAAGATGTATAACTGTGGCCGCTATAGCAACAATTACTAAAACTTATAGGATGTTCCGAAAGTGATGTGTTATTTACGTTTATGTCTTTATTTCTTGAGCAATCACTTACAATTTACATACAGTAAACAAGTAAGCAAAATTAAAGCAACAAATTAAGGATATTCCGATAGTAACGTGATTTGCATGGCCTAAGTTTTGAACGATAATAATTTTTACAGGAAGTGTATTACTGTTGTCACTATAACAAATAGTAAAAATTAAAGGGCGTACTGACAGTGACGTGATTTGCATGAATATGGCCTAATTTTTTAACCATAATAAATTTTCACAAATGACCCCTATAAAAAACAGTAAAAATTAAAAGGTTTTACGACAGTGACGTGATTAGCATGTATTTTAAACCGTAATAGGTAGACTGTTAAAATTTGTACAGATGATGTGTTGCCACGGCCGCTATGACAAGTACTAAAAATTAAAGGGTGTTCCGACAGTGACACGTTTTTCATGTATAGTGACTTATTTTTTTAATCGTAATAGGTAGACTCTTGATATATTCATAGAAAGATAATTACCATTGCCGCTATAAAAAATAACAAAATTAAAGGTTGTTCCGACAGACATGATTTGTATGCAAATAGCCTTATTTTTTGAACCGTAATAGGTAGACTCTTGAAATGTTTACAGTAGATGTTGTACTTCGGACCATTAGTGACCATGGCCGCTATAACAACAATTACTAAAACTTAAAGGGTGTTTCAATAGTGATGCAATTTTTTCGAATATGACTTTAATTTTAAAATTAAATAGTCCCCCATAAGACATGAAAAAATTAACAACTTGAATTTTTAAAGTTGTACTAAATATAGTACGGAACCGTACTTGTGTGTGTGTCTAACTAGCACTTGACTGTTTTATTTTTAGGTACGGAACGTATTTCATTCTAATTTTGCTTCTACAAAATCAAACGAAATGTATTACAGTCTAAACATACCTTAAGTACATGTTTCTGTAAGCTAATTTTGATAGCTTTTAGACGATACTAATTTTAAAAAATTCTATTTTTAATTTTTTTTTTAATTTTTTTAATTTTTTTCACTGATAAAATAAAAACTCTAGTTGACATTCTATCATATTACACAACAAGCACAAATAGAAGCCTTAAATGTCAAAAACCATATTAGTAATTGTATAAAAAATCGCTGTGTAAATATAAATAGATAAAAAGTCAAGTAAAAACCTCTTCGTATAAATTAGGAATAACAAACTGCAATAAGTCACGTAATAAATAACAATCACATGTACACATTTGTTATCATATTCTTAGGAATAAAAAAAAAGAAAGTGTTTGTATAGAGTCACAGAAAATGTTTAACTTTAATTAATATGGGGCGCTATATGACCGCCATTGTTTGAAAGAAAATTATTTCTAGCTTAAGCTCTGCATAAAATATACTAAATTAATATTTATAAAAAAATATAAAAATTCTGCATGTGAATTTTATTACCATGTATTAAAATTTTTCATCTTTTTCCTAAGTCACTCCACGTTATCATCACTCAAATGAAGAACAGAAATAATATCGCAACTACAACATAAACAGAAAAATAAATGGACAAAACTTTTAATTCCCCTTCTTGTCCCATGCATATGTGGTGTATGTTAAAATCTATGTATATCGGAATACATACTAACCTTGTGGAAATGTAAATTTCATAGGTGTTGAAAGATACATAAAACTTTAATCAAAAGTAGAATTACATGCAGGCCTGCTTAAATATTTTCATTTTGAAGATAAAATAATCTTTTATGCATAAAATGGTTAAGAAATCAAGTTAAATTGTTTTATTATAAAAAAAAGATAATTATGATGCATATTACAGATATCACACTATAAGGTAAAAATAATTAAATCCCACCGCATAATCTGCAGACAGAATAAGACCACCTTCTTGCATTTAAATTCCTTTTAATATCCATATCCGGCACTCGTGGCGGCGGCCATCTTGTATTAATAATGATCAATACAAATAATGGTATTATAATTAGAACTGAAAGTGTGTAGTAAATTTTAGATCTTATTCAAAAGACAAAATAATTTGTAATTCTTCTATTTCTTTTTTTTTGGCGTCGAATCAATATCAAGATATAACATACATACAAGATATAACACACATACATAGATTTACTTTAATTTGTAAACCTACTATATTTCTTGCATTGTTTGTAATTGATAATTATTTTATTTTGTACAATTAATAGGAAAAATGTTTCCTAATGATCTGACCTTAGCAATATGTGAAATACGTATAGGCATAGCAGTTTTCGTTTATGGGTAAATAATTAATATTTAAATTCCCAAAAATTTTATAAATATTAATACCTAGTATTATTATATTTGTTTCTTCTCAGAAATATACATTCTCATTAGATTGATTGCGTGAAATTTAATAATACGATAAAGTATTTATCAAAAAATGAAATAATTTAGGTAAAATTGAATAAATTTTGTTATATAACCTCGATACAATTACACAGTGCAACACGGAAAAAAATAACCATATACGGACACCACTACGTGATAAAAGACCAAAAAAAAATAAAGACCCCTGTCTCCCAGTTTTGGCCAAAGTTCTCCAGGTTTTTTTTATGGGCCCTCAAAGATGTGGGGCCTCGATGTCATTTTTGCAAAAAAATGATCATTTACTCAAGCTCATATTTTGCAAACCATTTGGAATATTGATATACTCTATGAGGCAAAGTTGTAGCTCTTCTCATAAAAAACAAAAATTGTTAACATATAAAATCAAAAAAAAAACTTCATCTTCAAGGTCAAAATCGCAAAAAACTTTAAAAAATTCAATTTTTTTACCTTTTTTCCTCTGTTCAGGTCCATAGGTAGCAAATCTTTCAAAATTCAAGGAGACAATCAACTACAAAAATGAACCTAAGATCTCAGTAAACAACTTTCTAGAACATATGAACTTCCTAGGAATGATTCTTAACACCGTTTAGGTAGCGCTTAGGTAGCCGCAAAAGTGAAAAGGTAAAAAAAATTGAATTTTTTAAAGTTTTTTGCGATTTTGACCTTGAAGATGAAGTTTTTTTGATTTTATATGTTAACAATTTTTGTCCTTTATGATAAGAGCTACAACTTTGCCTCAGAGAGTATATCAAAATTTCAAACGGTTTGCAAAATATGAGCTTGAGGAAATGATCATTTTTTTGCAAAAATGATATCGAGGCCCCACATCTTTGAGGGCCCATAAAAAAAACCTGGAGGACTTTGGGCAAAACTGGGAGACAGGGGTTTTTTTTTGGTCTTTTATGACGTAGTGGTGTCCATATATGGTTATTTTGCCATGACTTAAAAAATTACACAGCGTGTTATGAGTCATTGCAGAAGAAGCCACATTATAATGGAGATGACTACTTGCTAAAATGATTTCAAGTAGTTATTCGAACAAATAAATCCCTTCTATAGATATAATATAAGTTTTTCTAAACATATGAAACTCTGATAAACAGTGCGTTTTATCTATGTACACATAAGAATTGAGTACTATTGATAAATAGATACTGCCAGCACTACTTGCAAGCTATACAATCGTTCATTAAAATTGTATGACGTATGAGTAATTTGTATTAACATTCTTTTATTTTAAGATTACGTATACGTCACATTAGTTTAGTCTGTAATAAGAAGAATTCATGTTTCCACTACAACTTGAATTACTTAATTCGCTCTTTGAACTACTTTGTCAAAATGCCCTGTTTCCACTACTTATTCTTAATTGAATTAGGCTCATTTTTTTTACTTCTATTCAAGGGACTAACTTGTGGTTTTGCGACTAACTTGTCGATTGTCAAACTGCATTACTCTAATTTAAAACCCCTTTCGGAGAGTTACAAATAATTTGAAAGTAAACAAAAAATATTGCATAAACAAACGATTTTTTTTTTAAACTATTGCACAAAAACTATTAAAAAAAATTTAAGGTATGTGTTAGAAATTGATTAATTTTAAACAGATTTTAAAAGGTGTGATAAATTTCGATCGATTGTGAAAAACATTTTGAATCTATCTCAAGCTACTGTAGTTCGAAATGTACACCAAAGTATAAAATTTAAATAATAGTTCATGTCAAATCAACAAGGCACTCAAAATGACTACTTCAGATTTTATTTAAAGTGTTTTTTATTTATATTCCCTGACTCCAAATATGATTAAAAAAAAATTTTTATCTTTTACAGTTTTTTAACTACACAGTTATCGAAACAGAAAAATATCGCTTTTATGCATATGCGCACGTGGATTAAATATATTATAATTCCTGTTCTATAATCGTTCGAAAGTTCAGTAATAGCTCATTTTATAGGGGATTTTATACGCTTTAATTTGATATCAATCATGAAAAAAACAAGTTTTTAAAAATTTTTTTCTTTAATTTAAAAAAAAAGATTTTATTATAAGTTTTAATCAAATCGGGAGTGGTAAATTTTTTGTTTTGGTTAATTTGACACGGAATTACCTAAAAGAAGAACTGTGAGAAAACAAAGAAAATTAAAGAAAATGGAATCAAACTTATTTTAAGAAGCTATTTTCGGTATAATCTTATACCCATATTCATAATAAATAAAATTTATTTAGATTTTATTTTAGAGCAAATTTTGTATAAAATCACTTATGATGTAAGTTTTATTTATTATGAATATGGTTTTTAGTGAAATTATTCACAGTATTATAAATATGCATAATACCTAAACTAAAAAAATTATATTTTGGCGATTTTCTGCACTAGTTATGATAAAATATCTCAAAATATATCCGACAGCTCTATTCCTTACATTCATTCACATACATAGCACTGATTTAGTCGTAATTCAGAAGGTAATTCAAACTGAATTACGTACGAATGCCATGATTCGCTCTCAAAAATTTGTATGATGAATTGTAATTGGAGGTTGAATTACGAATGAGAGCGAATTACAAATAAATTCTGTAGTGGAAACATGGTATAATATTCCATTATTTTAATATTACGTAAAATTCACAATAGATTGGTCTGTAAGAAGGAACATATAAACATGCACACAGTTTGCAACCTTTGCAGTAGCTAAACTTTACTTTTGTACAGGAAGTCAGAATTCCCAAATGCATACACAAATTTTAGGTTTAACGTTCAACGCCTCCTCCAGGTTCTGCAGACTGACCTACACCTTCGTATAGGCAGTCAGATTTCCCAAATTCAGCTTCTATATAAAAAATTTAGTTTTGTATGGTTTTCCACCAATATAATTTTATTTTTTAATATGAATTTTTCTTTTTTAAGATTAAAGACGAAAAATAATGCAGATGTACATAGCTGATTAATGCAACCACTTATGAATGTACCATAGTACAGCTATTTGAAGCAAAACAATGCTAGACTGAGACGTAAATTACTCAAAGCGCCAGAAACTAGGGCGGCCTGACTGCTCTTAAGCGATAAGAAACTTTACGACGTTTATAATATATTGTTAAATTGTTAAATTCCTATGATTGAAAAAAGTGAAGGGCTTTCGAAATCCTTCTCCCAAAATTTCGCACTAAAGAAAAGATTTGACAGCCCTATTGAAAACAAAAAATTTTAACGATTGAAATATAAAAAACCTTTAGTAAAATTTCTAAAAAAAGTATGCCCCTAATTTGAAGATTAAACCACAAGCCCCTCTTCCCCATAGATGATCGCGCAAGCATACCAACCTTCGAAGAAACCTCTGCTTAGTTCCAGTGAATTTTCATTACCATAGTTCTAGTGGTTCAGAAGATACCGAATTATTTCCAAAATTAAAAGTTTATAAACCACTGTCAATTGGTATATAAACATATATATAAGTAAATATATATTTTTTTAAGTGACCATCTTGATATACAAACTAGAATTTTTTAATACATATTTGTGCTGCTTAATTTTTTCGAGATCATTATAGTATAAACGTGCAAACATATCGTAATATTTGTTTTCTTGCCAATGCTTTTCTGTTAGTTTTATTTTTCTAACATTGTTTCTTTTCTCACTTACTGCTATATAATTCTACAAACGAAACATAAAAGTAAATAAAACTTAAGCAACATTATGTTTATTAAAGTGTTATTGCAGGTAACAACTTTTAGTTGAGTTGGTTTTTCCCTGATTTCTATTGAAAAAACTTATTGTGTTTTTTATTCCGAAGTTAAAGTTTAAACTTCTACTAGGACATGCTGGGTAGAAGAAAAACTAAAACAAAAGGGTGATGTGCCAAAATGTCATTAAATAAATTTATTGATTTTTTTATTTTATAATTCATGCAGTATACCAGGCAAGAAGAAGGAATAAAATTTTATTGAATTAAAGATAAATTAAAAAAAGATTTTAGTTTCCACTGTAAGTTCTAAATAAATTTTTTTGTTTGATTAAAATTATTGCAAATTTTAATTTTAGAGAAAAAAAAACTTTTTACAGTTTAAGAAATAAATTATGTAGAGAGTACCAAGCATTATTATGCCTACGATAGCTCGTGATATCAAAACATGTTCTTGCCAATACAGAGATCAAATGTAAAAAAAATAAAAAAAATAAGTGAATTTTATTTCTGCTATTTTTCAGCACAAATTATTTAATTTAAAATATAAAAGAAATTATTTATTGAAAAACCATCTTAAATTTATCAAAACTAAAACTTAAAAATCAACTATAGGAAAATTTAATTAATTTTGTTATTTATTATTATCTTAATTAAATTAATTTTATGGCGATTAAACAACGATTCGCCCTAGAACAACAAATAATATATATAAAAATGGCAATTCAGTTTTACTTAAATTACACCATATTACATCCACCAGGTGAACACACTGTATTTACACATTCAAGTAGTGTATACTAAACAAATACTACTTGCTATACACTTGTTACATTTTAAACAGCGAACATTTTGTTGCATTTTTACATTTTAGATCTTCTAGTGTTACTTTTGTTTGACTTCATGGATTTTCAAATCCATGAACTTTCGACCAGTTAGATAACTTAACAACTTCTAACAGCCTGTAGAATAAAAAATATAAAAGTTAATTTTCAAAATGACGTGGAAGGCAAAAAATTCCTAAATAAAGTTAAAGTTACTGTTGCTAATTTTTTAAATTATTATTTAAAATTACCTTAAAAATGTGACGTGGTTTCTCTCTTTTTATTTCTAAACATCTTCAGGGGTCAGCACTGAAATTCTTACCAATTTCACGCTGCTGTTACAATTTAACGGCTAATGACAGTTCGGTTTTTTTGAACAACTTAAATTTTTTATGTTGTTTAGCAGTAAAAAATTTAACCAAATGGAATTTAAACGTAATGTAATTATTGACAGACTTGGCAATTTTTAATTACCAATTACAAGTAATTGTAATTGAAATTTTCAGGGATCGCAAATAATGATTATCCATCACATTTTAAAAGAAAAAATCATTATGTTAGGGATATGCTAAATATACATGGAGTACACCATTGCAATCGTCTTTAAGAGGACTGTCCGTTCCGCCAATGATTTTTATTTTTTAAGTTTTATTGAAAAAAATCAAAAATAAAAATTATTTTTCGAGTTCTAATTTTTCCTCAGACATCAATGATTACTTGTTGAGTTTTATTTTTCGCTTGGAAAATAAAAATTATTCTCTGATTTTTATTTTCTGCTCAGAGAATAAAAATTATTGTCTGAGTTTTATTCTTTGCTCGCCATTTAATGATTGATGTTTAAGTTTTATTTTCTGATTGAAGAATAAAAATTACTCTCTAAGTTTTATTTTCCTATTGTTCTAAGCATTAAATAAAGCTCAGAGAATAATTTTTATTCTTTGAGTAGAAAACAAAAATCAAGAAATAATCATTAAAACCCTATTTTTGAAATAAAACTCATAATAATTACAATCTCTGGAAATTTTTTAATTACAAATTACAAGTAATTGTAATTGATTTTAGTCCCTGATTTCAATTACACATTACCTCTAATTGTAAATGTAATTGTAATTGAAATGTTAACGAATGACGACATTTACATGTAAACAAAATGCTGCAATAATAATGCAAGCAACGAAAACGCTATAGAGGTGGAAATTCAAAAGCAGCAACACCATTAAGGAGCAGAATTCAACGTAATCCGAGCAAAACACACGCAAAGAAAAAACATGGTTATTGTATGCATGTTGGCTGCGAACAAATTATAGTTATTTTAAACAATATTTTGGTCACGATAAACAAGTTTTTGTTAACAGTTAATCACTGAATGTTTATACGCACCAAAAAAGCAACATGGTTATTTTGAACCATATTAAAATTCAACCAACAACCAAATTCTTTTTAATATTTAAAAATAAAATTATATTTATAACCATAATATATTATTATTAAACATAGTATGTTAAGTATGACTAAAAATAAACAAAAAATGTTTTGTTTTAAAAATACATATTTTGGTTTTGGCCTTTTTTCAGTTCAGAAATATGTGTGTAAGCTATCGGTTCTTCTAAAACCGTAAAGACATTAAATACATACACATTTGTTGTCAACAAATTATTTTTTTTATTATAAATGATAGTTTTAAATTAAAAATATCAATCATATAAAAAGGTAAGCTGAAAATATCAAAATATGTACGTATGTATGTATGTATGTATGTATGTATGTATGTATGTATGTATGTATGTATGTATGTATGTATGTATGTATGTATGTATGTATGTATGTATGTATGTAAGTCTAAATGGAAATATTCGTGTATTTGTTTTTTGTTATTTATATAGGGCCAAAAGAAACCAAGGGGTGTAAAAGTTTAATAACTTTTTTGTTTATTAACTTTTTTTTATTTTTTCTTTCAGATTATATAGACAACACTTGGAATTGTATTATTTAAACCAGAGATCAATTATTTTAACGCAAAGAGCATATCGCCGACATTATTGAAAATTTGATTATGAGTGATGAAGCTCATTTTCATTTGAATGGCTTTGTTAATAAGCAGAACTGTAGGTTCTGGGGTTCTGAAAATCCAAGAGCCATTCATCAACGCCAATTGCACCCCATCAGGTGTACAGTATGGTGTGGGATCACATCTGAAAATGTCATTGGGCCCTACTTCTTCGAGAATGAAGATGGAAGTGCTGTAACCGTAAATGGAGAGCGGTATCGGTTTATGATAGAAAATTTTTTACGTCCTGCTCTTGAAAACAGACCTGGTATGTGGTTTCAGCAGGACGGAGCCACTGCCCATACTGCCCGAGACACAATGGCACTTTTAAGACAAATTTTTGGAGAGCCCTTGGTTTCTTTTGGCCCACCCTGTATGTATATAGTCATAAGTTGTCACATATAACCATTTACATGTTTCACATTATATTATGTATGTTTATATTATAAACATAATTTTGGTTGTATTTTACAATGTTATTTTCATGTAAGACAATAATATGTCCAATAACAACAATATTATTATGGTTTAAAATAATATGGTTTGAATATAACCATATAATTCAACCATAATATATTGCTCTTACAATATAGTTACCTCAACCATTGTTTTTCTTTCGCGTGCAGCGTATATTCCCAAGTTAATCATTACTGCCCCTGCAACTGCCTGTAAAGCAAAAACATAGTAGGAGTAGCAGCCATAGCCTTGGAGTAACATATTATTATTTAATTATTACAACCATAATTAAATCATACTATTACTGAACATAATAATGTAGTTATTTTAAAACAACCAATATTACCTAAAAAATAATATTCTAAAACATAACCATAATTATGGTTAGTTATAAACACAGTAGGATGAAGAATATAATACAAATTTATTATATAATAAGAATTTATTATATTCTTATCAATTTCCTATTTTAAATAAAATTTATTTGTTAAAATTTAAAAATTTTTGAAAAACTTTAATTAAAAAATAGAAGAAAAATAATTTTTTAGGCCTAAGTTCATTACAATGAGATAAAGAAAAATACGATACGATGTATTTTCTAATTAGATCGCTACATCCTTCTTCAGAAGTTAATAATATTTTTATGTTTTAGAGAAATTTAAATTTTGAGTTTTTGATAAAATTTTAAATATTATTTTGGAAAAATGTCATTTGCAAATGGTAAAATTACGATTTAAAGTAAGTTTTTGGTTTTCAGTAAATTTAATTTTTTCACTTTTCTAGATTTTGTATGCACTTTTGGTTTTTACAGAAATTTAAAGTTTTTAAAAATTACGAATTTTTGCTAAAATTTTAACTTGTGTTTCTTTGATGAAAATTCGATATTAAAGTGAATTTTGAATTTATTTCTAATTATTAAGCGAGCCTTCAGTTTTTAGTGAAATTTTATTTTAAATTGCGAGTTTTTAATAAAATTAAAAAATGTTCTGATATTTTTGAATACTAGGTAAAACTGATAGCCCAGGTTAACATCTTCTTTGACTTAAACCATATAATCCAATCAATATATGTTGTTCTTAGGTTATGGTTGCCTTATATGAGTTTTTCCTTGCATATGGATCGCAAATAAATATTGTACAATTTATAAAAGGAACATTGATGTTTTATATACCTTTTCTGCCTATAGCGAATGGTAAAATAAAACTTAAGGCCCCTGCAAAATCACTTTTAAACACTTTTGCCATACATAACGATATATGGACATAATGTATTATAAATTTGGTTTCCAAAATTGCATACTATAGTATGTTGAAACTTGAAAATATGTAAGTTTTTATTATAAAAGCCACCAAATTAACACCATCATCGTAATCAGTAGTATCATTTAATGTGTGCTCGTTAATACCTTTTAAAAGACAAACACCCAACATAATTAGCAGCGCAATACAAACAAACCACGTGTAGACATTTTCTAACAAAAACGTTTGTATAAGACCGCTATCTTGCAGCCACCCAACAGGACTTAACCAATTACTGGAGCGTTATGATAATTTGCACAATACAAACAAAATACATGCAGACATTTCTTAACAACAACGTACTCGTATGTACATATGTATGTATATGATTACCTACGTGCGACCAACTACTAAAGCGTTAAGAGAATCTACAATTTTTTTTATTTTCTGTTCTAGACATACAAAATTCTTTAAAGTAAATACACCAAATGAGAGCAGTAAATAAATAACAATAAAAACAAAAGAAAAAATTAATAGATTTCATAGTTGTGTGTCCACAAAGCAATGTTCAGCAGCCATTCATGCTGCACGTCACCAAAAACCCAATATTAAACTTACATTCATATACATTTTTTATGTACATACATGTATGAGTATTAAAGCCTCACTTCCCTGAAGCAATTCTTTCATTCATTTAGATTAGATTGTGTTAGGTCATGTGTCGTTTTCATAAGCCTAATATCAAGGTGATTCTATTTTCTGTTTCTGTTTTGTTTTTCTAATACGTACGAGCATGTATTATTTCATTGTTTATTTTTATGTATGTATGTCTGTATGTATGTATGAGGGTATATTGATCCAGAACACCATATTGCTATGCTTTTGAAATTCATTAAAATACTACTGCATATGTTAGCATAAACTTTCCTTATAAACGTTATTCCTAGCAAGAGCAACAAAAACGAAAAAATTAAATATTCAACGAATTAAACAACAAAAATAATAACAAACAAAACATACATAACAACTTACACAAACGAAAATACTACATACATGCATATTTATGTATGCTATAATGTCTACGAAGCGGTCACACGAGACGAGTTCAGTGTGTCAATTCAATTTTGTCGTATCGTATTTTCCTTTTTATAAGGATGTTCTCTCTTTTTGCTCTCTATGTTTACAAAATAAATTAGAAAATGTTGTTTTTAGTTTATTTGTATATCTCAGGAGATTTAGGGGATTTGGCGCAAAGAATTAGTTACTCTACAATTTTTTATCAGTTAATTCGCTTAATAAAGAGAACATTAAATAAAGAGAAAACACGAAACTTGGCATTATTGAAAAGGCTTTATAAAAAAGCTCCATTATTTCCCACGACCTTTTAAGCCATTTGTTAACCAAGCGGCTTTTTTTGTAAAACTCGTCATGTCAAAACAGGATACTAACAGCTATTTTTACTAAGGAGCTTTGGTCGAAAATGTTACTGTAATATTTCTTTATAACTGTTAGTGCACAGTTTATACATCACATTTTACACATTACTTAGCCCCAGTCTACTTTAGACATAAAATGTTAAACATTTATAAATCATGTTAGTATTAAATGTAGACTGCCCATGTTAATGTTTTTTCCAAGTTTTAACATGGTTGTTAAAATAAAACATTTGTTATAAAAACTCTTTTATACTTCTAATATCTGCTGTGCAATAAACATTCAAACAACATTGTTTTCTTTTTTGCGTTTTAAATTAAATGGCCAACACTAATAAGTTATATTGCCAGGGTCTGTAAAAATGTAGGAGTTTTTTCGGAAAATCTAGCCGACCTGTACCTTTGCACAGGAAATATGCTCGCCAGTGTTCACTCCTAGAGTATTATTGGTCTCCACCACGTCAAAAAGTGAGGTTACAATCCTTGTGAGTTATAATTGGTCGTCCACCAGGTTATATCATCCAATTGTGTATTTACTTCTTTATATCAAGTAATTTTGAGTTTTATTTTTGGTCTCCAGCAGGTTCATTCATCCACTTTAAAAAACAAAAAAAACGTTTTTCCTCTCGTAAAATCTTGTGTATTTTTCTTCTTTACTTTTTTTCCTTCTAATTGTTAAAATATTTATGCATATGTACATACTGTTATTTTAACAGTTTCACATCTTAAAACAGAAAGTACAATTACATAAATGTACAGTTGACAATTATTGACGAAAGTATGTGGTTAATGAAAAAAACCTCTAAAAGGCGTAGTTCGATACAGTTATCAGAGGCTAACCATTAGCCAATGCGAGAGTGAGACGCAAAACTCTCGAGGTGAATTAAACAGAATCATGCCTGATCCCCCTTACCAAAAAATAACGATGACGTGAGAATTGTTTATTAAAACGGAGCTGCTTTACGACTGAAACAACTTTGTTGGAAAACAGAAAATTATGTTTAAACAGGATATTACATAAACACGCATTCACGCACAAATTATTTCCGTTGCTCTGCCGGCGTCATGCTTATGTTTTGTTCAATTTGATAACTGGTGAAGACGGCCTCTTTTTTCGGAACTAGAGAACAGTCATGTCGTTTTGTTATTTATATCCAAGAGCCCCCACGCTAACCCCTAAGGGTCTGTGAACACATAACGATACTTTTTGTTCGATACCGTAAGCCATGATACCAAAATGAAAAATTACGAGAGATTTTACTCGATATCGAATGCGGTGATTAGACCCCATACTTGTCTTAACAAATACGTTAAGACATTTGTCTGAACAAATATAAAAAAATATAAAACTCTGATTTACATGTAAATAAAAAACTTCTATTAAATAAAAAAGAATTATAGTAAATACTAAAAAATTTAATAAATATGTACATACAAGATGTACAATTGAAATATATTTATTTACGGTAAAGTATTGCCTTGAATACCAAATCATTAACTAATCATATTCACTTTCAGAGAACGAAGTTCTAGCTTATACTAACAAAGAACATGTCGTTCCGATTTTTTGTCGTACCTACATATCGTTACGATTTCGTTCCCACATATCGTAGCGAAGTCACGTCGACCCTTTCATATAAAAACCGTCACGATTTCGGTAATATTTCGGTTTTGAACTCGGAAGATTTTGTCGACCAGTCGTTACGAATTCTTTACGAAAACGTAACATATGGTTTGTGGGTTAATACCTAAGTGAGGTATTAAAACATGTAATAGTAGATAGAGGTATGATATTGTAATGATTTTTCTTTGACTAAAACTAATTAAAGGTACATATATACTTAGAATGTCTTCTTTTATTTCTTTAATTCAGTTTTTTTGTCAGATCCATTTGAATCTGCGTCATTTGGTGATTTAACAATAGTAAAATGCAACTTTTTATCACTATTTCATATTGAAATTGAAAGGAATAATTTTTCGTTAACCCCCTAATGCGCACACCATTTCTCGTTGCTAAGCCCTTCAAATTATATTTACACCACATTTATGTTCTACTTATACATAAACTAACTATAATCGTTATTCATGTACACATATATGTATATGTATGTGTGTTTCTTAATCACAATAGTTGTTTGTATAAAAAACTATATTTTAACCAATGCAACAACCATTTTCCAATAATTTTAAAAATAAAGCATCCTTTAGTAATAAGCTTTTATAAAATAACAGTTTGTTTTCGAAATTAAAATCTTAGATAATTCACCCCTATTATGTACAAAACACGTTTCCTTAAAAATGTTTAAGGGTTTCATTTCATAAATCATAAAGTTTACAAAATCAATAAATTAATTATTTAGGCGTAAGTTCTTAATTATAAAGAGATAAAGAAAAATTTGATACCAGCAAAGCAGAATGCATTTTCTAGACAGCCACGTCCGTCATCAGTACTCTTTGTATCAATCTACCCGGTAGTTTCAATTGTTATTAATTTTCTATTTAAACAAACTTATCAAAGAAATAGAATCTGAGAAATTTTAATTTTACATTATATTTCATAGAAGATAGAGCTTTTTGAAATTGTTTTACACTTGTAAACTCTATTTATTTTTCATATTATACTACCAAGCAAACATTTTTCTTTAAAATCAAAATTTCTCAGATTCTATTTCATTGATAAGTTTGTTTAAATAGAAAATTAATAACAATTGAAACTGCCGGGTATATTGATACGTAGCTGTCTAGAAAATGCATTCTGCTTTGCTGGTATCTAATTTTTCTTATCTCTTTATAATTAAGAACTTAAGCCTAAATAATTAATTCATTAATTCAAAAATAGTTCAAATAAATAAAATTCATATAAGTTTACAAAATCTTTAATTTGAATGGAAAACAGTAGAAAATTATTAAGAATTTAAATTTTTCCCATTCAGTTTCTTAATGTTCAATGTATCGTTTTTTAATTAATTAAACGAATAAATTTACTACAAATTGTTACATTTTTAATTATTTTCATTTGGCTTTGTACAACTTGATCAAAGTCATCTGAAAATTATAATAAATTTTTTAAATGTATTAGAAATTTTTTAACTGGACAAATACTTTAAAACTATTTTTCTTAGCTGTAATAATGTGCAGACAGGCTGGAAAAACAACTTTCAAGTTTACATTATGGGATCACTTCATTAAAGGAGTAATATTTCCCACGCCCATCGCGACGTAATAGAAAAAAACTGAAAGTGGGTTCTTCTTAAGCACGCCAAATCCTTTCCATTTATCCCATTTTTTTAAGAAACAAACCATTTTTTTTTTTCCTTAGCACTTGGTATTTTTCAGGCAAAAATCAATGCAATGTGTGGGATAATCACCCCTATTCTATTTGGCGTCGTCGACACAATATGAAGACGTTTTGTGTCGACGGGCTTACATTTGTATTCCCTTTGTCGACATCAACATTTATCCATGACTGTTTTATATTGTGTCGACGATGATTTTGTCGTCTTGCTTTTTATAAACGATTAAAAAAATAAAATAACAAATTCAAACCAATTCGAAAAATTAGTGGAAGAAATGGAAAGAAATCCTTCCCTTGCAAGATGCTTCCAAAGAGGATGGATGGTTTTGCTGTTGCATCAAATGCCCTTGGCCTCCTACTAAACTAACGAAAATTTGATTACAGGTCTGGCGAGACATTAAATTTAAGGTAAAGAAGAAAATGGTTTTTAACACAGCTGATCCTAAAGCTGCAGCAAAACTGCTACAGTTTGGTGTCACTGCTTCTAACAAATGCCTGATTGCTGATTTATTCAACTTAAAATAATAAAGGAACCTATTATAACATAAACAATTGTTAGAAAAAGAAATTGCGTTTTTTATTTACTTCTCATCCGGTAAATGGAATATATCAGACTTCTGGCTGAAAACACTGTACACCTTCTATACATTGAAGACATTGCCTTTCTTTCGGAATGTACATCTAATATTGATGTGTATGACTGTACTTGTGTACATCTTGTGTATATGCTTTAGCAAGCAAACACTTGGGTGGGAGTTGCCATATTAGTGATTTTTGTAACTTTTGAACTAGAGAAATAAAAATGATATTGGGTATTTATAATATTTTCAGTATTTGCTTTTACAGCACACATAAACATTAATCTTATGAAGTTACAAAACAAATTCAATGTTATCTTCATGTGCATAACCAAATAACCAAAAACGGCAACGCTGTTTGCTTTTACTGCGCACACACACATTAATCTTATGAAGTTACAAAACAAAATCAATGGTATCTTCACCACGAATGTGCATACGTATATAAAGTTAATTCGATGCGTTTAATGTCTTCAATGTACACATTTAGATATAATGCACAGCAGTGGACACTCAAGAGTTATTTGTGTATAAAGTGAGTCATGCATACATTTTCAATGTATATTTTTTTTTT